>VZTM01036138.1:0-13084 GCA_013400555.1 Jacana jacana
TAAGTACTCACATAATCAAAACATTTCACAGAGTGTAGTGGAAAGTCACCAGAACTTGAAACATCATGACAAAAACTAGAATTTTGCCACAGTAAATGCTAGAGAGAAAAGTAAAAGATTAATTATGGTTTAGGATATGTGAAAACATAGAAAATCATAATAAGTTTAACCAAAAAAAAAAAAAGAAAAAAAGTCTCATCTGTATTTTGGACAAACTACCCCTGCGGGCCTGGCTCTACATGAAGCAATTTGAATAATCATTTAACAGTGCACAGGAGCCAAACTAAGGTCTGGGCCGTTTGTTAGAAACTCAACAGGAATCCAAAGTTAAGCAGAAAAAATGCTTAGCATCAGAGACTCAGCTGCACTCATTGTTTTCTGCTAAAACCAAAACAATGTCACGATCTCTTCCTGCATCTGAGCCATCCTCGAGCATCACGAACATGTAGTTTCGCACAAACAAATCCTTCTGACTTCTCAAGCACAGCTTTGCTTTATTTAGACAACAATTTTCCAACTTTTTTCCTAGGGTTGTAAAGGGTGTGAAAGCCCTTGAACCCAGTGTACCCTTTGCAATGGTGCTTTGTGCAGCTAGCCCAGACATTTGCAGGAAACTTTGGACTTCCCTGTGCTACTCTTTGCTCAGAGAAAGAGTCCTAACAGCTTTCCAGGCGGGACCCTAAAAAACCCCACAGTTCATAGGTACGTAAATATCTCTTCCCTGTTTTTTCCTGAACAATACATTTCTCCTGAAGGCCAAGGGTCTTCAGATTGAAAAATCTGGAAGCCTCAGGTGAACCTCAACTGTTAGTCTTCTTCTACACTTTTAGCCCCACAGTCTGGAGAAGATAGCTTTTTATATCCAGCGTTGATCACTGATTCAGGCTGCAAGCTCTGCTCTGTTGGGTTCTTAAGATGACAATCAGCTCTTTTGTTTGTTAGGTTTCAAACACAGGAATACTGTCAAGTCCTAAACAAGGCTCGATTATCTCTAAATGAATATGTATAGTGTTACATGATCGATCCTAGCAATTGTTTTGCAATTTTTGATGATATAAACCATCTTCATGATGATATAAATATCTAAAAAAGAAGAAGAAAGCAGAAAGTCTGGTACAGTAAGGTAAATACCTAATCCTAGCTATTCACAACTTTATAATCCGCAGTCTCTGAATGTAATTAACTCCAAAAAGCTTTGGCAGAGCCGTTCACTCAAATGCTGGTAAGAGATGTCAGTGTAAATATCAGAGAAGCTCCAAAAACGTGTGGTGTAGGGGAGAACTTTGTAGGGCTTTGTGGGGCTGATGGTTGGACTTGATGATCCCAAGGGTCTTTTCCAACCTGAATGATTCTATGATTCCATGAAACATGAAACACATTAATTTGAAAAACAGAGAACTTGCTCCTTGTTTGTATATATAGGACTCTTGCAGAGCACCCGTTCAGCACTCAAGACAGCACTGAGAACTTCCAAACTACCTGCCTTCTACTCCCTCAAAGCCAGACCAGTGAGGCTGATAGACATCAATATGCTTTTTAATGCTTATTTTGCTGGAAATCACTGCATACAATGAAACATCAATCTAGTGCAAGTTCCATGCCACTCCTTACATACTTCCCTGGCTCTGTCCATTGTGTGGTTGGAAAAAGCTAGCTTTACTTTAAAAAGAAAAAAACAACAACCCCATGGAAGAACTTAAAAGTCTACCGCTTAAGAAACAGTATGCTAGACCACAGATGGAGAACTCAATTTGGACCAGTGCAGAAAACCTTAGGAGGTGCCCTCAGCGAAACATTTAAAACGTCATGTTAACAGGATGGAATTTCCCACCAGGTTTTTTCCAGCCCTATGCCATCATGGCAAAATAAAGAAGTTTTGAGCAAAACAAACCTGCTGGTGGTCAGGACTGGCATTTTAAAGTACCCTGCAACAGCTATAGATCCTTAAACCAGCCTTCGGCTTTTCTTAGTAATTGTTATCAACTTCTTTATTTATTTAGTAACAGGCACATTAGCCTGGGTTTTGCTCTCCATGAAAACTATTTTAACACAAAGCAGATTTGGGTCTTTATTTGTTTTGAACCACAAATGAAAAAGCAATACATTTAGTTTGGAAGAAGGTTGCCAAATGGATGAAAAAGGCCTGCAAGTTTTCCTTTTGGTTGCCCTTAGCATTTACAGTCAACTTTTCCCAGGTCAAAACCCAAAGTCTGCTCTCAATTAGCCTGGCATAAATCAGAGCAACTCCATTGACTTCAGACAGCTTTTCTGGATATAGAGCATTGTGAGACAGAACAGAATTTGGCCAATTTTTTTGTGTGTGTGTGTGTTTTACCGGCACCATGGATTTTTCTTGTTTTGGAAGACTCATCGGTTGACACAAGGCAGATGACTGTGGACAACCTGTTTGATGTGGTAAACAAAAGCAAAGTAACTGCCAAACCAGCTGATGGAGTTAGAAAGAAGAGAAACATGAACACTGTGGGAAGGAGATTGCTGAGGAAGAACTTGAATCTTCTACTGATTTTGGTAGCGAAGTCCAAAAATAACCAAGAATATTGCCCAAAACACAATTTAGTGCAGTGTAAGAGTGCGACTTTAATCTCCAACCATGTCCCATCAAAACCAATTCCACTGAACTTGATGGTGGTAATCCACTCTAAAATCAGCCACAGACATCTGCAGCCACACACAAAGCTTAGATACCAGCAGAAGCAACACAATAAGATCATCATTAATATTGTTATACGTTTCCTGTTGGTAAAGAGTACGTAGTGAAGGAAGAGTCTAAAACCCCTTTTGCAGACTTCTTTTTAGAAAATCAGCAGTCTAAAATCTGCAAATTTTTTCCTTCCTCCAGAGGGACTAGGATTATGAACCAAAAGAAGATCATTAGCAGAAGACAGATCTTTCCTGGATGAACAAATGTTACTTTCAGTTTAGAGATTCCTCTCTACGACATTAATCATGGAATCTGAAGAGACAGAACAAGCATTTCTTTTGACAAAACCAGGGGGTGGCTGCATCATACTTCAACATACCATTTAAAAATTTCATTACAAATTGCAGCAAGGCCTAAAGTTATGATGCTCAGTTAAAATCCATTAAACTAATAAGTATGTTGCACCAGAAACTACATGCTGAAATTAGAAAACTTGATTCCAGTAGCAACAATGCAGAGAGAAAAACCCCTTTGCGGTGAATTCAAGCTTTGTAACTGTGTAAAAACTTTGTACTAGTCATTCAACTTCACTATTTTTCTGTTTAATTGTTAATGAATAGAAGCCATGAATATTTACTTTATTTTTTTTTTGTCCCAGTTTAGCTCTCAGGTGTAGAGACACTGTTGCATTCATCCACACTATTTCACTGAAAACTAAGACACCCACTGGTACATGACAAAGCAGGAAGGCTGGTTTTCCTCTTCAAGTACAGATTTGGATAGACGATGAGACTGAAAATGTGAAGAACAGAATCAATTTTTCTGAAATACTTATTTACCAGAAGCTCAGCAAGGTTTATGGAAGAGCCAACAGTTGACTTGTTTCTTTTCACAGCAACTTTAAGAATTTCACTGGGCAGTACCAGAACTTGCATCTTCAGGTACTGAAAAATATTCTATAGTCTGTACTGTCCAAAGGGAAGAAACCTGATTAGCTGCATGTGATACTCCGTGTCCTTACCTGCTATGATGGTTGGAGAATGGGGAAATGAAAATGATTTTTATTTAAGTAACATGCAAAGTAAAGAGGAGTGTAACATATATTCCTAATTGAATGCCTCTTTCCTTAGAGGCAGGTGAGCAAATTCGAAATTCCAAATGGATTTTAAGAGAATTTAGCTATTTTCCTAGAAAAGATACCAAAACCAACACACTATTAAATTTGATTGCTTAAATGAAGATTTATCCCCTGGTTTTAAGCTTAAGTTATGCTTTAATTTATGCCAGTTTCAAGAAGGATGTGAGAACTGGATAATCTTTTTCAGAAAAGGAAGATAATTAGCATTATTATTGAAAGTATTTATGAAATGTGAATATTAACTATTGAAATTTTGCTACAGTAGTGAAAAAATATTTCAAAGAACTTAGGAAACTAATTTGCCATGTTTCTACTGCCCTGATACTAAGAATCAGCTCAAACACAAATTTAGTAGGAATTAGCAAAGACTGCAAAACAAAGGTAGCAAGCAAACATTAATAGTGAGAAAATATATGGTACCAGTTGCTATTTTCCACGACCTGCACTTAACTACAGTAAAAGAATCAACAATTTTTGTAGAGTTGAAGTATCGCCTTATTTCTAATCCAAATCAATCAGTTTAGCAAATCAATGATATCTTCTGCACATCCATGGGTAAAGATTACCGATCGCATTGCTTAAGCCACAAAGCAGAGCTCAAGGTCATACTCGAGGCATCTCATGCAGAGCAGCTGAAGCCCCCAGGTGTACTCACACTGAAGATGCTTTAAACTCAGCCTCAAATGCACCGTCATTCTCATCATCAGCCTGTAAGACCACGGGGCTCTCAGCCTCCGGCTCACTAAGAGCCCAGCCAATAGAAGATGATGGAAAACAAACCATGAATGTGTTGCCAAATGAAAGAAGAAAAAATAACAAAAAAGAAAAGAAAGAAAACCAGAAGCCACTACATGGTATACAGCATGCAGCTACTGTTCAAATTATCTGGACTCTTGTATTCTTGTATTGCCTGAAGCCATTAAACTTTAGTTAACCCAGTTTGCTTTGCAAGAAGGGATGATTTTTGATTTTTCATGTAATGCAGGATTTTAAAACTCTAAGTTCACATCCAGTGCTAACCAACAGAAACCCCTAGAAAAACTTCCCAAATGTTATAATCAACACAAAATATGCCCTTCACGGAGTATGCTTTGGTTTTGTAAATTGCACCTTCAGCCACGAGATGACAGTGTCCAGCTTCAGCTATCTGCAGTGTGTGTATCTTCACCTGAGCTAGTCAGCCAGGTTCCCTTTATAGCCAACAAACACCCAGTTTCGGAGCATGATTCATCTTGGCTGAAATTTCAGGTATGTAGAATCCGTTAGACAGCTGAAGGCCTACCAGTGCTTGCCGCACTCCACTAACATCAAAGGGAGGCGAGCTGATCAGACATCTAACTTAGGCAAAATTATTTCCAGCCCTCCTGTGTGGTAGTTTGACAAGCTGAGGATCTGTAGCTCCTTTTTTTATTAAGCATGCATAGCCCAAGTCAACCGTTATGGGATGGGCAACATCATTAGCTTTGACTGATTGCTGCTCAACTAGTCATTACTGCCTCACTAATTACAAAATATTAGATACATTCACTACTATAGTGTAGCCTCAAAGGAAAATATTTCTGCTGGAATGCTAACTGCAAAGGATTAAGGACGGAAAGAATGAACTGTAACATACTGTACTGATGGGAAGGGGCGGGGTGTGTGATGTATTGGATAGTGTGGGACTTGAGCATGACATAAATGGTACAGAATAAGGGATGGAGAACATGCTGGCTTTGGCTGGGATAGAGTTAATCTTGTTTGAGGTAGTTAGCATGGGGCTGTGGTTTGGATTTGCACTGGGCACAGTTGCTGATATTATAGAGATGTTTTCGTCATTGCTGAGCAGTGCTTACACAGAGTCAGGGCATTTTCTGCTCCTCACTCCACCCCACCAGTGAGTGGGTTGGGGGTGTACAAGCAGCTGGAAGGGGACAAAGCCAGGACAGCTGACACCAACTGACCAAATGGATATTCTGTGCCACCTGACGTCAATGCTCAGCAATAAAACTGTAGGGAGGCTGGCAGGGGAGGCTGCTGCTTGTGACTTACTGGGCAAGTCTTTGCCTTATTTTTTTAATAGTAATAATTAAGTAATTATTTTTATTTTATTCCAGTTATTAAACTGTTTCTATCTGAACCCATGAGTTTTCCCACTTTTACCTTCCAACTCTTTTCCTCCATCCTGCTGTAGGGAAGAGACTAAACGGTTGTGTGGTACTTAACTGCCAGCTCGGGTTAAACCACAACACATACACAGGACGCACAGCTCTGCATTTATGTGACTGTACTCTTGTTACAACCTTCCTCTGTGTCGCTATATTGAATATAAAATCTGCCAATGGAGAAGATTAACCCTGGTTAGTTCCCACATCGAATGCTCTACCTCACGTGGTCTGGGTTCATTCACTTATGGTAGATGGTGCCAAGGAATATAGCTATGTAGATAATCAAGTACCTACAAAACCATTTCTTTTTGATGCTTTTGGGTTTTTTTTTGTTTTAACTTTAAATATGATTTTTTTTTTCTTTTTTAGTGGAAAGGGGAAAAAAGAAAACAAGTCTGGCAGATTAGTAAAGTGCAATAAACATAACAAAAAGTAATAGGGGAAAAGAAAGGACTATTCCCCAACTCGTGCACTTACCTCTCACTGAGATCTTCAACACGCTGCCCGTGGCTCAGCATGAAACTAGAGTTCGACAGACCGCACGGACTCGCAGGAGCCGATAAAGTGCTTTTGACGTTCTGTACTGAGTGCCTGCGGCTCCGTCGGCGCTCCAGCCCTCTTCGCTCACTAGCACCAAGACTGGCCCTTCTCCGGTCCTTGCGCCCACTGGGAGGGGGGTCAGCACTCTCATCTCCATCCTCATGTCTCAGGGTCAGCTGAGAAAGAAAGGAATAAAGACAAGGCTTCTGACCCAGTTTCTTTAGGCACTACATGTCTTCACAGGTAGGCTTTAAGAACCAATCTCAACGTGACTAACTCCTATTAGTGTCACCATTTTTATAGTTGTCCCTGTAAGTTTCTGTCTATCTATTACTGCAGCATAGCAACTATAATAATGGAACTATATACTGACATCTTGTATAGAACACTACAGGACCTGCAACAACACATCTGTGTACCTCCTAGGGGTTTGGGTTTTTTAATTATTTTTTTAAATGTAGGATATGATTTTCAAGGAAGGTGAGCAGTGTTGGACATCAAGTTCTCTATTTCTTTCCAAAATACTTACATGAAGCCTTGGCTCTAATGAAATCAACAGAAAAAACTCTCATGCATTGACTGATTGAACATTTCCTTGTGTTCAGCCATGACACTTGTAATGATTGAGTGGAAGTTACCATCTACTTAATACTTTNTTTTAGAAAGTATTTTAGAAATATATACTTTAGAAAGTATTTTAGAAAACTGCCATCATCAAATAACCATTTTTACAGATCTCCATGCAAAGCAAACAACAGAAAAAACCTAAAAAACAAAACTATTTCTGTAAACTGATACCACAACAGATTAAAAGTGGAAAAAAAAAAGGCAGCCCACACATCTCACGTTCCTATTTTGGCCTGACTCCTCCTGCAAACTGCTGTATATAAAACTTAGCTAGTGAAGTGACATGGGTGTAGAATAAATGAAGAAAATGGAGTATCAAATCTAACAAATCTTGCAGGACTTAGATGGAGATAAAGTAGTTTCATTTCATCATGCCAGACCATGAATTCCCATTTACATTACATGAACTTCAGCCTAAACCTCCTGGCTCCAACACTTCTCAAGTCTGAAAAGAAGAAAATTATTAAGAAACTGGATATCCTACCCTGACATATAAATACTTCAGAAGTAGTTATGACTGTGGAGTCACTCATTACTCCATTGCTGCAAATTGTATAGGATCCAGTCCAGTGTAAACTCATAAACAAGGACTTGATGGGTATTCAGCTACAGAACAAGTGGCATTTGTGAGGCTGAGCTCAGCCGAACATTTTTCATGAATACTTTTGCATACGGAAAGAACTTGTACTTACTTCAGGAGGTGTAACTAGCAGTCTGAGAAAGTTTTAATTGCAGGCAGAACTGCTTCTAAGGAGGCTAGTAAACGTGCTGGTTTGCCTTGGAGTATGCCCCAGCTCTAGTATGAAATGCATTTGCATTAAACGCAGCTATGTGCTATAGCAGGTCACATATATGAATGTGTGCAATAATTCTAGCAACCAGATGTTTTTCTTTTAAAATAAAATAGATAACCGAATTTCACCTAGGTTACATTCCCCTCCTCCTCTTGGCTTTGAAGTTTGCACAAGCTGTAAGATGCATAAAACAGGGCATGTTATGTTACCTCATAAATGTTAAATTGCTCAACTAAGTCCAAGTCTGTTCCTTTCTTGTTCAAGTGTCTCTGTGAAATAGCTTCAATGCCTAGTTCTTCCAGACAGTCCACCACGTCGTAGAAAGAGTCTTGATCTGGCAACCCCGACAGCGTCTAAAAATCAAAGGAAAAACATTTAAATCTGTTTGTTTTGAAAAGAATTAAACAAAGGCTTTTAAAAGCGGGTGGCAAGTGGTGCTACGTATGATTTCAATAAAGTAAAACCCATGATGTGGGATTAGAGACACCGCTAGAAAATAAAAAACAAGTGGCATAGCTTTTAACAAACAACTCTGTGCACTGTGTAGAAAAATGAATAATTGGCAAAACAAATCAATGTTGTTATTTCATACAAAGAAGTATGGAAAATATGGGTCTTTAAAATACACAGTTGGATTCTTCCTGGCTTCATTCAAGCACAGACTTAAAGAACAGAGAATGTTAAAGCATCAAACACAGGGATAAAAGCAGAGAGAGAAAAAAATGGTTCAGCTAAAACCAACGAAGCTGATTTCCTACTGATTCCTGTAAATTTGGCCTTAAGAAGAAAAAGTCCAATGCACAGCTGTGTGATGTCAGGACAGCAGGAAATATCCTGCACCATGTGCCTACTGTCCTCAACACCTGCAGCAGAGGTCATCCTCTCAGTGCACAAATTGGTTTATATTACAGAGATACTGATTCCTTTCCTCCCTTCCTTTCAACTTAAAAAGTCTTATTAAAGGTATGCTGACTTCTTAACGTCTATAAATTGTTAGGAGATACTAATTCCTGATTATGGGTAAGTTGTTACCAGTTACATTGGGGAGGGACTTTTGCACACTAGAAAATAAAGAATGCCAATAATAACAGCTATTGAAAATTAATTGTTCAAATTCAGAGCTTTCTATGCCATCTGCTCTATATTCAGGAGACAGCACTCTTCTTACCCCAGTTGTTTCCCATTTTTTTGGGTGTTGGAATTCAGAAAACTGAGAAAAGGGAGGTGGTCTTCTCCAGTGACGCATGTCACTGCAATGTTTGTAGCAACAGGGATTGAATCAAGCCCCCCAGCTTTACTGCAGAGTGATGCAGGGGAAGAGGACATGGGCATTGGGCAACTTCATCCAATGAGCACAAGTGAACTTCATCTACCAGAGTCCTGTAGACATTCACAAACTCAACAGGAAACATTATTATTCTGGTTCCCCAATTATTTCTGCTCAACTTGCTGATTTTTTATCACTCCTTACAGATGATGCAGAAAAATGAGTGTAATCCTGCACATGATGAGTAGAAACTACAGAACATGCTGTGCAACCTACTTGCAGAGCAACATACACCCACTGCATTACAAAGAATTGGTCCATACAATGCCATTTTTGCAAAACACATGAGAGTACAGACTGGAAACAACAGTTATTCTGGATTAGCTCACCAGAGAGATGTTTACTTCAAAATAGTTTCTGCTCTCCTATTTAATTAGCTAAGTAATTTATCTATACTCCTGGTAGAGGAGGGAAAAAGTGAGACAGCACATGCAAAAAACCAGGCCCTCTTCAGAAAGAGTCTCATCTTCTCATGCCCAGGATAGGATGAACTGAACTCTGAGAATACTGGTTTTCTGAAGCGCAGCTCTTCCGAAGTGGCTCTGGGCAGCAGAATGCAGAAGACAGCAGCCACTCTGGGCCACCTCCCTATAAGAAGAAGCTTTATGTTCAGAAAAATTGGTCTGAATTATGTGACAGGAAAGAGGAATAGAGAGCTGCCATACCCGGGAAATGAGGAACTGGAAAACGTACATCACTAAGGTACTTTAATTTGTTATTATTTTTTTTAAACAAAACAAACCACAGCACTATCTTCTTCTTCAGCCATTACAGGACTATTATCTGATGTTTGGTGAGGTCCAACACAAGAGGAATACTCAGCACAAATACCAATGAGGTGTTAGGGTTATATGTTCAGGATATAGTTAAGAATTTGTCTCTGTCCAGGATGGTACAGAAACCTATTTTAAAAACCCACTGGAGACCATGGAACTAAATTTTCCTGAACAGTGCTGAAAGTAGATACCACATACATTTTGTTCATTCCTAAACTGACACCTAGCATTGAGCAGAAATCTGGGGATTCAGCAAATGAAGCTATCACACTGGAAATTCAATGGAGCTCTAACACAGATAGGGCAATACTAGAACAGAAAACTGCCTATCCCACTTTCTTTTGCTTATGAAGGAAGGAGACAGCAGCTGTATTGCCCTTGGTGCCTTCAGGCACAGTAACAAGTGATCTTGAACATGCAAAAGGTTGGACAAACAGTCAAATATTCTGCACAGACTTTCTGGACATTTACCTCTTAAAATATCAGGGAACGGTTTTAATGTTTATATGCAGATTACCTGCCTTTATGTATAGATTTTTTAAAAATACCTGAGGTCAGGCAGGCTGTACAGAGGGAAAACAGCAGCATAAGGTACTATTTACTGGCAACCCTGCTCTCGTGAGCAGCCTTTTATTGGTTAATATAATTTTACATCATGCAGCAGTGGAAATCTAATCTTTGCTGAATGCTACTGGCCAGAATTGGGCAACTGAACTCCCAAATATAGAAATCAAATATTTTTCCTTTCCATGGTTCGTAAATAAACTCACAGATCCATTTCCAGGGGCCAATGCACATCAAATTCAATTTCTAATGTTATAAAATGGGATGTAAAAGGGCATCTCTGGTGTCACAAGGCGGCCAGTTCAGTTTAGCCCAGGAGAAAGATATTTGCAGTAATTAAACACAAGGAACATGAAGTACTTGCAGAAACAACCGATTAATTCTGGCTTGTGATATTAGAAAACAAGAGTGGCCCTGCATTTTCCTGGTGGTTTTTATAGGGGAAACAAAAGTTGCAACCAGCAGACCAGAGGTCAGAAATTGGGCAGGGCAGGAAAATCCAAGGTCCTTGCCCCTTCCTGAGTACCTGCTGAAGTTCAAAATGATACCGTAATATCAAAATATACACACAAGTTCCAAATATTTCCTCCTGCTCTGAAGACTGAACTTTACAATATGAAAACCTGTCTAGAGAATTAAAATGTACCTACTTGGAGAAACATGTTTAAACCATACTCTGTGCTTCGCCCATAACGAGTTTTGGTTTGAGAAAGCATCCCTGAATTTTGATTTTTGTTTGTTGTGTGTTTTCACAAGTTGCTCTCAAGCCCTTGTGGGAAAGCCCATGCACCTTTGTGTTCTCTCCTCTCACGAGGCTGTTTTTGGAACGGTGAACTAAATTAAAACCAAAACCCCAGCCTGAGGGCATTGACCTTGATATATCCTATAAACCACATTTTTTTTACCAAAGCCAAAACAGTATGTCCTACCTACTTCTAACTATAACAGTCCCAATGGAAAGAAAGGCAAGAAAGTTGATGTACTAGTACTGGGGGTGAAAAAAAGAAAAAGACTTTTATGGGAATATAACAGCTAAATGCTTTCCTAGATGATAAAAACTATTAGACAAGATACTCAACTGGTAACAGCATAATATCCTTATCCCTGTGTATCTTTAATTACATTTCTGAACTAAACCTGACATTAATTAGTGCTTGCCTGTGTTTGGCTTCAAGACTGAAAGGCTCTTTTTATTTTTAGTTGTGTAGCCCTGGCTGATTCCAGCTAGCAAAACTACTAAGTATGGCTCCTTCTGTCATTTACAGAACAATCACAGTATAAACCAGTGGTACAGGGAGGGTACAGAGACTAGAAGTCCAGCTAAATATTGGTGCATGCAGAACATTGGTGCAGAACATTCTATATACAAGTCCAAGTAATATAAGAGTACTGCTCTAGTTACTACACATCCAACAGAATGGTCTCCATTAGAGAGCCTAGGAACCAAACTGAGAGATACTGAAATCTTACATGCTACTGTGAAAAGCACTAGTTAGTAAATAAACACACTTACAGGCACCAGCCAAGTTTTCAATTGCTTTGGGATAGGAAGAAGCAGCTTTCATGTATGTGCTTCCCCAGGAACTGCAACTTCTAAAACATCTGGTGCAGCCAATGGTCAGACACAGGATGTAAGATGATCATTGTTCCAGTGTGGCAATTGCTATGTTCTTAAGGCAGGTCACCAAAAATCGATGTGCCAGCAGCTGTATTAATGTCACAAGAGACTGAAATAGCACTTTTTCAGCTACAGCTGATGGAACACTCACAGGTGGTCCGTCACTAAGCTCCCACTAGTAACCACTGGCCTGGAAGCCAATTCTAGTTTTATACTGGACCCGCTAAAAAAGTTCAGTGTAGTCCAACTATAGCAAAATGTATTAATTTTAATATACCTCATAATTATTTTCTCTACCTTCTTTAAAAAAAAAATATATTGCATGATATGAGAGAACAAGCAACATTAACTACAGGTAAAAAGAAAATAATCAGTAATATTGAAACTACAAAGCTTCCAGTGTAATCCCAGTTATGAAGAGTTTTTACGGAAAACAAATGGAAAGTGAATTGTGTTCTCACAAACACAGAATTTGTTTCTACATTTGATGAGTAGGGCTTTTTTTCATCTATAAAGAAAACACAAAGGCTTTAATCTATTTGTGCCTCAATAATAAAAATGAAGAACGTGGAGATTAGAATAAGATCTAACAGATCATAGGAACTAACCAAAGATAACAAAGGTTATACTGGAACTACACATAACCGGAAGTATCTATATTGGGATCAATCTCATTTCAGAGACTCATTATGCCTAAATCCTCCCGAATTAAGACAGGGTTAATGTAATGTCAGCATAAGCAAATTGGTTAAACATTAACAAAAGAGAGTGAGAGGATAAAAGGACTGGAGCAAGTCTTATGTCTGGGCAGATGTGTTTTCTGCTCCTGAGCAGGAAGGAAAGCAGTCTGTATGTAAATGTATGGACAAAGAAAGAAAAAGGAGTAGAAAT
>VZTM01036142.1:0-35308 GCA_013400555.1 Jacana jacana
GGTACCATGAGGAACGGGAGAGGCTCATGGATGTGATGGTGAAGGAGATGCTCACCAAGAAGTCCACGGTGCGCGAGGGGCCGCGGGGGGAAAGGGGGCGGTCGGAGCCGGGCCTGGGCCTGCGCTCGCCGGGGCCGCGGGGGGAAAGGGAGCGGTCGGGGCCGCGCTCACTCTCATCCTCATCCTGCTCCTCTCCCCGCAGCTCCGCGACCAGATCAACTCCGACCACCGGACGCGGGCCATGCAGGACGTGAGTGCGACGGGGTTGGGGTCGGTGGAATCGGGGTGGGCCCTGACGGCGACCCTGGGGGCGGACCAGGCTGCTGGCCGGGGTGCCTGGGAGGGAGCGGGCCTGGTCCCTCCCGGTGACGGGCGGCGGGGCCGGCTCTTGTTTTGCAGAGGTACATGGAGGTGAGCGGCAACCTGAGGGACTTGTATGACGACAAGGACGGGTAAGTGCTGGTGCAAACCCCTGGCTTGTGTGCACCCCAGAAGGCGGAGAGCCGGTCTGCTGTGTGCCCGGAGGGCCTGCAGGCTGTGAGGGCAGGGAGGAACCTGGGGCTGCCCTGAGTCAGGTGTAAAACCCATGAGGGGAGATGCTGGTACGTGAGACCAGGGGTCTGGTGTTGGAGACTCAGCAACAGTGGAGCAGGACCCAGGCTGCACGTTGGATTCGTTTGGTTATTTTCTTGGTTCAGGTCACTGAGGGGGAAGGCCCAGAGTTGCCTTGAAGGTTTGTAAGGGGAGATGGGGTGTGGGGGGGTTGTTTCTGCTTGTAAACTGTTCTTTTTCTTGTCATGAACTCCAAGGTTACGGAAAGAAGAACTCAGCGCCATTTCGGGGCCAAATGAATTTGCAGAATTTTACAACAGACTGAAACAAATTAAGGAATTTCACCGGAAGCACCCCAATGAGGTAAGGAGCTTTCTGCTTCAGGAAAATAGGCCATTTCTGGTCTGTTGGATCTCATCCCTGCAGTAAGCAAGTGGTTTTTTTTTCTTCTTTTCAAGTTTAATCGCCTTAAGATACAATTATTAATTATACTAAAATCTCACTTGAGAGAATAAAATGCTCCCAGTGAGGCAGCGGGTGAGAGGCAGCGGGTGTGCTCCCTGAGCACGCTCTCTGTTAGCTCAGGAGCCTTCTGCTGAGCCGCTGTTTGCTCCTGCCCGTCTCGTGCTGGCTAAAGTCAGGCTGTTCCTCTCTGTGCAAAAGCAGTGGTGGAGAAATGCTTTGGGTACCTTTCCAATTAGCAGTGGTGGTGTTTGCAGTGGGGGTTTGTGTTGTTCTGGGGCATTAGCTGAAGTAATAATTTCTTCTGTAACTTCTGTCCCTTCTTAAGATCTGTGTTCCAATGTCAGTGGAGTTTGAGGAGCTGTTGAAGGCCAGAGACAACCCCAGTGAAGAAGCTCAAAGTGAGTTGGTGGTTTCCCTGAGGCCAGTTTAAGCGACAACAGGGTGCTTGCTCGAGGGGCATTATTTAGTGAGCTGCTCGACCTGCTTTGCACAGTTCAGTGTTCCTCCTCCCTTTTACTGAATGACTTCTGAAAATTGTTCTTTTGCTATTTAAATTTCTCCTGAACTCCCCCAGCTCTCAGCCTGTCCTCACAGCAGAGCGGCTCCAGCGCTCTGAGTGTCTTTGTGGCCTCCTCTGGGACGGAGGGTGGTGAACACTTGCCTTGTAAACATTTTCCTTAAGCATAAATTAGTCCACAGTTAACCCTTTTCAAGTTCTAAAGCATGTGAATAATAAATAGGGGAGATTAAGCTCATATTAAAGGTTCTTGTAATCTTTCCTGCAGACCTGGTGGAGTTCACAGATGAGGAAGGGTACGGACGATACCTAGATCTGCACGATTGTTACCTCAAGTACATTAATCTGAAGTCCTCAGAGGTAAGTGGCTGCTTGTGTCTGGGCAGCTTCAGTGCTTAAAGCCCAGGGGTTTTTCTTTGGTTGGTTCATGTTTATTTGATGTTAGCTTTTTTTTTTGTTGTTTTCTTACATAAATAAGTTTCTTTCCAAGTAGCTATTCCAAGGTCCCTTTGTTGCACGTAGAGCTTGAGAGTATCTGAATTCTGAGTGCTGCTTCCTGACTTCCTGCTTCTGTTCTCTTCAGTTGACATTTCTGCATTGTTACATTAACAATGGCCTTGTAAAAAAGCCTCTGTTTTCTGCTGCCAAGCACTGATAAGTGCCTAACACAGTGTGTTAGCACACAGGGGCCTCTGCAGTCCAGAATTGATGGCATGAACTAGTGCTTTTCTTCTGGCCTGGTAACTGGAAACTGGATGTTAAGTTGGCTGCAGGTGTCTGAAGCCTGACTCAACCTTTTTCATTCTTAGAAATTGGATTACATCACTTACTTATCCACGTTTGATCAACTCTTTGATGTTCCCAAGGAGAGAAAAAATGCTGAATATAAGAGGTAAGCCTTTTTGCCTCCCTGCTGCTTCTGTGACCATCGAGGAGAAGTGATTTGCTTAAGTGTACAGCTGCTAAGAATATAATTAACAGTCAAAACTCAACTCATGTAAATTGGTTACTGAGCTATAGGAACTCAGTCGTGTGTCTGAGCCCTGGGAAGTCATGCAGTGCCACAAAAATGTGGAAAGCCACATCCTCCTCTGAGGAAGGACCTTATTTTGTCCTTGTAACTGCTGCATCTAGAAATCCCATGTTGAAAACTGTCATCATCTTGATGACTTCCCCGTGGAGCTCTAGTGGGCAATGACCTTCCAAAGATGTGATTAGAGAAACACATTAAAGGTTGATAACTGAATTACCCGTGCTTGTGGTTGCTCTGCCAGGTACCTTGAAATGCTTCTTGAGTACCTACAGGATTACACAGATCGAGTGAAACCGTTACTGGACCAGAATGAACTTTTTGGGAAGATTCAGACTGAGTTTGAGAAGAAGTGGGAGAACGGAACGTTCCCTGGCTGGCCGGTGAGCAGTTGTTAGGCACTTGTGGATGCTTCTGTATTTGTGATAGACTTTCTGGGAATCACTTGTGGAAAGCCATCACTGAGGTTAAGCCTGATAGCAGGGTGTGTGGTGTGTGTGTCACAAAGATCACAGAATCTCAGGGATTGGAAGGGACCTTGAAAGCTCATCCAGTCCAATCCCCTGCTGGAGCAGGAACACCCAGAGCAGGTCACACAGGAACGCGTCCAGGCAGGTTTGGAATGTCTCCAGAGAAGGAGACTCCACAACCTCCCTGGGCAGCCCCTTCCAGTGTTCCCTCACCCTGAAGAAGTTTTTCCTCATATTTAAGTGGAATCTCCTCTGTTCCAGCTTGCACCCATTGCCCCTTGTTCTGTCATTGGATGTCACTGAGAAGAGCCTGGCTCCATCCTCCTGACACTCACCCTTTACGTATTTATAAACATTAATAAGGTCCCTCCTCAGTCTCCTCTTCTCCAAGCTCAAGAGACCCAGCTCCCTCAGCCTTTCCTCCTATGGGAGATGCTCCACTCCCTTCATCATCTTGGTAGCCCTCAGATGCAATTTAGTATTCACTTGCATTTGAAAACCAACGTAACGGGCTTGAAACAAACCTTGTGTCTTCTCTGTTGCTCAGTCCAGTGAGGGAATTTTTCTCTGTGAAATGAACTGCTGTTCTAGAGGTCAGACTGGTCAGACTGGTGCATTGTGTGAAGTGCTGTAGGGTGTCACACAGATGTTGTGGTTTTTCTTGGCAGAAAGAGACCAGCAGTGCACTCACTCACGCTGGAGCCCACCTGGATCTCTCAGCCTTTTCCTCTTGGGAGGTACGTTTTCAGTTTTGAGCAGCTGGAAGCTTAGGTATTTTCATTCTTTCCATAATTTTGCTTGCTGTGCCTTCACCTCTGGCTCTGTGCTCTCTGCATGACACTTTGATTATGCTGGTGATTTAATTAAAATCCCATTAGGGGGATGTAAATTGAAAGGTGTGATTGGATCTGTCACATCCCTCATTTTTCAGTGGTGCACCCTCGACAGTCCTTCCTTGAATGCTCTTTCTTGTTTGAGTGGGGGTTTCTTTGTCTGTTTTTAATTAGTGACAATATGCTCATATGTCCATTCATTTTATTTGTCTAATAGCTTCTTCCTTATTGCCATTTACTTTAATTGAACAGGAATTGGCTTCCCTGGGACTGGACAGATTAAAATCAGCCTTACTGGCTTTGGGACTAAAATGTGGTGGGTAAGTGCAGCCTTTTTATGGCTCCTTTTTGAGGTCTTCCTGTCTTTATGGGATACTTGTTTTGTTCTCTCTGTTGTAAAAGAGTTATTTGAATGAAAGACAAACCAACTGGGGGATACACAGATCTGCTGTTTTGAATAGTGTCCTGTGCTGAAGTCTCTTGTACGGAAGAGTTTGGCTTAAGGAATGAAGATAAAGAGAACAGGGAGTCTCATGGTCTCTTAAAAGCTAAATTCAGAATTTGTTGGGTGAATTCAAGTAGTTCTCAGGAAACACACAACCATAGTTTGGCCATGTCTCCTCCTGCATCCCCCCAGGACTCTGGAGGAGCGTGCCCAGAGGCTTTTCAGCACTAAAGGCAAATCCCTGGAAGCACTTGATCCTTCCTTGTTTGCAAAGAATCCCAAGACAAAAGGGAGCAAGAGGTGAGTTCATAAGGGTCATTCTCGGGTTGGTGGTGTTCTCCTCACTTGGATGAGACGTGCTCTGTAGACATCACTCCTGTATGGTTGTGAGAGATTCTTGGAGTACTAGAAACTGTTCCTGTGGGATGAAATAACCCCGTCCCAAGTGTCAGATCCAGGAGCTGAATGGTTTGTGTGCAGTTCAGAGTACATGAGCCACTTGAAACTTGGGTCTGTTTTCTTGCCATATACAAGTGTGGCTTTAGAAGTTCAGTGCATGCATGATGTTTGCAGTTCTGGAAGGGACTTCCTAAAGTTTCTTTATCTATTTCCAGAGATACTGAAAGAAATAAAGACCTTGCATTCCTGGAAGCTCAGATTTATGAGTATGTAGAAGTTCTTGGGGTAAGGATTATATTTTTGTCTTTGAGCTTTTTATTTCAGAGCTGTCAAACAGTGACTGGAAGGTCACCCGTGTCTTTACCCAGTGCTTTCATTGACAGCACGCTCAGGAGAGTTACTTTCATGTCCAGAGTTGTACTGTTTTAAAGTGCACCTTAGCAGATAAGCTTTTTCTGTCAGTAAGTGGAATATGATGAATTACACTTATATTCCTGTCAGCTAATTACTGGGAGGCTCCTGTGACCAGACCCAGATACAGAGGCTACGTGTTCCCTTGGGAAAGCCTCTCTTGTCTTTTTTTTGTTTGGTTTTTCCCCCTCTTCTCCAAGGCACCACATCAGTGCAGATAAATTCTATTTGATGGTTTGGTGAACACTTAACTTCTTGTGCCTTGATGTTTGCCTTAAGTCCTTGCTTCGCTCTGGGGTGCTTGCTGTTAACTCATCCTCTCGGGGGTGATAATGGTAATACAAGTTCTTCAGTCTTTAGGAGTAGGAAATGTTACACTGAAAACATAAATTGTTGGGCTAAAGAGAGTGGAGAGTTCTCTGTTTCACAGTGGTTTTCTGTTCCCCTCCCTCTGTGCGCTGAGGAAGTGTTGTGTGAGCAATTCCCCCTCTCTCCTCCCGCTCCAGGAGCAGAGACACCTCACTCACGAGAACGTGCAGCGTAAGCAGGCGCGGACAGGGGAGGAGCGGGAGGAGGAGGAGGAAGAGCAGATCAGCGAGAGTGAGAGCGAAGATGAAGAAAACGAAATCATTTATAATCCTAAAAATCTGCCACTTGGTTGGGATGGCAAGGTATGAGATGGTCGGGGCTGGAGGAGGGCGAGGTGTCACTGACCCTGCTCTCCTCTTCTGTTGGAGCCTGCCTTGCTGTTTGGCCTAACTGGTGTTTCTCTGTGTTCTCAGCCCATCCCGTACTGGTTGTATAAATTACATGGTTTAAACATCAACTACAACTGTGAGATCTGTGGTAACTACACCTACCGAGGGCCCAAAGCTTTTCAGCGTCACTTTGCAGTGAGTAGAGTTTTGCTGCAAACCCGTCAGCACTGTGGTCAGATTTCTTGATAATAACTAAAGGGTAAATCACTGAGGTGCCCTCGTGGCTCTTCTGCCACCTCTGAAACATGTGTCTGGGCTGGTGCTGCCAGGGCCGTGCGAGTGGAGCGATAAATGACGTAGGGCACACAAAGATCTCGTCTGCAAATTTGTGTGGTCCCTTTTTTGTTTGAATACTAACTCCAGTATCCACATCATAGAATCATTCAGGTTGGAAGAGACCCTTGGGATCATCAAGTCCAACCATCAGCCCTACTCTACAAGTTCTCCCCTACACCAGATCCCTCAACACCACATCCAATCAACTCTTAAACACAGTCAGGGATGGGGACTCCCATCCAAATGGATGCAAATGGGCAGCCCATTCCAAGTGGTGCAGGGGGCCTGTTGAGTGTATTATTACTGTCTGTAATACAGGAAAAGAGGTTTTTAGGACTGGTGGATTTGTCTGTTGATAGTATTTGTCTCACCCTGTCCAGAGGCTAATATGTCTTTAGTCTTTGGTGTTGCAGATGAAGGGCATTGCCTCTTGTACGCTGACCTCTTGCTTCTCCCTCCAGGAGTGGCGACACGCTCACGGGATGAGGTGCCTGGGCATTCCCAACACGGCCCACTTTGCCAACGTCACACAGATCGAGGATGCGGTCTCACGTAAGTGACGGGGACAAGAGCCCTCACCTTAACCCTTGCCAAAAATTTCTCTTACCCTTATGACCTGAGACTAGTTTTGGGAAAGAGCATAAGAAACATGGTGGGGGGACCATGATCCTTCCTTGGACCATCCCTCCTGGCTCTGCAAAGGAGGGTGGCTCTTTGCCTCTGCTGGATTCCTGTGGGAGCAGGCACTTGCTGGGAGGCAAGTGAAGCCAGAGAAGTTGTCCTTTGTTACCAGCTGTTTCTCTGTGCTGCTTCGTGTGTGAAATCTCAGCCAAGTGCAATGGGCCACCCTTTCTTTAGGCAGAGCACGGCTACGTCATCCCACGTAACTCTTACTAGTTGATGTTCATCAACATCTTTGTGGGGAAGCCAGAAAAACCTTCAGAAACGGTAGAGCCTGGGGGCAGGTTTTGAAAGGCTGCAGTATTTAGGATTTACAGGGATTATAATTTAACATGGCTCATCTGTGCTCACGTTTTGAGGAGGTTGCCTCGTGCAGAGGCTGCGTCTTGAATCTGCACCGTTTAGGCTAACAGACACAGGCTATAGTTCATGTGTATATTTTACTAGATTAAGAACCAGTATCTGAAGGGAAATGGTATCAGATCCCGTGTGGTTTTGTGTTTACAGTGTGGGCAAAGCTGAAACAGCAGAAGGCATCAGAGAGATGGCAGCCCGATACAGAGGTGAGATGTCACAGAAGCCTTTGGGTGGCTCTGGTCCCGTGTACAGGAGGGAGCGCCCCATTTTCCTGCCTGAGCTGCCTGGCTCTGTCGGAAGGATTTCTGGGAGTGCCCTGTGTGCTGGGGAGATGAGCAGAACCCACGCTGCTGGTTGCACAGCTCCTGTTAGCACTGCTTGGGCTGTAGTTCTGACAGGACAGACTGGGCCTGTTGTGTAAGACTCTTCTGATGCACAGCTTTTCAGTACCAACATCATCCCTGTTTTGTGGGAAGCAAAAGGAGCTGGTGGGAGCAGGGTGTGCACTTACACTGGTGCCTTTCATGAACTGCTCTCTCAAACCATTCTTCACGGGTGCACAGGGCAGCTGTGGAAGTGCAGCCTGTGGTTCAGCTGGTGGATACCCTTGCTCTGACTAACCTCTTCTGGAGGAGCCTGGCAGACCCACAGCAGCTCCTCCTGTAGAGGGGGGCTCTGGGCAGGAGGGTCCTGCTCAGTAGGTGCTGCTGGAGCTACAACTCCAACGCTGTAGGTAGAGCCCAAGCCAGGCTGTGGCTGGCTGTCTCTAAACTGTCCCTTCCATTCTAGGAGGAATATGAGGATTCCAGTGGGAATGTGGTCAATAAAAAGACCTATGAAGACCTGAAACGTCAAGGGCTGCTGTAGCTTCTCCCAAGTGAAGGATTTCACGTCTGAAAAGCCAGTGGAGACGTGTCAGCAGCTCTGACCCTGCTTCAGTTTCTGGATTTTCTATGTGCATGAATATAGATTTCAAGGATACTTTATAGAATCACTTTCTAGTAAGCCCCTTGTGAACAGCAGACCTGTGATGTTATTTTATATTAAAAACAAAAAGCCACCTTGAAAAATAAACTGCTTTTAATTTAGGAAGTGCTGAGAAACCCGTCTCCTTTCCTGTGCTGGAAGAGATTTAAATGTGGCATCTTTAAAAATGCTTTTTATGTAGTTTGAATCATCAGGAACCATGAAACGATTGCTTCTCTCTTATTCCTGCTCTGATGGACGTTTCTGTGACGAGGATTGCTGGGCTGTCACCACCAGCAGAGGTGATGCTGGGTGCTGGTGAGGGGCCTGGGCCGTGTCCTGCTGTCAGTGTGTGGCTGCTTTTCGTCTCCTTTGCAAAACAAATGTATTTGTGTGGCTGCTCCTGCCTGGCCTCGGGCTCCCCACGGAGCTTTGGCCACTGGGATTGTTTTCCAGGACGTTAATAGCAGCGTGGCTGAGGCTGGGCTGGGGGCAGCTCCTCGTTTCTCTGGTGCAGTGACAGCCCTGTCCCCTCCAGCCCCTCGGGTGGGTTTCGTTGTGGCACAGAGTTGGCTTCTGTGACACCCCTGGCATCAAACCCCCCCCTTTCTCAGTGTTGCTGCGTGGGGCCACCTGGGTCTCCGGATGCCATGGAGCAGCAGGTGACGATCCTGTCCCTTGGGTGATGGTGTGCGCAGCTGGCACTGGCTGGGGTGGGGCTGGTTGGTGGCACTCAGGTGCAGCTGCCATCGGTGTCACAGGCGCTGCCAGCCCCTGCAGCGGCTGCAGGCGTTGGCTGGGGCTGCGGGCAGCAGACGGGCAGGGTGAGTCGGTGCCATGGGCTCCCTCCTTTACCTGCCCTGGGTGGGAGGGTGCTCTCTGAGGGATGAGCTGTGTCTGGTGGGTGGTTGTTCCTCAGCTGCCCCAGAGCTGGGCAGTGCTGAGGTGGCACCAGGTCAGTGAGGGTCTCCAGAGCTGGTCTGGGTGGTGGCTGCCCTGGTTTGGGAGGACAGAGGCACCGGTGTGGCTTTGTGGGGGAGACTCACCCGGAGAGGGACAGGGGGGAAGGATGTGACTGTGAATTATGAGTTAACCAGCAATACCTGAGCGCTGGCAGTGTGATGGCTCCTTATGATCCAGAGCATGTCCACCAGTTTGCTCCACGTGAGCCGTGTGTCAGAACTGACGGGGCTGAGCTCCAGTCTTGGCCAGGTCCTGAGCGCCTGTTGCCACTGGTGTGTCTGGAAATGGGTATTTCTCACACTGGACTTTTTCTTCACCCATCCACAGCGAGAGCTGCCATGGAGGGACTCTCTTTGCTGCCCTGAGTGAAGGGCTGGTGGGTTTGGGTCCTCCTGTGATGGGTGCTGCTGCCCGGGGTGGGGGGGGTCACATCTTCACTGCGAAAGCACCAGCAAACGCCTGGTCCAAGCGCCACCATAACCACCCTGGCTCACTGGTGGCTCTGCCTGCTGCCAGTCAGTTGCCACACCAACGGGAGCACGTGGCTCTCCGGGGGCTCCTGCTTGCTGGCACCATCGTGGGGGAGCCCCTCGGGAGGCAGTGGCTGGGGACACCCCGGGGCTGAGCATCCTCCCAGGTCCCCCCCTCTGGCTGTGGCTCCCTGGCATCCAGGCAAGCTCAGGGGCCAGGGTTATTTCTACGTTAGGGGATTCTGGGGTCGAAAGCCTGTTGGGATGAGCTGGGCAACAGTTTTCAGAGCTTTTGGCAGTGGGTATTTTCAGGCACTTATTTCTGCCTGGAAATGGTGGCACGTCCTGCCACCACAGGGACCAAGAATGGAGCACTGAACAACTGGGATTTCTATGGTGCCTGGGAAAAAGGCTGTAGAATTTCCTAGGAGAAAAGTTCCTTGAAAAAACCCTCAACAGGAAAAGTCTCTTCTATGTAACCTGTCCTGTTTCTTGCTACCTCCTCCTGAGCCCTGCCTGAGGCAGACTCAAGGGGCACATGCTGTTGTGACCACGGCAGTGACACTGAACTGTCCCCTCCTGCCCAGCTCCGACCCTGTCTCTTCCTGCCAGGTCCCAGTGACGTTGCTGGTGGATGAAAATGGCAGGTTGCCAATGGCTCAGCCCCCCAGTTCAAGGTAACAGGGGTTCTGATGGAGGATGGAGAGTGGTGTCCACCCCAGTGTGCCCACCCTGTCCCAGCTGCCAGAGCCTGTGCTATGGGCTCCCTGGGGCAAGGGGTGGCTACTGGTCACCTGGAGCTCTGAGCAAGTGTGTGGGGGTCTTTCTGTAGCAGGGTGGGTCCCTCATGGCTAATACGGGTCCCTGACCTTAGGTGGCTCCCCATTAGCCCTCTGAGGGGAACTGGCCACCACCCTCCTCCAGGTGGCTGGTGGGGCTGGATTTGTTGTTTGGAGGGGAACTGCCTGTGCTGCTGGGGAGGCTCCTTGGGCTGGGGGTGAAGCAGGTGGCCAATGTGGTGGTCTCAGTTGTTCTCACTCCATTTCAGGCCTGCTGTTCTGCATCTTGGCTCTGCACCTCCATCTCCAGGACCCTCTTGCCACAGCAGGTGAGCTCTATGCCCCAGGGGAACCCTGGAGGTCCTGTGGGTGGCAGGGCTTTGTTTAAAGACTTAGACCCCAGAAAAGCCAGTTCTTCATCTGCAGTGTGGCTGGAAGCGGGAGGGAGAAGCTGTTTAACGTCAGTCCAGAGTGTTGCTGCGGAAGCTTGTTGTCTCTGACCTGCCTGTGAGGCTGCCTGGTCACTGGCTGGAAAAGGACCTTGTTCAGGCCACTGTGTCACTTTCTGCCCTCTGCATCCCAAACACCGTGTCACTGGTGCTTCCAGCAGATGCCTTTGGACTGTGCCGAGGCTCAGAGGGGGGTGCAGGGCTTGCTGAATGCAAGGTTGGTGTTTCCTTCACCAAGGGGGAACTCTGTGTCTTCCAGAAAACAGCACGGTGGCCACCAATGACTCTGTTACCCACAGCATGGCTGCCACCAATGCCTCAGTGGCCCACAGTGCAGCAGTGGTCACCAACGCTTCAGTGGCCCACAGCACCTTGGCCCACAGTATGGCCACTGTCAATGCCTCGCTGGTCCACAGTGCTTCAGTGGTTCATAGTGCAGGAGCAGCCACCAATGCCTCAGTGACCCACAGCACAGCGGCCACCACCAACACCTCGGTGGCCACCAGTGCCTCTGTGAATGATACAGAAGGAATGCCGGTAAGGAAGGGAAAGCCACTGGTTGGG
Source organism: Jacana jacana (assembly GCA_013400555.1). Classification (NCBI taxonomy): domain Eukaryota; kingdom Metazoa; phylum Chordata; class Aves; order Charadriiformes; family Jacanidae; genus Jacana; species Jacana jacana. Next base: position 11,386 of record VZTM01036142.1, read on the forward strand.
GTGATACAGCCCCACGGGCAGGGTCTCTAGCCCAACCGATCTCTTGCAGGAGCTAGGACTCCCACGAGAGCATCTCCTGGGGTGGAAGGAGGCACCTGGAACACAGCTGGGGGGTGGGCAGTGGCCCCTCCAGGGTGGTGGTCAGGGACAGCACAGCAGTGCCGTGGGGGGTGGCTGTGCTGCATGGTGACAACCCGCTGTGTTCTCCCTCCAGCTCACCTGCCAGAGCTTTCAGTGCTCTGGGGAGAGGTGCTACCAGGACGAAGCCCACGCCAACAAAACGGTGACCTGCCACAATGAGACTTACTGTGAGGTACGGAGCTCGCTGCAGGGCAGCTGCGACAGAGAAAGTGTCTTTTCCTTTTCTTTGTGTCGTGAATCCTTGTCTGTGCCAGTGTCCTGCTTCCCTCCTCTCTGTTGCAGCCTGACAGTTGGTGTTGCTCCTCTGTAATGGCATCTCTTCACACTCCGAGTGGTTTTCCCTTTGGCTTTGCTCTTGCAGCTTTATCGTTTCTCCAGCACGAACTACACCGCTGGGTGCAGCAGCAGCTGCAGCACCGAGACTTGCAGGACCAACAGCAGCATCAGCAGCCACCAGTGTGTCCTGGACTGCTGCAGCTCCCACCACTGCCTGCAGCTCAATGCCAGCTCCTACGGTAACTGCCCCGGGGCACTCCGAGAGTGCCAGGTTACACTGGAGGGAGGTGGGGGCACAGAGCTGGCCATGGCTGCATCACCACATCCCCTCTGCCCTGGGGATTGCTCTCCTTCAGAGCTGGGGTGAGGGCGGCCCAGCAGCTCTGGCCTCACCGGGCTCCTCCTGTGCCCACAGGTGACCTACCACCCCCCACTGTGCCGTCTACCACGACCACCACCACCACCCCCCGGCCTCCCCCCCGAAACGTAGGTACCTGCCAGGCAGATGCTGTGGCCACGGGCTCTCTGGGGATGGCTGAGCTCCCACCTGAGCAGGGGGGAGAGGGAAGGGTCCCTCCTGCCCCTGCTTTAGGGGGTCAAATGCCTCTTGGGGTGGGAATAAATCCTTAATGCGCTTTGAAATGAAAGCCGCTGACGGGGCGCTGCAGGCTTTCTCCTGAGCCTACGGGAAGGGGAAGGTGCTTATTTTTTAAGAGGAAGGAAAAGAGGGCTAGAGATGGGTTTGTGCTGCTGCTGTTTGATGTTTCCTGCAGTTTCAGACGGGGCACTCTCAGCCTTTTATCTCTCTGTAGCTGAAATGCCTGAGACAGCACTGGCCAAATACCAAGAACAGAAGGATTTAGAAAGGAGCCCCTCAGGAAAGAGCGGCTGCCTGAAGTGCAGGTTCTTGTCCTGGGGATTCTGTTCTCCAGCCCCATGGATACCCAGTGTCTCCTCTGGCCCTCTCTTGTAGGGGAAGGTGTGCACAGCGTTCTCCTGTCACGGGGATGGATGTTTCAAAGGCAAGAAGGCTGTTGCAAGATGCATTGTCGGGCATGACTTCTGTGAGGTACGGCCCTGGGGCTAAATTGCAGGACAGCCCAGGAGCTGGGACGTGCCCAGCAGCCTGGGTGGGTCCCTATGATGTGAATGCTACAGGCTTGGCTGGACCCCCAGGCTAATGTCTCTCTCTTCCTCCCAGATGAAGAAGACGGGCTTGAATTACGTGGCGGGCTGTAGCCGAGCCTGCAAGGCAGCCAAACCAGTCTGTGCTGGTGGGGTGAAGGGTCCCTGTTACCAGGAGTGCTGCTCGGCCACCCTGAAAGCCAGCTGTCTCAAACTGGATGGCAAAGTTCACGTCAACAGCGCCAGGCAGGCGGCTCTGGCCCCACTCCTGAGGCTCATGGTGTGTGGGATGGTCCTGCTCCTGAACTTCAGGGGCTCGGCTTCCCTCTGGGGGTAAGCAGCAGCCCAGGTGCTCTGTGCTGGCCGCCCCTGCACCGGAGCTCCACAGTGCTCTTTAGGCTCCCTGTCCTCTCTGACTTCAGCCAAGGCTGCTATCGATCGCCCCTGTTATGTCCCTGTCCCTGCAACAAAGTGTCCCAGTCCCAGGTGGCTGCTTCTCCCCAGTACAGCTGCCTCCAGCCCACGGGGTGGCCCTAGGCATCTGAGTGACCGTGGTGGCTGTGGCTGCAGGATGCTGACAGGCTCTGGGCTTTGTAGGTGTTGTCCTGCAGCACAGCTTCCAGAAGGTTCTGCAGGCATCTGCTGGGCCGTGTGTCTGCCCAGGGATGGCTCCTGCCACTCCTGAGGGGCTCTGTGAACAGCAGGTCCTGACCACGGGCAGACATGGGGCTCCCTCTCATCGTGCTGAGCCAGCGCTCCCCTTTGTACCTCTGGCTGGTGACAGTGGTGACACTGGTTCCCACCCAACTCCTGCAGAGCAGGGGGGTCTGGGCAGCTGCCCTGCAGGATGCCCTCCCTCGTGGGATGTTCTCCCCTTTCCACTTGAATCCCAGTCCCAGTTCATGCCTCTTCTGGGTTACAACTGGAGAGGATGAATTCCTGGTGCTTCACTTGTTCTTCATGAGCTTTGTCCCTAAACCAGTAGCCCTAAACCAGCCAGAGATCCCGAAGCACTTGGCTTAAATCCACTCTAAATCTTCCACCTCCCGGGGACAGGTGAGTCCTGGGTCCTGTTTCAGTGAACTTTAACTACTTGTAATCCAGGTTCCCCCAGTGCATCCAGAAGAAAAGCAGTTGATCTGTGCACTAGGGAAGCGACAAAGAGGTGTATTCCTCCCTGCCCTGCTGAAAGCCCGTGGGCCTGTGAGACTGGCAAGCTGAGCACGGCTTCGGAGCGCTCCTGCCTGTGGGCTGCTGGGGCTGCAGACAGGAGGAGTGGCCTCAGGAGCAGTAACAGGAGGGTGCTAAGCCTGCTTAAAAACCAGAGAATTCTGCCTTGACTGAAGGCACAGGGTCTGCTCTAGTTAATCATCTGCTTCCAGTGCAGCTTTTCTGGGCCACCCTCTTACTTGTTAGTTTCAAACTGCTCTGGTAGAGGAAATAGCTCTGGTAGGGGTAGGTCAAACGGGATTACTCTACAAAGTGCCTCATGTTTTAGATCATCCTGTGTTGCATCTGTGCTTCTCTGCTGCTAAAGGCGGAGCAGAGACGTGAGCATTAGCCCGTGACATGAAGTACCCCCGGTTTGTGTGTGTCCCCCCCCCATCCCAAGCCTCTCCTGGCATCGCAGGGAGCTGCTGCGTAGCTTTTCGGGTGGAATGGGCCGGTGCGAAGGCGCTGCTCAATGTGTGCAAGCAACACGCTCTGCTGTGCTCTGTGGCTGTTGTCTCTTGAAAGAAAAGATGTCAAAACCACAAAAATGGGTGTGTGAGTGCCCCGGTTTGTGGCAGGGGGTGTCGAGCGGGGCCGGAGCCCAGGCCTGGGAGCGCTGGGGGGAGGGCTCTGCCCTGCGAGGTGCTGTGGCTGGGAGGATGTGGGGCAGCGGATGCGGGAGGGGGTGATAAAGAGCCCCACCGAAGCGGTTGCCGGTGCCTCCCACGTCGCAGGGCAGCCTCAGCCAGCCCCAGTGCCGTCCTGCCGCTGCGAAACCGCAGCCCGGGGCTCGGCCTGTTTTGAATTTGTTTCAGGCCACGACGTCAGCGTATCCCGTAGCGAGTGAAAACAGGATGAAACACCAGGGGTTTCTGTCTCAAAAAATGCCACCCAGCACCACATTTCTTGTAAGAATAGAGATTTGGCGTTTACAGCAGATATTTCAGACCGTCCTGCTTTCGTTTCCTCTCTGGGTACTGCGGCACCAGAGCCCTTACTTTAAACGCTCGGCTCTTCCCAAACCTCTAGATTTCGGCTCCTGCTCCCACATCTGGGGGGAAGAGCTGACTTTGGCCAAACTCTTCTACCTCTTGCTCTAGAAAAGACAACGTGACGTTGTGGTGACGTCTTCTTGGTGACGTCTGTCTTCTTGGTGACATCTTCTACCACCCCTCACACCCGCGGCGATTAATTGGCATAGCCAACCGGCAACTGGGAGGTTGGTTTGTGCCACAAAAAAGGACATCTGAGACCCCTGAGACCTGAACCTTTCCAACTGGTGCTCCCCCCGCAGCTCCCCGTTCTGCCCCTCCCGTCGTTCCCCCCCCGCAGCCTGCTCCGGGTCACCGATGGTTCCCGGTCCGTCCCCCGGCACCGTGTGGGATCCCCTCTGCCCCGTTTGGGGGGGGGCGGCGCCGGTTGCGATCCCTCCAGCCTTTCCCGGGACAGCGCCGTTATTTCCGGGGGCGGCGGCGACGGCCCCCCCCCGGTCCAGCCCCGCCGCGTCATCCAGCGTCCGGCGTTCTCCCGGCCAGCGGGGCCACCGGAGGGGATAACGGAGCGCCCGGGCCGGGCTTGCCTTGGTCGGCGGGGACGCGGACGGGCTCCCCCGCCTCACTGGGATCTCCGTCATCGGGCTCCCCCGTTCCCCCGCTGAGCTCCCCTCGCCCTCCCGCCGGGATGTCCGTCACCGGTGTCCCCCCGTTCCCCCGCTAGTCTCCCCCCCCTCGCCGGGCTCCCTGTCACCGGGCCCCCCCCGCCGGGATCTCCGTCACTGGGGTCCGCCCGTTCTCCCGCTGGGCTCCGCCTCCCCTCCCCTTCCCCCCGCAGGGATGGCCGTCGCCGGGCTCCTCATCACCGGGGTCCCCCATCGCGATCCCCTCCGTCTCCCCCTCGCCGGGATCCCGTCTCTCCCCGGTTTTCCTTGACCCCCCGGCCGAAGGCGGTGCAAGGCGTCCTGGCTGCGGGGGAGAGCGTGGAGAGCCGGCTGCTGGGGCTGGTGGAGAGCTGCGGGGAGCACGCGTGGGTGCTGCGGGACCTCTCCGCGGGGGCCGGCTCCAGCAGGGAGGGAGGGAGGGGGTCCCGGTGGCAGAGGGGGTCTTCCTGGTGGGAAGAGCGTCTACGGAAAGGCCGAGAGCTCTGCAGGTCTCTCCCGGGCCTTGGAAACCGCCTGGAAACTCCTTCCTCCCCCAAAGACTTTCTGCCCGGGAGGAGTCCAGCAGCGCAGGGGTTTGCAGGCGTTTTGCCTCGGCATTTCTCCTGCTGTGCTTTAGGGATGGTTAGTGAGGAAAAACCCCGGCCCTAGAGGTTTGGGTCTGATGCATTTTGCTAGTAAGATCAATAACTTTCTTATCTAAACGCCGGGGTAAGCAGGTGGGTGGGCACACGGTGGAGAAGCTGCTCTGGGGTTTGCAGGCGCTGCTGGATGGGATGGGGTCTGCCCATACCTGCACAGATTGAGGAGGCATTACTCCCTGTCTGCTCCCTGCTCGCAGGATCTACGTGTACACCCACCGGCGGATGGCCATAACTGCTGAGGACGTCTGGCTGGAGAAGGTTATCCCCATCACAGAAGGGTTTGCAGTGGAAGAAGGTACTAACACATAGCTTAGGGGCCACCTCCAAAAAGGGGATGAAGGTCTATGTTTTGTTGTCCTACTTGCTGAAATTTGGCATCTATTCAGCCTTCATGTTTTTCCTCCAATTTGTAATCCCTGGTGACACTTGTGCTCACATGGCATGGCTGGAAGGGCTCTGCTAGGTTGATTTCTCCACAGTCCAGAGCACCCAGTGTCCTACCAAGCACCAGCCACAGCCTCCTGCCCCGTGGGTTTGTGCTGGCTGTCCCTGTTCCTGTGAGGAGTATTTGGGGTTTGAGGAACTTAACGAGCTCAGGAACATCAAAGAACCGTCTCTGAACCCGGCACTGACCTTTGTAACTCAACTTTGTTTTGCTTTTGCAGTTCTACTTGATGGTGACCTTCACGTCATCGGTGAGTTCGTTTGTTGTGCTAATGCCTGTACTGGAGGTGTTCCTGGGCCCCACACCGGCTACACCCAGGGTCGGGGGGCAGGACTGGGGGCTCCCGTGATCAGACTGTTGATCACAGGGGTCTCAGTGCTGCTGGGGACAGGGTGTGCTGTCTGCCATGGTGCAGCTCAGACTAACAAGCATTGTCACCCCATTTCAACCAAAGGAATGTGCTTTTAAACTGCTTAATTATTAAAACTGAATGAGCAGAACAAGAATTTAGTATTAACACTGATTTTTATATTTTTATATGGAATTCTGGTGGAAAAAGAGGAAAAGAACAGGATAAGAAGGTGTGGGGAGACTTGTTGCTGAAGTTTGCATGTGTGGACAGTCTGGCATAGAGTGCAGAAAGTGCTCTGTTTCTGAAGGCTCTTCTCCCCATGTCCCTAGGCTCTGACGTGACTGTCCAGATCAGTTCAGAAGATGATCAGCTCACGGTGCGGTTGCCGTTTGGTTCCCACACACGCGTGTTCCTTCAGGAGGTCGCCAGGTGCTGCCCAGGTAGGAGCTCTGCTGGGTGCTGGTGCACTGGTGGGGTGGTGGTGGAGGAGGCGTCAGCAGCTCGGCAGCCTGTTGTGTTTGAGCATTGCTCGCTGTGGAAGAGCAGCGTCGGCCTCGCCACTGCTGAGACTTGCGCAGGACTGTAATGGTACCCAAGTGTGATGAGTCTCCATCAGCACATGGCGTGGCAGTGGTGATGGTGCGGGGGAGAACTTTGTAGAGTAGGGCTGATGGTTGGACTCAATGATCCCAGTGATGGTGTGGGGGAGAACTTTGTAGAGTGGGGCTGATGGTGGGACTCAATGATCCCGGTCATGGTGTGGGGGAGAACTTTGTAGAGTAGGGCTGATGGTTGGACTCGGTGATCCCAGTGATGGTGTGGATGGTGTGGGGGAGAACTTTGTAGAGTAGGGCTGATGGTTGGACTCGGTGATCCCAGTGATGGTGTGGATGGTGTGGGGGAGAACTTTGTAGAGTAGGGCTGATGGTTGGACTCGGTGATCCCAGTGATGGTGTGGATGGTGTGGGGGAGAACTTTGTAGAGTAGGGCTGATGGTTGGACTCGGTGATCCCAGTGATGGTGTGGGGGAGAACTTTGTAGAGTAGGGTGATGGTGTAGGGGAGAACTTTGTTGGACTTGAAGATCCCAAGGATCTCTTCCAACCTAAATAATTCTGTGATTCACTGGTTGATCTGATCTTAGCCGCTCTGACGGTCTTCTGCGGTGGCCATCAGTGGTTGGCTGGGGGAATGAGAGGCCAGCAGTGGAAGGTTGTCTACCTTGACTTCAGCAAGGCTTTTGACAGTGTCTCCCATAACATCCTCGTAGGGGAATTTATGCCGGGGGGTAGCTGAGTGGCCGATGGGGGGTGGATGGAGACCTGGCTTAACGGCAGAGCTCAGGGGGCTGTGACCGGCGGCTCCGNGCTGGCCCCGGGGCGGAGCTGCCGGCATCGCCCCGGCCGGAGCCCTCAGCGCCGCGGAGCCCGAGCCCTGCCTGTGGGGGTCTCCGGAGGGTTCCCGGTTCTGGCAAGCCGGTGCCGGCGGCCCCTCGGCCGGGTTGGGTCCGCCTCCTCCCACGGCGGAGCCGGAGATACCGAGTCCCCGCGGGTCCCGGGAACCGTGGCAAAAGGGGCCGTGGGTGAAGATGCAGAGCTGGGGGGCAACTCCAGGAAGGCAGTGTGGGGTTCGCAGTGTGAATGACACCATTTCTCCTTCACCTGCTTTCGTTTAGGCTAGGCTGCTCTTCACTGGGAAAGGCGTTTTGGTGCCGCTGCCATTCCTTCCTTTTATTTCCATGTTTATCAGCAGTGCGTTTGAAAGGGAGAAAAAGAAAGGAGAGTAGGGGTGAACTTTGTAAGTGGGGGAGTGGTGTGGGAGGGTGGGGGTCCGGGAGCATCCCCCAACCCCGCTGCTGTGTTTTAACTCGTGGCTTGGGACAGACTGAGCCGTATCTGTGCATTTAGGAGCAAAAGGTGCTGAATGAAACCCAATCCTGGCTCCTTTGTTGGTGTTTTTTGTTGTTGTATCTGGAGCACAGTCACGCTCTTTGCACTCTGTGCTCTTTGGGAAGTAGTTCTATCACATCGTGCCTTTGGGCTTTCACAAAGTTGCCTTTTCAAGGCTTCCTTGTGGTTTTGTTTTGTTTTTCTTTTTTGAGTCAGAGAGGTCTAGGGATATCTCTCTCTTTATTTTTTTTCTTTTCCCTCCTTGTACTGGCAGAATGAAATGCTCTCTGCCATCACTTGGGTCTTTTGGCCCCTACATTGATACAGAACAAAGTTTTGCCTCCCATTTTCTAGGAATAGCTTTAACTCATTCTGCCCTTTAAATGTCTGAGTACTGAGTTAGCGCTTCCACCGGCAAATCCCAGCACCCGTCACTGTAATCGCTGCCGTCGGCCAGCAAAGCGGTATTAGATCATTGTATCTTCTGTGAGTTACAGCTGGCTAATGAATGAGAGCATCTACAGATGGATTTAGTTCTGCTTTATCTTGTATGGTTTATGTTCACAATTTGGGTTAAACCCCTACCTAAGATCCTACCTGTGGAAGCCTGGAAAGAACAATCTCGCTTTCCCTCCGGCCCGGAGCAGCGCGGTCCCACCCGGGCTGTTACTTACACTTTCATTATGTATGGAGGGGACTGGCCAAGGCTCATAGAACTAATGGTAAGGCTAATTGAATTCTCCTTTTTGAACACTCAGCATGGATCCTGCATGGATCAGAAGATCTGATAGACGTTCCTGCTGTAGAGCAGTGCCATAACGCCACTGCACGGTTTTAACAAGAACGTCTTTATTACCACTTAAATCTCTCTGAACTGCAAATCCTCTGAGTCAGGCCACGTGCATTCTGCTCTGCTGCAAACGCTGCACGTAGCTCTCTATTTCTCTGCCCAGTTCAGTTATTGAACAAGGTAATTATCTTGCTAAAATATTACCCTGCAGATGGCTAACATATAGATCCCTCCGGCTCAAGCAGCCTGGGGCTTAGGTATGAATTTACCTCAAGGAAAACAGCCCCTTTCCCGGGTTAATCTCTTTCTTAGGAAAATCCTACCTAAAGCTGATTCCTGCTATGAGGTTACCATGCTAAAGTGTGATGTCTGACTGTGATCTTTGGATCCCACAGTGGCTGTGTCAGCAGCGCTGAGCAGGCACTCGGGTGCCGTTGGGGCAGCGAGGTGCTGGGCGCTGGCGAGCGGCACCATCCTGGGCTGAGATAGAGCTTGAGCTTCTGCTCCTTCCTGGTACAACAGGAGTAACAGTCGTCTGTTAGAGAGAGAACCTTCCACTGGGTTCTTGTTGCTGTCGGGATACGTTGTGTGGTCTTTGTGGGGAGAACTTGCAGAAGGTGCTCAAGCAGCACTTGGTGCAAACAGGGAAAAGTTAGGGCTCCATCCTCCCCAGTGCCCCTCCAGCTGCCCGTGCTGCTGCTCGGTTCTACGCGACTTGGGCTGTGTGGTCTGTAGTGAGGGTTGTGTCACGTGCCCTTCTGCAACCAGCCTCTGATAAATCCTCTTACGTGGTCGTTATGCTCAGAGGGCTCTTGGGCACAAGAGGCTTTCCAAGCTGCAAATATGGCCACTTCTTATCAGCTTGTTTATACTCCGAGCACTTGGGTAAAGTACTTTCTGTTTCTGGTTTGTGCTCTTGTCCTGGAGAACATCCTTCGACAGCAACAACACTTGAGTCTCTCTGAATTATCCTCGCTGGAGGAGAAGCTCTAGCAGAATGACTAGAACCTTACAGTCTTAAGAACAATTTCTCTCTCATCATTAGATTAGTGTAATTTAGGGTTAGGGTCTAATTAGTGTCTTAAGCACAGACACCCCCCCTGCAGAATCCTCCGTTGGAACTGTTACTTTGCCACTTGTAAGAGCACAATGTGGTAACTGAAACAAAAAAAAAACCACTGAAAGACAGGTCAAATTTTGCAAATGTGGTGGGATGGGCTCGGTGTCACACCCGTATTTGTGTGGTGGCTGCCCTCTTACTGCTTCAGGAGCTGAGGCTCTTGTTTCTGCTGAGGCGGGTTCCTGCGGTGACTCTGTTCCGCGCTGCCCCGAGGAGGGAGACACTTGTGCTTTGCTCTCTCTTTGCAGATTGGTAGAAACACTTTAAATAGTAGCATGGGGGGTTGGGTGGGTGGGTTGTTTTTTTCCTCTCTCCTTTTGCTTCCTTTCTTTGTACTTCCTGTCTTGCTTCAGAAAAGAAAAAACCTGTTATTAACGTACATTTTTGGGATTCTTAGGATAAAGCCCTGGATTTTGTGCTGCTAAACCCCAGGCTGGCTTAGCTGTAAGAGAGAGCCAAGAGCAACCTGTGCCCTGCTGTGGGCAGCATCCAGCAGTTCTGTGCCCCGTGGCAGCCCCTTCCTCTGGAGGGGAAGCTGCAGTGTCACAGAGTGGTTGTGTCAAAGTAATCTAAATCAGGTCACTGAGAGAGAGAGGCTGCAGGACACAGACACTTTGCTTCTCCACTGAAATCTAAGTTGTATTCTGCCTGCAGATTTTTGCCAGTGTTTGATGAAGTGTAATTTGATGAGACCCCATCTGGAATATTGTGTCCAGTTCTGGGCCCCTCAGTTCCAGAAGGACAGGGAACTGCTGAGGAGAGTCCAGGGCAGGGCTACCAAGATGCTGAAGGGAGTGGAGCATCTCCCATAGGAGGAAAGGCTGAGGGAGCTGGGTCTCTTGAGCTTGGAGAAGAGGAGACTGAGGGGGGACCTTATTAATGTTTATAAATATGGAAAGGGTGAGTGTCAGGAGGATGGAGCCAGGCTCTTCTCAGTGACATCCAATGACAGAACAAGGGCCAATGGGTGCAAGCTGGAACATAGGAGGTTCCACTTAAATATGAGGAAAAACTTCTTCAAGGTGAGCGTGACTGAACACTGGCAGGGGCTGCCCAGGGAGGTTGTGGAGTCTCCTTCTCTGGAGACATTCCAAACCCACCTGGATGCGTTCCTGAGTGACCTGCTCTAGGTGTGCTCCGGCAGGGGATTGGACTGGATGAGCTTTCAAGGTCCCTTCCAATCCCTGAGATTCTGTGATTCTGTGAAATCATATTTTCTGTTTAAGGTGAAACTTTTTTGGTATTTTTTCCAGAAGCAGTTGGCTCTGAAGGCATCAAACAGAATGGAAAAAAGCTCGGGGTCAGCCAGAACTGGAGCCAGGACAGCACCGATAAAGGTGCTCCCAGGTACCGGGTCTCTCTCACTTCCTGGGTAGCTTTGGGGAAGCAAGAGTTGTGCTCACCAGCCCTTTGTGGAAGGTGCAGTGAGGGGTAATAGTGGTGGTTTTGCTGGTTTAGCTGTGCCTCCCCTCCACAGAGGAGCTCTATAGTGACAGTAAATGTACATAGCACTAGAGTCCTGGGTGACTGTGCGTGGATGGAAGGAACCACAGTGGGCAAACTGTTGGTGCTTTGGTGTTTAGAGGAAGGAAAGTCAAGTGCAGAGAGCTTTCTGCCTGGGCTTCTGGTTTTCAGCTGGAAATGGAGCGAGAAGTTGGTGTGTCTGCACTCACTGGTGCTCCATCCATCCTGTGGCTGCCTTATCTGCTTCCATCTGCCGGCGACTGTGCCGCCCGCAGTCCTTGGAGGTGGTGGGGTTGAGAGCAGAAGTTGGCAACTTTTTGAGAAGAGAATCTGTAAATTCTAGTTAGGAGAGAAAAAAAATGAGCATGCTGTCAAAACTTCAGTGGCAACTCCAGCACGGTGTCTCGGAGGCAGTCCTCCAGTCCCCTATTTGGGCATATTTTTGCTGTTGAGTGGGACAAGACCCACTAACATTATTTATTTTTAATTCAGAGAGCTTTGGCTTAGGGCCACCCTGTCTCATAGATACACTCCTCAAACGTTCCACTTTCGTCTTCCAGTTCCCAGGACTTTGTGGACCCTCCAGAGTCTGTCTGTGCTGTCCTTGGCACGGCTGCGCAGATTGTTGACCTTAAATTTAAACCATCCACTTGCTTGTGGGAACTCTCCAAGCTGTGGCATTAGTGCTGTTGCAAATAAAAAAATGAGTTTGCAGAGTCACAAGATAATAAAAATAAAACTACCTCTACCTCTACCCGTTCTGTGCTGCCTCCTCTCTGGGCAGAGCTGAGAGTTTTCCACCAGAAGGGAAGGCTTTTCAAACAAACATCATTTTTCATTCTTCTGCTGAGGTCAGAAGGGCTGAGCAGAGGCAGCAGGAGATGAGATTTGCATGTGCTCCTGTAAGCAGGAAGGGGCATGGATTTTGTACCAGCATGGAGGTGTGAGCAGGGCGTGCTCCGAGTTAACAGCCTGCCCTGGCTGAGTGAAAACCATTTGTTATTTCAGTTAAACTGGTTTTATCTACAGATCTGAACTCTTCTAAGAAAGAGTTTCAGTCTTGTTTGCTCAACCCAACCTTTGATTATTTGTCTGTAGTGAAACAGATAAATGTGAATCTAGCCCTGGGTGGCAGGAATAAGCTGTTAGGGGGGTGTGAGTGTGTGTATCTGGGTTCCATCACCACGGTTTTGCTCTCATTTGCAGGCAAAACAAACTCAAACCTGAAGTGACGACTGAAATGGTGCGGTCCTCCAGCGTGATAGCTTCAAACAAGGCTTCAATCTTATCAGAACCAAAGTTTGGACTAAGAGATACTATTGTTAAGTCTCAGCTTGTACAAATGGAGGATTCCTACACCCACATCCAGAGCTTCAGGTACTGGTGGTTCCTGAGAAGAAGGTATTTTTGCAGGGAGTAAGTTAGCATGAGCTGCTCAAATAACTCACCTCCGTTATTTCATCTACTATCCCTGCAAATAGGAGATTTTGCAGAAAAGTGTGATCCATACTTTCCAGAATAGCTTGCTTTCCGTGTTTAGGCATTGGCAGAGAAGAATTTGTGTCTCTGTCAAGATTTGCCTCATGGTTCTTGTTGAGAAAACAGCCTCTGGTTGGACAACAGCTGATGGTTGGAATTGATGATCCCAAGGGTCTCTTCCAACCTAAATGATTCTATGATTCTATGATTCTCTGTTAAATGATTTTTCCCCCTGTGCTTATTTCTGACTGCGTCTGGAAATGCATCACTTCTAGGCAGCTCTGGCCTCCCCTCTCACTGCTGCTGTTCACTGCTTGTCCCTGTAAGAGGGACAAGTAAGAGCTTGGGTGAAATATATAATTAGGACCAAAATTTACTGTGGTTGAAATCCTTTTATGCCTGTAAATCTATAAACTTAGCAGTTCAAACTGCTACTGTGCAGCTCTGGTAGTCTCTTTTTTTTTATACTGTATGTAAAAACGTGTATCCCTCTGTAAAGCATGTCTGTAAAGACGCTGCTGTAATTCAGTCATTTATGTAATTTAAATCATATCTTCCCAATTTCCCCCTGGAAACACGCTACTCCTAAATAGTTGTATGTACTACTAAGTGTGTGGGTTATTAATGGTGGTATTTCCACCAGCTCTACCATTGGCAGCTCTGGGATTTAGTTCATTTCTCTGCAGGTTTTTTGTTGGGACGTACAACGTGAACGGTCAGCCGCCCCGAGAGAACCTCCAGCCCTGGCTGAGGTGTGATGCTGAGCCCCCAGATGTTTACTGTGTGGGGTGAGTGTCTCTTTCTGGCGAGCCTTCCAGCTTGCTGCTTGTGCAGCTATGGCATGAGGTGCTTGATGCCCCAGCTGAGGGGTGTCTGCAGCTCTTTACTCCATCGCACGGCTCCGGAGCGTGTCTGGGTGGCCTGGAAGGGCTGTGGTGCTGGTGGTGTTTGGGCTTTCTGGCACTGCAGCCTTATGAAATCTTTAATGCTATTCAATTTAACATCCGTGGTAATTTAGCTTTACATTTAACCAACCTCTAAAACTCAGCATAACTGAATTTGAGTGTTCAGTTACGAATTAAGTGAGTATAAATTGATTTAGCTTTTTCCCAGAGGAAAGAGCTGAAGAGTTATAAACAAGTGCATGCATCCACGGGTTCCTTCCTCTGACACAGTTTCCAGGAGCTTGATCTGAGTAAAGAAGCCTTCTTTTTCAATGACACACCGAAGGAAGAAGAGTGGTTTAAAGCTGTAACTGATAGTCTTCACCCAGATGCCAAATATGCAAAGGTAAATGTGGCTTTTGGGGAGGTTTGAGTGTGGAATCATTTTCCACTTGGGCCTCTTTCTCCCTTTGCTTTTACTTCTTCTCAATTGCCATGTCCTCCAGAGGCTTGTTAGCCACAGGGCTGAGGTGAAGGAGGGGGTGCTGCTGTGCAGGGTGCCGAGTCAGGGGCAGGGCAGGAGACCAGATGTCCATGTGTGAAGGATGCTCCTGGGCTCTTGAGGGAGGAGAATAGCAAGTGCCTTAGTTTCTTCCCTGTCCATCTTGGCAATGCAGAGTAGAACGAGTTGAGAAGGTATCTCGGTAGGAATACTGTGAGGTTTTGGCTCCTGCTGTTTAGGTCTGCTTTGTCTCTCATCACTGTTATTGAGGGGAAGCTCCTTCCACGGGCTCTGCTGGTGCTGTAGGTTTTGCTTTGGGCTTCAGCTTCATTTTCTGGGGTGCTGGTCCCTGGCTCCCCCTGTGCTGTGCTGCTGGAATCTCTGTGAGGCCAGCTGGTCCGTCGGATGAGCCTGGAACTCTCTCTTTCTTCATATGTGTGTTGGTGACCTGTGTTCTGGCCTTGGGGGTGACGTGCCCTCTCTCATCAAACCTCTCCCATTCCAGTATTTAATGAAACAGGATCTGTTTTTCAGGTGAAACTTGTGCGGCTCGTGGGAATCATGCTCCTGTTGTATGTGAGAGCAGACCTTGCTTTGAACATCTCTGAGGTGGAAATTGAGACTGTGGGCACTGGAATCATGGGGAGGATGGTAAGAATGGCAGCTGTGCATGAGAAGGGGTGGGATTCAGAGATGGCCTGGAGAGCCCCTCTCCTTAGATGCGATAGTTATTCCTCCAGTGAAGGGGGGCAGCTGCCTTTGGGGAAGTGCATAGTCCTCTCCTTGTGCCAGCTCGGGGCCTTGCCACGTGCTCACAAGGGCTCAAAGACCTTGGGGGAGAATCTTCTCTGAAGCCTTTTTTTCCTGACTGCACATACTGGGCTGTGTGGAGCCCTGATTTCATGCGACTTCGGTGCTAGCAAAGATTTTCCCCAAAGCAAATAACACAGGGAACCATGGGGGGAATAAATGTGTCTATCCAGATCAGTTTTCCTGAGGAGGGTTTCCTGGCCCTTTGTCATTCCACACTATGGGAATGGTCTGTGCCCTTCCAACGTAGTTTCTGTGAACATTGCAGCTATGACTTGTCCCAAGTGTTTTTGACCAGCTAAGGCATGTGCTTCCTCCTCCACACTCACAGGGCTTTTTTTTTTATGGGTTGTGTTGAAAGACCCAGTTTGTTGCTAAACAGGTTTCAGGACTTGCTGAAGTAACTGACCAGCTCTCTTGCTGATTTTAATTTCCCTTTGTACTAGCTAATGCCTCCATTGCAAGCTGAGTTCCCTGTGCTTGCTTGCTGTGCTCCATTGCTGTGTGCAACCCTCACATGAAGTACTGACTTGAATTCATGCCATAGTTATCACCAATTGGTCAATTTTTCAGCCTTTCCCTTCCTCTGGAATCAAATGGTCTGCCTCAGTGCCTCCTGGCTTGTCCACCGCTACTGACTCATTTGCGAATTCATCTGTTGGGTAGAAGCTTCTGACCAAAGTCTTTGTCTTTATCTTTCAGGGAAACAAAGGTGGTGTTGCCATAAGGTTTAAATTCCACAACACTAGTGTGTGCATTGTGAATTCTCACCTTGCAGCTCACACCGAGGAGTATGAGCGGAGGAACCAGGACTTCAAAGACATCTGCTCTCGGATGCAGTTCTGCCAGTCGGATCCGAATTTGCCCCCTCTCACTATTAGCGAGCACGAGTATGCTTCCCACCTCTGAATGGCTGTGTGGGGCAAGGAGGGGCCTTGTGCACGTCTAGAGTGGGAAGGTCTCAGCAAGGGTGTCAGAAGAGGGTGCCCAGTGATCTAACAGTCAGCCTGGAAGGGCCAGAAGTGCTTTACTTGGTACCCTGGTTTTGAGAGTGGTCACCTCCGTGGTTCTGACGAGTGGCTTTGCTGCCTTGTGCTCCTCCAGGCCTTCTTTTAGTTTTCAAGCGTGAAGTGGGAACAGGGTGATAACATGCATCGAGTTCCCCGATGGTTTGTGGGGTTTAGTCTCTGTGGGATATTAGAAGCAGCAGTTATTAAGGGGTAGTGACAAACATGGAGAAGAGGAATTAAAACCAGCAAAGGTAGAAGACATAGCTTCTCTCCAAGTTTTCACTCTTGCTCTCTGTGGAGAAGCAGACACAGACCCATCTGATGATGGTGAGATTAGGGGAGCTCACTCTGGCACTAAATGGTGTGGGGCTCCCCTGCGAGCTGTGCCTCCAGCTCACTGGCATGTGCTCCAGACGTCCTTTGGTCTCTGAGCAGGATCCTGGTGTACCTTCTCTTTCAGTGTCATCTTATGGTTGGGTGACCTCAACTATCGGCTGGAGGAACTGGATGTGGCAAAAGTGAAGCAGCTCATAGAGGAGAGAGCATTTCTGGAGCTCTGCCAGTATGACCAGGTACGGGTGTCTCTCCTGCCTGCAGGTGGTGCTGAGGGTGCTCCATACAAACCCCACCGTGCTCAGCAGCCTTCTCAGTGCCCAGCGCCTCCCTTGGAGCTCTCGTGGGTGTGGTGCTTGGGCTTATTTAAAATTCAATTTGTCTTTTTCTTTCATAGCTAAAGAGGCAAATGAATGCAAATGCAGCCTTTGAGGGCTTTACAGAGGGAGAGATTTCTTTCCAGCCAACATACAAATATGATGCCGGCTGTGATGACTGGGACACAAGGTACGGGTGATGCTGCCAGTGGTGAATGTTATCACTGATGGAAGCAAATACAAAGCTGAAAAGAATTGCAGATGTAATGGCTGTAAATAGGAACAGTGCTGAGATTACCGCAATTACTTGTATTTGTCTGTTTGGTTTTGTTTTTCCCCAAAGCAGAATTTCAGGATCTTTTATTTGCTGATACCTGTTGTATCTGCTCAGGTCAGAGCAGCTGGGGTTGGACCCTGGTGTGTTTGTGTTGTCTGTAGCTGAGTGTGTTCTCTAGAAGACAGAGAGCTGTTGTTTCTGTGATACACTATGGAGTGGCTGAGCTGTTCTTAGTGAGCTGGGAGCTTTGGCTTCAAGTGTGGAAATGTGCAGCAGTCAGTGGGGAAAAATAATAAAAGCAGAAAGTAAAGCACGATACAGAGGTGTCAAATAGGACACAACCAATTGTTTTATAACTACTCCAAGAAAGTGTGGAAAAAAGAACTTTGAGAGAGAATGAGGTGCAGGCCATGTCAGGAAAGGAGTCTCTGGGAGAGCAGGACTCTGCTGTGTGTTGTCACTCCAGCAAACTGGGCCTGGCAGCCCTCCCTGTTCCTCTGTTGTAGTGAGAAGTGTCGCGTTCCAGCGTGGTGCGATCGGATCCTCTGGAAAGGGCAGAACATCTCCCAGCTGAGCTACCGCAGCCACATGGCTCTGAAGATCAGTGATCACAAGCCAGTCAGCTCTGTGTTTGATATTGGGGTAAGTACCTCGGGAAATGACTCTGCTGACCTTGTCCTGTGTGGGGAAGAGGGAGGTTCTCCTGCTGATTTCCCTCCCCTCTGGCCTTTATATGGCATCCATGGAGAACAATGGCTGAAAAGGTGGGCTAGATAAGGTGCTGAGCTGGGAGGGTTTGTAGTGAGCCAGGGTTGTGTCACCCCCTACTTCAGTCAAGCAGAATAATGCAGGAATATCTGTAGGTATTTTTTCACAGTTGTCCTTTTGTCTTTTTTCTTACTTTCCTAATAATTTTCACAGAAGCTTGCAGTGCAGGAATGCTACATCACTGACAACAGTGGTGTGTAGTCAAGCCTTTTTTAGGAAAAAAAAAGTGATTGAGAGCCAACTGGATGACTTTTGCTAATTATGGCAAGGTCCTTGACTGTTTGATCCTGACATGGTACTTCAGGTGGCCTGGTTCATTACAAGCACTGGATACTCCAATGTGCTGCTGAAATTAAATCACTTCATGTGTTTCCAGCTATCCTGCCCAGTAAATGCCATTTGGTGCTGTGTGTGTCCTTTTCAGGTGAAGGTGGTGAATGAGGACCTCTATCGAAAAGCCTTTGAGGAAATAGTCCGCTCCCTGGATAAGCTGGAGAATGCCAACATCCCCTCGGTGACGCTCTCCCAGAGAGAGGTAGGGCATGTCCCTGGGCTGTGCCTCGCTGGTGACACGGAGCCACCCTGGGTTCCAGAGCCCTGTTCCATGGTAGAAGTGTATTAGGTGGGTTCTAGACCCCGAGATCTGCTTCCAGAGAAGTAGAATGTTTTTAGCTTCCAGCTGTTCTCTGTTTACAAGCCTTAGAAATAGTTGTTTCTGTCTAGATGCAGGTAAATTCCATTTCCAGTACCAGGCTGAAACGCAGGACGTGTAACTCCTTGAGGTGGGGAGAGACAGAGTTAAAGGGTAGTTTGTGGCCCTTGCTTTGAGTGGTTTGAAATGTAAAATGTAAAGTCTGAAGGGTTTGGAGAAGGTCACAAAACCAGCATTTGCTTTGTGGGGTGGGGATTGAAAAAGATAAGGAAATGAGAGATTTGAGGCTACAGCTGTCTTCCATTCAAGTTCCATCGAGGTTATTTGAGGGGAGCATTTGTTTTAAAGGGCCCACTGGTGCAGACAATGTTAGTGTACAGAGTGAGCAAACCTTAATCCTGAGTAACCCTGGGAGAGACAGGGTGTGGGAGCGAGAGGGTTAATCTGTACATCAGGATGTGGTGCTGTTTAACGATTAAACCACGGGACAGGCATTGCTGCTGGTGCTTGGCGAGGTGGAACTGATGGTGTTGACTGACATTTGTTTCTAGTTCCATTTTGAGGACGTTAAATACATGCAGCTGCAGGTGGAGAAGTTTACAATCCACAATGGACCAGTGCCCTGCCATTTTGAATTTATCAGCAAACCAGATGAGAGAACCTACTGCAAGGAGTGGCTGATTGCGAATCCCAGTAAGGGCTTTCTGCTGTCAGGTGAGCTCCTCATTGTTCCTCTCGTGTTTAATGACCTAAATTGTCACCTTCTGGCTTAGTTCTCTCTGCTATCCTGAGAGTGCTGTGCCTGTTTGCAGGCTCACTGGTTGCATACCTTTTGTCATCTTTTGGCAGATGCTAAGATCACAATTGAGTTGGAGGTGTTTGTCAATAAATCAACAGCCACGCACTTAAACTCTGGAGAGGAAAAGCTTGAAGATATCTTGGTCCTGCATCTTAACAAGGGGAAGGATTATTTTCTATCTGTAACAGGCAACTACTTGCCAAGCTGCTTTGGGTCTCCCATTCACACACTGTGCCACATGAGGGAACCCATCCAGGACATGTCAGCGGAATCCATTCGGAAACTTGTGAGTTAAAGATTCCCTTCAGAGCATGTAAGAGTCATTAAAACTAGCTGTTAAGTTCTGTTTGTTGCCAGAGAGAGCCTTCTTCCACTCCCCTTGTCCGTAGCCTGAGAGTGCTGATACCCCATGTGCTCTCCAGTGCTCCATCCTCACACCCTGAGTCACCTCGTCACGTAAACAATCTTGGGATTGTTTAGTTTGAGGAAGAGGAGGCTGAGGGGAGACCTCATCCCTCTCTACAACTGCTTGAAAGGGCATTGCAGAGAGGTTGGTGCTGGTCTCTTCTCACGGGCAATGAGCGAGAGGGAAGGAGAGGGACTGGCTGCAAGCTGCAGCAGGGTAGGGTTAGGCTGGACATGAGGAAAAAGTTTTTCACAGCAAGAGTGGTCAGTCAGTGGAATCAGCTGCCCAGGGAGGTGGTGGAGTCCCCATCCCTGACTGTGTTTCAGAGTAGATTAGATGTGGTGTTGAGGGATCTGGTGTAGGGGAGAACTTGCAGAGTAGGGCTGATGGTTGGACTTGATGATCCCAAGGGTCTCTTCCAACCTAAATGATTCTGTGATTCTATGTGTGGGAACCAGCCCGTTTCATAGAGAGCACTGAAAGTGCATTTGGTCTGCAGGCACGTTCAGCAAAGGTGTGCACCTTCTCAGTGCAGACCTTTTCCCTGCAGCCCTGAGGCTGAGGGTGCATGAAAAGTGTTTATGAGAGCAGCTTGTTTCTTCTGTCTCCACTTCTGACCTAATATAAAAGTGCCTGTTAGGCTAGTCTTGTGTGGAGACTGGTGAGCGAAGTTGTGTGGGTTCTCAAGTCTAAATTCTCAGGTGTAAGCTCTGTGAAGCATCTTTGCAGAGTTGAATTAGAACTTGGCTAACTGCATTATTTTGTTGGTTTGTTTGTTTTTTTACCTCCTTGACACCTCCCTCTCTCAGACCCTGATGCCAGTAGAACTGAGCGACGACGTAGTTCAAGCTGAAAAGCCTATGGACATCCCAAAAGAGCTGTGGATGATGGTGGATCACTTGTACCGCAACGCTTCCCAGCAGGTTGGCAGTGTTTGTACTGGAAACAGGGTGATTTGTTTGCCTTGGGTTTAGGTTGAAGAAGATACTGGTAATGGCAGTCCTGGCTACCTGGGGATGTTTGGCTGATTGCAGAAAGGTAAAGGACGTCTGTGATAAGTGATGCTGACACCCTGGGTGGCCCTGTTTTGTGACAGTGGCCTTGTCAGTGTGTGGCATGTACCAGCACTGCTCTCTGCAGCGGTGCCACAGCCCAATGACAGCTGCTCCCGGTGGGGCTTGTGCTGGTAACTACCAATTGGGAGAGATTTTTCCAGCCAGATTATAATGACGTTGCTCTGTTTACCCAAATACCTTTTATTTTTCTTGAGACTGACGGGTGGTCTGCTTTGCAGGAAGACCTGTTTCAGCAACCAGGCCTCAGATCTGAATTTGAGCAAATCCGAGACTGTCTGGACAAAGGAATGCACGATACCCTCTGTATCCTTTTAGCCTGCTCTCCAGTAAGGCTCACGGGGCCTTAGAGATCAAAGCTGGAAGAGACCCTTTCAGTCTTTTAAGGGTTTTAAATCGCTGTCTCTCATCTTGGGGTAACCAAGATCTGCAGTTCCTCATTCCTGGCTCCTCCTTGTAATCAGCATGAATGCCTCTGCTGAGTCCTGGTGATGCAGATGGGTGATTGCTGGTGAGTGGGGATCAGACGTAAGGGCCTGGCTGCCAGCAGAAAGAGCTTGCTCTGTGGAGCCCAGCGGTTTGACTCAAAGCTGTGATCAACAGGAGTTGTTCTTGGAGACCTAAGCAGAGGTTAACATTCCTGCAGAAAAGTGACCAAAGCATAGAATCATAGAATCATTTAGGTTGGAAGAGACCCTTGGGATCATCAAGTCCAACCATCAGCCCCACTCTACAAGTTCTCCCCTACACCAGATCCCTCAACACCACATCCAATCTACTCTTAAACACAGTCAGGGATGGGGACTCCACCACCTCCCTGGGCAGCTGATTCCACTGACTGACCACTCTTGCTGTGAAAAGCTTTTTCCTCATGTCCAGCCTAACCCTACCCTGCTGCAGCTTGCAGCCATTCCCTCTTGTCCTGTCGCTCATTGCCCGTGAGAAGAGACCAGCACCAACCTCCCTACAATGCCCTTTCAAGCAGTTGTAGAGAGGGATGAGGTCTCCCCTCAGCCTCCTCTTCCTCAAACTAAACACTCCCAACTCCCTCAATCAATCCTCATAAGCCTTATTCTCCAGGCCTCTCACCAGCTTTGTTGCCCTCCTCTGTACTCGCTCCAGCACCTCCAGATCTCTCTTGTGTTGAGGTGCCCAGAACTGGACACAAGACGCAAAGTGCGGCCTCACCAGTGCTGAGCACAGGGGGACAACCACCTCTCTGCTGCTACTGGTCACACTATTCTTTATGCAAGCCAGGATGCCCTTGGCCTTCTTGGCCACCTGGGCACACTGCTGGCTCATGTTCAGCCGCCCGTCGACCAGCACCCCCAGGTCCTTTTCTGCCAGGCAGCTCCAGCCACACTTCCGCATTGTGCTTGCCTCTTCCTTAACCATCTTTGGGTCAGTTGGCAGCAACCACTCGGTAGCAGAAGCCCTGCTGCTCTTCCTGGAGAGCCTGCCAGAGCCTGTCATCTGCCACAGGTTCTACAGCAGCTGCTTGGAGAGCGCTGGCAACTACCTGCTGAGCAGCCAGGTAACCCCCATCCACGAGAAGGGGGCCTGATTCCCGAGGGAGTGGGGAAGCTGGTTTATGCCAGACTGGGTTTTTGCCCTCAGAAACGTAATCATCTGGTAATAGAAAGGTTCTAGATGTGGTGCCTCTTGGTTATAAAGAGCTGTTGGTGTTTGCAGACAGGGTGAAAGTGGTAGTAGATAAAGCTGTGGAGCCATTTCAATGACTTCAACATAAATGTTGTTTGCTTGTTTGTTTGTTTTTATCTCTCCTCAGATTATCTCTAACCTGCCAGGGTGTCATAAAAACGTATTTCAGTATCTAATGGCATTTCTACGAGAACTACTGAAAAATTCAGGGAAAAACCATTTGGATGTGAATATTCTTGGTAAGGCGAGCAGAATGCCCGCTCTGTTTGGAGGGGCTTTGCAGTTTGTGTAACGAAACCTGTTGCTCCAAAGTGGGTGCCCTCACGGCCTCTGCTGATGGGATGCATTTAAGAACCAGCAGCGAACCCTCCCTCCGTGGCCCCAGGGCTGTGAGGTGACGGGGAGATGGGTCACTGGCTAAACCCTGCTCTGAAGCCAGACCCTGAGGGGGCTGGGGGAGTTACCTGTGACATCCTGCTGCAGGCAGGCTCTTACCCCGTGGCTTTTGTGTTGTCTTTAACTGCAGCGAGTATATTTGGTGGGTTGTTACTGCGACCTCCTCCTGGGCATCCCGCTCCTGACATAACGGCGAAGAGGAGAGCTCAGCAGTTTATCCATCAGTTCCTCCTGAGAGAAGACAATTTATCATGAACTTTAAGTGCAGCTAATCCGATGTTAGATACCAAGTCACTGTAAAAACATTTGGTTTTTCTTTTTGTACAGTATAGCAGCTTAGTTTTTTTTAATATATCACAGTACTTTATACAATCCATTGCTTTTGGAGGCACAGATCAGGCAGTTGGAATCAGGTGTCACTGTTTAACCTGTAAAGTCTATCAGGTTTCTAAATAAGCTGTGTTTAGACAAGCAAAAATACAAACCCTGATATTTACACTGTATTTTATTTAACTTGTATTAAAACTCAGGCTTTTTAAGTCCTTGTTATTTAAATAAAAATATTTCTGTGCATTTTTCCAGCCTCTGCCCATTTTTTATGTTGGCTGGCAGAAACGTAAGTCATGTTGTAAAAGGCTTAATGGCTTATTAACATGTTGTCTTGTTTCATGAATCGCTCTGTTGTCTCTTTGAGACCACATAGCAACAAGCAGCGGGGATCAAATGGAGGTAAGGGGCCAGTCTGCAAGAAAATAGGCTATTTTGAAAACATACACTAGCTGGTGCCCCCAGTTGTGGGAAGGGTGAGAAGGAGAGAGGTCCCCAGCCCCAAGAGAAGGTGCAGAGGGTTTGTGTCCATTGCCTGGGACTGGGGAGGCTGCTGTTGCCTCACCTGGCCTAGGGGCAGCCAGACTTCTCCAAAAGGCTGAGGCAGAAGGAGCACAAAGGAAAACCTATCTTTGCTTCGTGTGCTCTACTTTGAACCGTGCTCGCTGTGGAAGAAATGGCGGTTTTTTTTTTTTTTGTTTTTTTTTAATTCTTCTATTGCATAACTGTATTTCCATGTTCTGACTGACGTTGGCTGGGGTGGGTGTGCGCTGCGAGGCTAGGCCTTGCCCTTTGCGACCTCTTCTCGGCCTGGGGCCTGTCGCTCTTCTGGCGCTGATAACGCGCCTTGCTGTGCGCGGGGGCCGGCTTTATTCGATGTGAGCAGTGCGGCAACGGGAGGAGGCGGAGAAGCCGGGACCGGGACCGGGACCAGGACCGGAGTAAGTNCCTTGCGGCGGGCGTGGCGCTCCCGTCGGGCCGCGCGCGGCCGGAAGCGGAAGTGAGTGTGCTGGTAATCATGGTGCCGCCGGGGTGGGGAAGGAGGTGCTGCCGCTGCCGGGAGCTCGGTGAGCGGCAGGACCTGCAGTAGGGAGGTGGGGTGGGCGGTGCGGCCCCG
>VZTM01036142.1:35483-53268 GCA_013400555.1 Jacana jacana
CGTGCAACACATTATTTCTCCAGATCAGATTCACCTAACGATAAATCCTGGTTCAACTCCTATGCCAAGAAACATTGAAGGAGCAACGCTCACTTTGCAGTCTGAATGCCCAGAAACTAAGCTGAAGGAGGTAAGTAGCTAAACACGATTGTGAATTTCATATTTATTGTGAGAGCTTTTCTCCTAGGGACCTTAGATGCTTTGAAAACGTGTTTTACTTAAGCTGTTTGGGAGGCAGGCAGAAGCCTCTCCCGTTCTTAAAGGTTATGGTGTTACAGTGTGGTGGAGCGAATTACACTCCATTAAACCTGCCGTTACTCTTATCGATGGCAGAGCTTTGTGCTGATAAGAGGTGGGTCAGCAGCAAAGCTGCAAGTGTCAGCAGTTTTCACTTTCTTGTGAAGCAGCCAGGAAGAGCTTTTTGATACGTGGTAACTCTCTAGATAGTGGGAGAATATAACACCGAAAATGCCTTGATGTTGGCAGCAGGTGTGACTTTTAGTGGTGCTTTATTTTTCTTTTGGTTGGGTGGTTGTTTCCTGAGTTAGAAAGACCAACCCTGCTGTGCTGTGGTTAACCACGCTCTTGGGGAAAGCCCATCCAGGTGGCAGGTTAAATTCCAGATTCTGGCAGTAGCTGAAGTGTGGAACTGGAGGTGTCAGAATTGCTTCCAGTTTTATGATGTCACTTGCAAGGAAAATACGAGAAGAAAATAAAGGAAGCTTTAAACTATTATCTGTGGTATTTTGAAAGCTTAAGTCACAGAATCCCAGAATCTCAGAGATTGGAAGGGACCTTGAAAGCTCATCCAGTCCAATCCCCTGCTGGAGCAGGAACACCCAGAGCAGGTCACTCAGGAACACGTCCAGGTGGGTTTGGAATGTCTCCAGAGAAGGAGACTCCACACCCTCCCTGGGCAGCCCCTGCCAGTGTTCAGTCATTCTCACTCTGAAGAAATTTTTCCTCATATTTAACTGGAATCTCCTCTGTTCCAGCTTGCACCCATTGCCCCTTGTCCTGTCATTGGATGTTACTGAGAAGAAGTCAGCTTATGTATTTAAAACAGTAATTACTTTTAATTCTGTTTCTCTAATTTTGCCTGCATGACAAGTGATGAGGGCTTGTACAGACTGACTAGGGATTCCTGCTGTTTAGGTGCAAAAGCCATGTAAAACTGATTGAAATAGCAACTCGGGGACAACTTTGTGCTCCTTTTTTCAGCCTTTCTGGGTTTAATAAGGGATGGTCTGTACCAGTGTCGCTGGGGGTGGTATCAGCTACTTGTGTAACCGATATTCAGCGTGAGAGGGAATTGCAGAAACGAGCCCTTGCTGAGAAAGGAAGCTAGGTTTGAATGCTCTGAATAATTTAGGTTAGCAGGGAGCCTTCGTTATTGCTCACTTGGCAGTGAGGCAGTGGGGCTGTAGGAGCTCTGCTCAGGGATTGTGAAACTTCAGGGCTGAGGTTGGCTCAATAAGCCCACGTAAGTCAAAGGAGGTCCTTTTACTCAGTTTTTATTCATATTAGCAGCTACTGTATCCTACCTTCTTAGCTGCCAAAATAGTTAATCTTTTATATCAGTCATATCAGTACTTTCTTTTCTTCTTGTAGGATAATAATCTGTGATCTGTAGTGTTGGAGAACAGTGTGTACTAGCTGAACAGATGTTGATGACTGCACATGCAATTAAGCTGATTTTATTTCTTCAGCCCTCCTTTTTAAGCAAGGCTTATAAGCCCTGGAATTTCCTAGTGGAATCCTTTATCCAAATTTATTTTCCATCTCTTGAATTACTTTTTTGGGGGGTGGGGGGGTGTTACACTATAATTTGAATGCCATGGAAATAAGCCCTCCTTGGGAGAGGTGCACGTTGTCCTTGGCCCTTGTCTTCAAGACCCCGTGTTTGAGTGCTCTGTGCCCGAGCCATCTGTGGGTTTTCCTCCTCCTGCTGTGTCTCTGGTTGTTGCTGCTTGTGTGTGGTGCTTCAGGGAGCCATTTACAGATCTCATAGTGGTTTTATTGATGGCCTATTGTTTCTTTCATTTAAGCAATATTACACGAAGCATCAATCAAATTAGTTGTTTTCTGGAAAGATTAAATAAGGCTCATTTTTTAGACACACCAAAAATGTTACAGTTTTGATGTTACTTCTCTTTAACGGGTCTACCTAAATTCCTGTTATTCTGGGAAGAACATGACTTCAAATAAGATGATTTTATACTTACCTGACAATAGACCAAGGCTCCCCATGTTATTCTGTTCTTGGCTTCCAAGCTGTGGAAGAAAATACCTGTGAATATCAAACACTCTTTTCTGGTGGGTAAATGTAAAGAAAAGAGCAGTTGTTGAGCCAGGAGCTGGGTAGAAACCTGCAAGTGTTACACACTGGTTGCATTAGGGGTTCATCTCATTCTCCTGGTATCAACATCCAATTCAGTATCTAATCTTTTGAGGATGGCCTGCCTTTTCTCCTCTTGCCTTTTCTAAGCAATAGTAGCAGGTACTGAGGTGCTCTGTGCCCTGGAAAAGAGGAAAATTGCTGGCTTATGCCCTGCTGTATTGTCTTCCTGGCTAGTTGTTGGAGTACTAAATCTGCAGGTTCCTGCTCCTCTGCTGTGAGTTTGTTGCCTTTCTAAACACTTCAAATCAACAGCTTTTGGAATGCTCTTCTGTAGTCACTTGTAGATGCTGAGGTTTAACGCCAACACTCACATGAAAGCTGTCAGTCTGATAATTACTGTTGAAGATACGTTTATTCAAGCGTATCAGATGGCTTGTTCCTTCTGCTTGACGAGAGAGAACGAGATGTAATTAGGTGTTATGACTGACACACTGGAAGCTGCTCTATGGTCTCCTTTTGCCCACACAACTATTCTCTGGTAAGGTCAGCCTGCTTTCCAGTGTTTGCCACTCCCTCCTCACACAATGCAGAAGAAATAATAAGTAATCTGATAATTAAATAGCAATATATTACTGTTTTATTTTGGCTTGCCTTTGGTGTCTAAATCTATCCCGTATTCTCTGCTGTTTAACTGCAGCTCTACCCTGGCTGGATTCCAGAAATGCTTAAAAATTCTGAAGTCTGCAGCATTTTGTCTCTTTAGGTTAAGAGATACCAGTGCACCTTTGAGGGCTGCCCACGCACCTACAGCACTGCCGGCAACCTGCGCACCCACCAAAAGACGCACCGCGGGGAGTACACTTTTGTCTGCAATCAAGAGGGCTGTGGCAAGGCCTTTCTTACCTCCTACAGCCTCAAGATCCACGTTCGAGTGCACACTAAGGAGAAGCCGTTTGAATGTGATGTGCAGGGCTGTGAGAAGGCGTTCAATACACTGTACAGGTGGGGAGGCTCTGCCTGTTTCTCCTGTAGACCTGGCTGTTGCTGTTTGGCAAGTTGTGTCTGCTTTTTGTTTGTGTCTGAGGGCAATTGTTTTGCTTCTATAGGAATATAACCCCCCCCCAAAATGTGGAAATGCTTTACCAGGAGTAGGATGACAGAACCTATCGTGACATACTGTAGCACAATAGTATTGAAGGTGGTGCACAAACAGAAGGAATTCTTAGATTTGCTGGAGAGCTGGTGAGAGGCCTGGAGAATAAGTCTTACAAGGATCGATTGAGGGAGTTGGGATTGTTTAGTTTGAGGAAGAGGAGGCTGAGGGGAGACCTCATCACTCTCTCCAACTGCTTGAAAGGGCATTGGAGAGGGGTTGGTGCTGGTCTCTTCTCACGGGCAATGAGTGATAGAAGGAGAGGGAATGGCTGCAAGCTGCAGCAGGGTAGGGTTAGGCTGGACATGAGGAAAAAGTTTTTCCCAGAGAGAGTGGTCAGTCAGTGGAATGGGCTGCCCAGGGAGGTGGTGGAGTCCCCATCCCTGACTGTGTTTAAGAGTAGATTAGATGTGGTGTTGAGGGATCTGGTGTAGGGGAGAACTTGTAGAGTAGGGCTGATGGTTGGACTTGATCCCAGGGGTCTCTTCCAACCTAAATGATTCTATGATGACTTTTATAAGCCAATTACCTTCAATTCAGAATAAGTTAAGCCCTTGATCTTGTCCAGCACGTTGGAGGGAATGTCTTGCTTGCCTCAGGTAGAGGCCATCTTGCACTACAAGTCCTAAGAGGGATTTTTGTGGTGTGCCTTTTAGGTTGAAAGCACATCAGAGGCTTCACACAGGGAAAACATTTAACTGTGAATCAGAAGGCTGCAGTAAATACTTCACAACGCACAGTGACCTGAGGAAGCACATTCGAACACACACAGGAGAAAAGCCATTTCGGTAAGATGCTGGTTGGCAGTTTTTACTTCTGTGGGACTTGTGTCATAGGTCACCTGTGTCAACAGGCAGCTGTTACCATCCTGAATGAAAAGCTGTTCTGGTAAGAAGAAAGTAGGGAGCGTGGGTGGTGTTTGAGTGTGTGTGTTCTAGAGCTCCCTTCGTCACCTGTAAAAGTGGGTGAAGTGACTGCAAAGGCAAGACTTGTCAAGCTCTTTTTTTAAACATAAATGTGTGCCACGATGAGCAGAGTTTTAAAACATACTGCAGCTTCTCTGCCATGATGGAATGTTTGTTCTGTGAAGGACACACACAGCTCCCCCTGCCCAGATGCTGACTTCATGCTTGAATTCAAAGTCCTGTTGAGAGCCCTGGGTCTGCAGCACACGCGGCGGCTGCGGGGAGAGACCCGGTCACTGACCTAGGGCAGCGCTGGGCCTGCTCTTCAGAGTCCTGTGGCTGTTGCACAGCGTGACCTAAGGTTGTAGCTGGTGCCTCGAGGTGACCTGATGCTAACTCTTGTGTCATCCTCATTCAGGTGCGAGCATGACGGCTGTGGAAAGGCTTTTGCTGCAAGCCACCACCTTAAAACACATGTTAGGACACATACTGGTAAGTCCTGAGGGCTTATTTTTTTCTTTAATCGAGTCTATTCAGTTTGCATTAGCTCTCAGAATCCTAACATGCATTTATACTTCTCTATGTATGTAATATGTGGGTGACACCAGGCTGAGTGGGGCCGTTGATGCGCTGGAGGGACCTTGCAGGGCTTGGAGGTGTGTGTGCTTGTGAATCTCGAGATGTTTAACAAGGCCAAAGGCAAACTCCTGCACCTGGGTCAGGGCAAGCCTCAAAATTCCATTTATGCCTGACAGGTCTTGAGTTTCATGAATGTGCTTCACAAACGTATCTGTAACGATGCATAGAAGTTAAATGTTGGGTTCTTCTATCGGTTCACGTGGTAGAAGGGAAGCTTTGATCTGCAAGACTCTAAAGAATGCTTAAACAGTCGTGTTTGTATACAATATCCCTCTCCTGTGGGCTTTAAAATGTGTCTCATATAGTGTTTGTAAGTTTCGTGGTATGTGGTTTTTGCTGCCTGTAGGGGAGAAACCCTTCTTCTGTCCCAGTAATGGCTGTGAGAAGACTTTCAGTACTCAGTATAGTCTCAAGAGCCACATGAAAGGTCATGAGAAAGGACATTTCTATAATGCACTTCCCAATAACAACGTGTCTGAGGTGAGTAGCGCTTCTTCCCGATGCTTCTGAGGCAGGTGTGAAACCATACTTTGGGGAAGAAGTTACTTGCTCTGCAGCCTGCTGTAAAAATCTTAACTTTTATGGCTGGGTCTTTTGAAGGGAGTCATAACTGGGTGATCTCCCTCCTATGAGGGCACCCAGGGGTGCTGTGTGTTTGAACTGAGAACGAGCCCCAAGTTCTGTGGGGGTGGGGACATGGGGTTGGCTCTCTGTGCTGTGTTTACAGTGTGTGATAACCAGCGGTGGGGTCAGTATCTCTGAAGCTTCTAGCCTGGTGTTTGGTTACCCAGCTGTTTAGAGGAGCTCTGTTTATTTTAATCCTATTGAAATCAAAGCTTGAGCTGCTGCTGCTTTGAGTCTGCCACACTGACACAAGTTTATAGGCAATTATATGTGTTATCCTGCTTTCCTTGTAGAGCCTCATGTTTTCACTGAGGCTAAGTTACAAGCATGCAAAGTAAAATAAATACTGAATGTTAAGGTTTAATTTTTTTATTTTCTGTGGGCTAATTTAAAATCCCAGGTTATTTAATTTCTTTTTGAGGCAGTGTGGAAGGGATGTTAAGAATCCCTGATAGATACTAAATATCCTTCGCTGAGTTCTGTTTCTACTTTGATTTTAGAACTGACCCTTGGGTTCCATCCAGGTAAAAAAGTTCTGTGTAGGCAGAGTTGTATGGACTCTAGAAAGTAATGGAAAATGTTTCTGACACCACTTTTGTAATATATAACTCAGTTTATTTTTCTTCTTTACAGGATACAAGCCACTCACTTTGTCTGAGTGACTTAAGCCTCATATCAACAGATTCAGAATTGCGGGAGAACTCTAATCCAGTGAGTTTCTGACTGCAGTTGCCTCACCTGAAATTTGGGTGTTGCTTTTTTTCCAGCAAAACCAAGTGAAAGAGAGGGATTCTCCCACCAAATTATGTAGTGCTCAGTTCAGCCTGTTTTTAAAGGCTCACCAGCTGATTTTGCTGTAATGCTGGTCTGGCTTATTGATAACTGTTGGCTGAGGTTCACTGTTATGTAGAGGAAAATGATATATTAATGAGACTGTAATTCTTTTGTGCTTGGATGTGGAAGTGGCGTGCAGCTTCTGTTCCCAGAGCAGTAGGGGTGATGGTAGTGCATAATCCAGGATGGATGGAGCTATTTTGTTCCTGCTTCCAGAAAAAGTTTCACAATCAGAAGCCAATTAATGTCTGTTTCTGATTCTAGCAGGGCATTGTAAGAAATAAGAGTTAAAGTATCAATGCAGAAGAATATATTTCATTTTTGAGGGAGTTATTTGTTTTTGTGAGAATTTGCCTGTTATGCTGGTAGATTTTATTGTGGGTAATAAAACCTGTCATTTTTATACTAAGTGAAATACATGGCCTTCCCTGAAGGTGGTGATGAATTGGAGAGGTGGTTCTGACGTTCACGTGCTGCTTGACTGGGATTGGTGCAAAGACCCGAGATCTAACATTGTCTGTTCTCTTCCTCTGTATCTTCTGTTTGCCAGACACACAGACAAGACCTGAGCACAATCTCACCAGCAAGTATCTTCGAGTCCATGTTCCAGAGCCCAGACCACCCTGCGAGTCAGGATGACTCTCAGCAGACAGGTATGGATTCCCTGCGCTAGGCTGAGAGCGCTGTGGATGGTTTTCCTCCTCCGTGTGCGTGTACTTAACTCCCCATTTCACACTGGAGGTGACTAACACACAGCTCCTCATAGCAAGTGGGACCTGAACTTCAGAATTGAAACTCCTGTGTGTTGAAACGAGCTGGATTCACAGTCAGTGCAACGAGGTGACCAGGGAACCGAGCGAGTGGTTATAGCTCTTGCACAGCGCTGACACTTGTGCTCTCGGACCTCCCACACAAGTGTTGGTTTCAAGCCACCTGTACAAACCTGCTGATAAAACAGCTTTTTAGGGAGAGCTAATGAGGCTGATTGACCTGGGTGTAGTATTTGGTGTCACCAGCTCCCTGAATCTGGACCTCCTTTTGGACTTCACTGCCGAGCGTCGCGTGGTTTTGGGTGCCAGTCAGGAGACGTGGGAATGCTTTACTCAGCAAAAATCCATCAGCTGGGCCAGGAGTTCATTCAAAAAGTTGCTTATTCAGATCTTACAGGAACTGATGTCTTTTTTTTTTTTTATTATTTATTTTTTCTCTCTTTGTTTCTTTTGGCAGCTGCCTTGATTGAAGGTTTTAATGGCGATGCAGACACGGCCGCTGCTGTTCCACCTTCTGCAGGAGACTCGGTGTCGCTCTCTGTTCCCCTCGTGCTGCAGCTCGGCCTCTCGGAGCCTTCGCATCCAGCACTACAAGCCTCAGCAGCGCCCTCCTCCGTAGGAACCAGCTCACAGCCAGCTGCGTTTGGAAATCCTGCAACTGTTTTACAGTCCCCAGAAGTGCCTGTTCCTCACAGCACACAGTTTGCAGCCAGTCACCAAGACTTCCTGCAGCACACTCAGATGCCACCACAGCCCATTGTACCAGGACTTTCGGTGGTGGCCGGGGCACCTGCCATTCTGCAGTCCAGCATTGTCATGGGAGAGCAAAACTTGCAATGGATCTTAAATGGTGCCACTGGTTCTCCACAAAGCCAAGAACAAATGGTTAGTATATCCAGGGCAGCTCGGAAACAGCTGGAACCATTCCTCTCCCTCCCAGAGTCCTTGCTTTTTGGAAGGAGTGGGCATCAAACCTGGAATTGGAAGATGCAAACCAGGATGCAGTATTCACCAATGCAGCCCCTAAAGTAGACAGAGAAATAAATAGAGAAATCCAGGGTGCAGAAAAAAATCTTGATATTTAAGGGCTACTGAAGTAATAATCTGAGTTTTGGGATAGCCAGAACACTGCTCAGACCCAAGTTAAATGTTACATTTTTAACTTATTTTTTTTCTATGTGTTCTCTTTGGAATGTGTGTCTGGTTGTTTCTTTTGACTGCAGTCATTTAGAATTGGATTGGAATCAAATCACACTTTTTATTTTCTTTTTCTCCTTTCTCTTTAAAGCCACAAGTTCCAAAAGTAGTAGAAAAGGTGTTTTTTACCACTGCATTACCAGTAGCTGGCAACACAGGTAAGCTTGACACTGAACCTGTTTTTCCTCTTTCTCTGTAGTGCTGTTAGCTTGGGCAGGGTTTGTGGTGGTTTTATGGCTTGCAGAAATGTTGAAGACAAAACTTTATATTTTACCTTCCTGAGGTTTTAGGTGTGCTCTGCTGTGGGCTTAGAGGCTGGTGCTGAGATCGGGCCTGTAGTAGTTTCTCTAACAACTTGTAAGATAATCGGGTTCACAGATCAGATCCAGAGTTCCTAAAAATGGTATTTTAATGGAACTGAGAGAGAAGAATAAGAGAGAAAATGCAAGGTCATCATTTGTTCTTTTAAATGAAGATGTGAAGCAGATGATAAAGTCTATCAGTTTTTTTTAGCAATTATTTTTGGTAAGCACTATCTGTGAGATTCATCAAATCAATAGACAACTGTAGAAGTTCTGTTCCCTCGCTCCCTGCACAGCGTAGTTGTATTGAGAAGGTGAATCAATAAGAGTCGAGAGAGATGAGGTAAGTTTAAGAGTTAAATTTTCTGAAAGAGAGGAAGCAGCGTAGAAAAGGTGAGCGGGACGAGCAAGATGGAAGAGGAAAGCAGACTGGAGAAAATGACCAGGAACACACCCCTGTTGGTGTCCAGGAGTGGAACTGCTGGTGTCATGTTGTATTGTCTGCAGAGATGGGGTGTTTGGGGCATTTGAATGCCGCTCTCTGTGTGATTTTATGCTGTAAAAGTAACGGTGGTTGTCAGAAGAGACATACTGGGCTGTGTAAAAGATATTAAGATTGCAATTCTAATGCCTGGGTTCAGCCTGGACAGGCTGCTCAGCAGCAGAGACCTGCCCCTCTTTTCTTACTGTCACCTGTTAGAGGTGTTACTTGTGCTGGAGCAGAGCACTGGGCAATCTGGGCTGCAAAAGGGCATCCGGTCCAGTTTAACAAAGATGATGCATCTCTCCCTGCTGTGAAATTATGTAGTTCTGTTGTGTTTTGTCTGTTTTCCCTTCAGGAAACGCTGTTCAGCAGATTGGTCTCAGTGTCCCTGTCATCATCATAAAGCAGGAGGAGGCCTGCCAGTGCCAGTGTGCCTGCCGAGACTCTGCCAAGGACAAAGCCACCGGGAAGAAGGAATGTTCCTCTCCTGATCCAAAAACTTTGGAGCAGCCAGCTCCCCAGCTGCAGCCTCAGACCTTTCCTTCCTCCTCCCCTTCTCCTTCCTGTGGGCAGGGCGGTCAGGTAGTTACCCCTCCAGACCCGCAGACTGAAACGCTAAGTGCCATGGATGTATCGGACTTCTTGTCCCTCCAAAGCCCTGAAACCCCATCGAATATAATTCCAATCGAAGCACTACTGCAGGGCGAGGAAGAACTTGGTTTGAATAGGAGCTTCTCTAAGTGAAGATGTTCCAGATTTTCCTTTGCACCTGGAGGGTAAAACCCTTCTCCTTAGAAGCAGAAACTGAAGGATCGATTCTCTTTCCTTCCTCTTTGGAAGTTTTGTGGCTTATTTCTGCTTCACAGATGTCATCTTAGTCACGTCCCAGGTACATCCATCTTTGAGAATCTATCTAAAAAAAAAAAAAGAAAAGGAAAAAAAAAAAAGAAAAAGAAAAAGCTAAATTATATATGAACTGTTTTGGCTGCACTGTCTGTCACTTTTGCTTGTCATATGTGAACACAGAAGTTAAGGTTACTCATGTGCAAAAAGATGTTTTTAAAAAGAAAAAGGGGGGGGTTTAGTTTGTCTCCAATTGCACATCACTTACTTTTGGGATTAAGGTACTGGCAGCGAGTGGGTCTTTGTTACAACTCCTTGGGTCTATCATTTTTTCCTGTCTCTTATGTCTGATGCTAACTGTGCGCTCTAAGGGCAGCCCAGGAGGGGAATTTGCTGTAGGAGAAAATGGTGTTATTGTAGAAAATGATTTATCTGCAGTTTTACTCGGGGTGTGATTGTCCCATCGCTGAGCTGGGGGCTGAGGCCTGGGTTTGCTTTGTAGCAGCGCCTTACTGAGGCCTACAGAAACCTTGGTGGAGTTCACTTCAGTGGAGCACAAGTACCTCGTGCTCCTGATAGATCTGTTCCCTTCATTTCCTTAGGGCTTAGAAGTGTGGTGGCAGACACTGTTTTCCTTGCAAGCACGCTCGGAGCCCCTGCTCTCTCAGGCTGGAGGCTGGTTTGTTGCCTCTCTCGGAAGGGTGCCGGGAGGCCCCGCTGTGGTCAGAGCAGTGCCGGCTGCTCTTGGGGTTTATCTGGCTGTTCAGAAACAAGTCTCATCCTCTCCCCCCGCCACTGTTCAATCAGGAGCACGGTGCCTTTGCAGGTCACTCTCATCTTTTGTCAAGAACAGCTCTAGGAGAGTTTTCAGAATGGTTGAACATCAGTTCAGTTCGAATTCAGTCAGTCTTATCTTTGGTGTCCCTAAAACGCTTCCTTTTAGACTTTTTTTTTCCTGTTGAGCTATATAATTTCTGCCTGAATCTGCCTCCAACCTACTGCAATGCCAGCTTTTTGTGCACGGGGCTATTTCTTGACTAAAAGATGTTACACAGCGTAGTACTTTTTCATATCAAACTGAAAGTCTATATTCTAACCTACTCAGGGTAAATAAAACACAAACCCCCCTTCCACCAAAAAGCCTGTAATGTTGCAATAAATGCAGTCTCATTCTAAATGGTTTATTTATGCTGCATTATTTTAAAGAAAAAAAAAATATGTAATTTTATAGTGTTCTATCCATCTTTCTGGCTTTGGCTGTCAGTCTTTTTGTGTTAAAGGAAAGAATATTAAATAGTCTTTATTCAGTTTACAGTGTTGTCATCAGTGAGATACAAAGATAATGACTGTAAGCCAATTAACGCGGAGCGTGTCTGCGCACTAAATTTAGGAATGCGAGCTCCTAGTGGATAGAGGTCTTTGGCTCCCATCAAAGCTGCTCTCTGTACCTGCTGGGGAGAACCATAGGAGTACAGTCCCACCTCTGGGAGATGGTGAGCAGGTTTTTAGCCCTCTGGTGACGTGCTGTGTCACCCTGCCACCACTGCTGTCACCGTCCTCGCTGGGACGGTGGGTGAACCACCTGGCCCGCGATTCCCATGGGAATCCTCTGCTGAGCCTGGATGGAAATGGGCTGAAGGGAACTGGCACTTCACCTCTCTCTCTGACAGCTCACTTCCAGTTGTTAGGTGCAAGAGGGAGAGCTGTGTCCCAGTTGGGGTGACCGGGAGGGAGAGGAGGCTGCAAAGAACGCCTTGTCCCTGGTAAATGCCGGCTTGCTCCGTGAGACCAGGCCCTCCCTTTGGAGAATTGCAGTGACGAGTCTGGGGGCAGGGGCTGAGCAGGGAACACGCTGATTGTGTTTTTCCACCCCCCCAGTGTGTGCTGGTGTGTGTCACTGGCAGTGGGAGTGCGGGTTCTGCCGTGATAAGGTCCGTGTCCCTGAGACACGGAGTAACAAAGCGTCTTCTGTTTCGCTCTCGTAGCGGGAACCCCTCGAGGGCAGCAAGTGGAGGCCTCTGTGTCTCTCCTACAGCTTCCTCTGGTGCTGCAGGGTGGTTGCATGGCAGCAAGAGCTGCTGAGAACACACAGCAAAGTCTCAGGCCTGGGTGGCTGGGACTCTGCTCCCAGGGGTGTCCCCTGCCAGCTCTTCTGCCCAGAGCTCCACTGCCGGGTGTCCTGGGTCACAGGCGCTGTCAGGGGCCAGGGCCTCTCTGGGTATCGGAGGGTGAGTGGGTGGATGTACGTGTGTGTGAGAGAGGTAACGTGGGTTCCTCTGGAGCTGTGGGTTCTTGCTGATGGGGACAAGAGTCCCAGATATGGCCTGAGATGTGACCGCTGGGGGATGTAGCAACCTCTTCTGAGCCTTTCTGTCCATCAGGGAAGTGATTTTTCTGTGCTGCTCTGGCTTCTCGTGACTTAGGCCACCTAAAGCACGCTTCTGGGTGGCCCAGAACTGCTTTGTGACAGAAATGAGTAGAAGAATCTCCAAAGGCTTTGAGAAGGGAAGCTGGGTCAGGAGCGTGGGGGTTGGCGGGTGTCAAAGTTTAACCTCTGCTGCTTTCCCTGCACAGCCACTGTCTTCTGCCCGTGTGCTCTGGGAAGAGCAGCGTGTTCCACATTTATGCTGACTTTTAGCTGCTCTGAGCTTGCTGTTACCCTCTTGCGTGTGTGCCAGGCAGGCTGTGATTTAGGTGGAACTAATTAAGGTCTGTAACGAGGCCAGAGCGGTGTGATTCTGTGACTGCCTGCACCACGAGCCGTGCCTCCCGCCCGAGTGCGTTCTACCGGTGTCTGCTGTTGTTGCTTAGTGTCGGTCTGCTGTCCCAGTGCTCCATGCCGTGTGTCTGGTCTGTTTTGCATCATCCCG
Organism: Jacana jacana; assembly: GCA_013400555.1. Taxonomy (NCBI): domain Eukaryota; kingdom Metazoa; phylum Chordata; class Aves; order Charadriiformes; family Jacanidae; genus Jacana; species Jacana jacana. The sequence continues at coordinate 48,446 of VZTM01036142.1, forward strand.
GTGCTGTGTGGTCAGAGGTGCTCCTGCCAGGGGTTGGTGACACACTGGGACGGGAGGGGACCCATAGAAGGGAGAGGGCGGTGGCAGTGAGGCCCTGAGATTCCTCAGTGCCAGAGAATTTTGTGTCCTCCCCCTGCTGCCCCAGCATTCAGCATGTTCCCAGTAACATTTTCAATAAAGGGAGGAGTTTCTACCGTTGTAGATTAGGTGAGACCTTGGATTCCCAGAAAGGGGTGTTTTCTGTGAATGCTCTGGAGCCTCTGCAGAGGTTTTGGAGCCTTTGCCAGAAGCATGCTGTCCTTCCTTCTGCAAAACCTGTATTTCACCAACCCCTTTAGCAGTTGGCAAGAGAACAAACCTGCGCTGCTCCGGGTCGTTCTGTGTTAAAGGTTTTGTGGCCTGTGGGGATTTATTTGTCTGTTCACAGTTTCTGGATAATGTGCAGGAGCTTAAAGGTAGAGAATGGGTCTCATTACCAAGGCAGGTAGCTCTGGTCACTGAGTGGTGGCCCCAGCAAGCAGCCAAAGGAGGGAGAAGTCGCTTTTTGTGCTTGTGGGTGGGGGAAGGATGGAAAATCAGCACTGTTTAAATGCTGGTACTGAATTATATAGAACAAAGTACGAAATTGGGCACTTGTGTAAATGCTGACTGTGTCCAGAGAGACTAGTTCGCAGAACCTCATACTGGTATCTAAAATGCACTTTAGGTTATTTTCTCTTTAACCCAATTGCTGCAATTTCTTTTGTATATACTTTCACAAAGTTTATTTTTGCTCTGAGTAAAAGTTAACAGGGGTGTGCAAAGATGAGCACTTAACTTGGTGCAATACTTGTAGCTAAAGATCATTGTCCCGCGTGGTGGCTCTGTCTGTCTGTCTGTCTGTCTCACTGAGCCTGTAGGAACTCGCTCAGCGACACCTGCCCTTCCCCTCTGTACCCAAGAGAAATTATGCATCGTTAGCAAACCTCCAATCTATGCAAATACTCCACTGAGAGCACTGTGCTTTTTGCGGGCCTTTCCTCTCACGCTTTCCGGTGGTTCCGCGCTCGTCAGTCCCTGGGGACGCGGCGGTGGCTTCGGCCCGTTCCTCTCCCTTGTCCTCACCTTGGTCTGTCACGTGGATGGAGGTGACAAGCTGGTCTGGATGGGGCATGTGGCACCTCTGCTGTTTGTCCTCGCGATGGTCTTTGATGTCACGTTACCTGCCTTTAACTCCAGGGAGGGTGGCGCTTCCACCCAAGATCCTCTTTGTGCCACCGCAGCGCCGCTGTCGACGGTGCAGGACCTTGGGGCTGGGGAGCTGCCAGGGAGAGAGGAAGGAAGGTGGAATTGCCCTGGGAGTTGGCTGGAGATGAGAAGCTGTCCCTGATGTGGGAGGGGACACACAGCTGGTGGCGGGGTGTGGAGCAGAGGGATGGGGGTGTCCTGGTCCCCGTCCTGGCCCTGCCTCCCCATCCTGCTGCCGCAGTGGAGCTTGTCTTTGGGATCCACAGGTGACAAGTCCTTGGTGTGAGCGATCTGAGCTGCTGGGCACAACCATTAAGAGTCGATTTGGACAGTAATGCAAAAAAAAACCCCAACCAAACCCAAACCACCAACCCGAAACACAGGTCTTTTACCAAACCCTGCAAGTTTTCCCATTGTGTAGTTTTTAACTGGTATGCTGGTTTTTTTCCTCAACGTGTTTTGGTAACAAGGTGGAGTTTTTATAAACGTTGCCTGTGAGCTGATACTCATGGACAGGGCTGAACTCTGAACTTTTTTGCGTCTCGTCTTGATACCGATCGTACGTTCTAGGAGTTGGGATTCTGTGTCTGCACTGAGAAATGCAAAAATTTGAACTGGATATTTATGTAGTAGCGTTCGTAGTCTGAGTGTGTGTGTGTGTGTGTGTTCTCAGAACTAGTTTAAAATCCCACACCATGCTTTTTGGTGGTGTGCAAGCTGGCCAAAATTTGGTTCGTTATGCAGTGTACACTTTCTCAAATAAATGCAGTTTCTACCTTTTTCTTACAAGGAATTTTTTTCATATGATCTTTTTCAGCAAAACCCAGGGTCTGTTTTTGCAGTACCGTAGCGGCAGTAGCTGGTATTTCTTGCTGTGTAGCTTTGCGTCCTTCCACTCGCTCGCTGACCCGGAGCTCTCTGTCCCACCCTTGTTCTGGAGAGTTGGAGCTGCAACCCACCTGGCAGCCGGGCAGGGACATGGCCCCTGGGGGGCATAGACCCCCCTGTGCCACCCCAGGGCGTCCTTGGCACCGGGGTCTGCCCAAGGCGGGGCAGGGACACAGCCCCTGGGGGGTATAGACCCCCCTGTGCCACCCCAGGGCGTCCTTGGCACCGGGGTCTGCCCAAGGCGGGGCAGGGACACAACCCCTGGGGGGTATAGACCCCCCTGTGCCACCCCAGGGCGTCCTTGGCACCGGGGTCTGCCCAAGGCAGGGCAGGGACACAGCCCCTGGGGGGTATAGACCCCCCTGTGCCACCCCAGGGCATCCTTGGCACCGGGGTCTGCCCAGGACACAGCCCCTGGGGGGCATAGACCCCCCTGTGCCACCCCAGGGCGTCCTTGGCACCGGGGTCTGCCCAAGGCGGGGCAGCAGGGCCAGGACCCAGCTCCTCTCACCACCCCTCCCCTCCCCTGCCCTTGGGCACCCACGGGGAGCTGGGTGCTGGTCGTGGAGATGATGGAATACAAGAACCCCAGGATTATATTTTTTGTTTGTTTTTGGGTTTTTGGTTGGTTTTACTATTTTTTTTTTTCTTCCCCCAGAATGTGTGTATGATGTTAAAAGGAATTTATTTAACTATGAAACTTGGGAACAAATGTGCTTACATTGAGCAATGTGAAGATGTTAGTTACAGGTACAGTACTTCCAAAGGAAGAGCATCTCCAAAACCCAAAAAAAGAGTAAATATGAATTTGTATTTTTTGAAGAATGTAAAATGTGAAATAATGGTGTTTGCTTAATTGCTCATTTTGTATGAAGTTAATATTGTACTTTGAAATATCTGCAAAGAAGTGGAAATTAACTTTTTTTGGAATTGAAAGCAATATTAATACTAATGGAATACTAATTAAATGCTTATTTAAACATTGTGTTATAATAGTCTTTCCTAAGAGCATTTATAAATGATTTGGGTGGTGACTGTCCTTCCCCTGCCCTGAGGAGGGATCGGGACAGGACCGTGTTTCCAGCAGCAGCAGGGGGGTCCTCAGCACCCTCTTCCCTCCCAGCAGGGGCTTTAAGGAATGAGCTCCCCCAGGGCAGGGATTAGGGGGGAAGATGTGAACCTACACCTTGTTCTTCACTTCTGAACGTGGGAATTGCTGGCAGGTCCCTCTCCTGAGGCTTTGAGCTGCAGCAGGGTAGGGTTAGGCTGGTCACGAGGAAAGAATTCTTCCCAGCAAGAGTGGTCAGAGCCTGGAATGGGCTGCCCAGGGAGGTGGTGGAGTCCCCATCCCTGACTGTGTTTCAGAGTCGATGAGATGTGGTGTAGGGGAGAACTTTGTAGAGTGGGGCTGATGGTTGGACTCCATGATCCCCAGGGTCTCTCCCAACCAAAATGACTCCACGATTTTCGTAGAATCATAGAATCATTCAGGTTGGAAGAGACCCTTGGGATCATCAAGTCCAACCATCAGCCCTACTCTACAAGTTCTCCCACACGCCAGATCCCTCAACACCACATCCAATCTACTCTTAAACACAGTCAGGGATGGGGACTCCACCACCTCCCTGGGCAGCTGATTCCACTGACTGACCACTCTCTCTGTGAAAAACTTTTTCCTCATGTCCAGCCTAACCCTACCCTGCTGCAGCTTGCAGCCATTCCCTCTTGTTCTGTCACTCATTGCCCGTGAGAAGAGACCAGCACCAACCTCTCTACAATGCCCTTTCAAGCAGTTGTAGAGAGGGATGAGGTCTCCCCTCAGCCTCCTCTTCCTCAAACTAAACAACCCCAACTCCCTCAATTGATCCTCATAAGCCTTATTCTCCAGGCCTCTCACCAGCTTTGTTGCCCTCCTCTGTACTCGCTCCAGCACCTCCAAATCTCTCTTGTGTTGAGGTGCCCAGAACTGGACACAAGACTCAAGGTGTGGCCTCCCCAGTGCTGAGCACAGGGGCACAATCCCCTCCCTACTTCTGCTGGTGTTTCTATGATTCCTGCAAACACCAGCCCTGTTCAGGGCAGGTCCCAGCGAGGAGCCAGGTGAAGCCACAAGGCAGCGATGAGGGAACCGATTTCCTGTGTAAAGAGGGTTGTTTTAGTACCTAAAACCTTTGAAGCAGGGACACCACGCACTTTCCAACAGTGAGAACGGGAACCTGGGGGAAAGCTCTGGGAAATAAGGGAAACAGACTGAACCTCCACTCTGCTGGAATCCAGATCTCAGCATAGTGAAGCCCTCCCAGGTGCCAGAAACTATCCCCCTCCAGCGCGGGGAGCGCACTGGTCACCGCAGAGCGATGGGTCACGGCAGAGCCAGGGCTGCCCGCGGACCCCGGTGCAGCTTCCCCGGCCACAGGCCAGAAAGAGGCCTCTGCTGCCATCCGTGCTCCCTCGGCGGGCAGAGGGGATGGGACACAGCCGGAGCCAAGGCTGCTTTATTTTAAAGTGCAAATGGAATGAGATAAGGGATCAAGGCAACAAGAGAAGGCACAGTCCAGGCCTGCGGCTGAGGGAGTCGGTAACCGGCGCTGGCCCATCGGGCCGGGCTCTGCGAGGGCCGCCCCTCCCCGGTCACTCCGGATCGGCCCCGCCGGACCGCTCCGGGCAGACTCGGCCCCTCAGGGCTCCGCGTCGCCCTCCGCAGCCGG
>VZTM01036142.1:53668-81010 GCA_013400555.1 Jacana jacana
GCCGTGCGGAGCATCTACAGCCTGAAGGGGCGGAACGGGGCGAAGCCGCTGGCCATCTGCCTGGGCGACGTGGACCGGCTCTACAGGTGGGTGCGGGGTGCCGGGGCCCCGCAGCCCTGGTGCGGGCCCAGCCGCGGCTGCCTGTGCCGGCGGTGGAGCCCGGGGGGGAGTGGGGCCGGGTGGAAGCCGCGAATCATCTCTTGACTCTTTGCCTCCGCAGGTACTGCCAGGTGAACGTGCCCGATGAGCTGCTGCGGGACCTGCTGCCGGGACCTGTCACCTTGGTCTTAAAGCGTTCGGAAGAGCTCAATAAAGACCTGAATCCTTTCACGTCGGTAGGTCTGGGCTGCGGGATGAGCCTCTGGTTTTGAGGATCGTTGTGCTGGTTTTGAGGATCGTTGTGCTGGTTTTGTGCTTCTGCCGTAGTGGCTTTTGTTCTTCCCGTGATCAGCACTTCCCCGAAGTCAGTCCCGGTGCTGTCCTGCTCCCCGTGACTTACCCGAACGCGGTGTAACCCAGCGCTGGGGACTAACACGGGAGAGCTTGCCTCTCATCACAGTTCAGCAGGCGCTGATGTGTCGATTCTCTGGAGGGTCAGCTTTAAGCCAAGCGGGCTTTAGGTGAGGCAAGATTAAAGGCAGTTACCCTGTGTAAAACCCTGCTCTCTTCTTCCTTCTAGCTGGTGGGTGTTCGTATTCCAAACCACCCCTTTGTCAGGGAGCTGGCACGAGCTTGCTCTGGACCCCTGGCTCTAACAAGTGCTAACATCAGCTGCCAGGCCAGCACGCTGACGGTATCGGTAAGTCTGCTTTTGTCCCTGAGTGACATTGTCCTGGTAGTTTGTGAGAGAGCCCCGGCCTCTTGAAATTGGAAGCCAGCTTTAGTAAGAAAATGAGGGTCTCTCTGCTGCTGTTATTCTTTTGTCAAATAAAATGTTGATCACTAGTCTGAAAGACAGAAACTGCTGTGGGATGGGTGGCTGTGGAGTGAGGCTGCTGCTCTCTCAGCTCCTGGTAACTCTTTTTGCAAAGCTTGTGACCGTGGTGGTGGTGGCACTGAGTGTAACACCAGATGGACACCCTGTCCTCGCCCCCAGATGCCTCGATAGGCTTCTAGCTTTTTTGTGTGTGCTCCTTGATACACAGGGGTGCAGCTAAGAAGCCAGAGAATCCTTGTGGCTTTCCTGCGTGTCTGAGAGAAATCTGTTCTCAGAAATCAAATGGGGATGTGTTTGTGACAGAAGAGGGAGCTGACCTGAGGGAGCACCTCCCTTGGCAGCAGGAGGTCCAGCAGTGTCAAAACCAGTCACAAACTGTCTTCAGGACTCTCAGCCATATCTCTCTCTTCCAGGAATTCCAAGACCTGTGGCCTCAGTTGTCCCTAATCATCGATGGAGGCCCCATTGGGGATGTCCAGAGCCCGGAGTGTCGTTTGGGGTCAACTGTGGTCGACTTGTCTGTGTCGGGGAAATTCACTGTCATTCGTCCCGGCTGGTGAGCGCTCTTTCTGGCTATAAATGTAGCTTTTTATTTACTTTAAATGAAACAAAGCTTTCAGGTTAGGGTGAGTTGTTTATTGGATTTTTTTTTCCCCTCTAGCAGTTGAACCCTGCCATTAATCTTGTTTAGCTTAATTACCAGCACGCTCAGAAATCCTGAAAAAGAGCCTCCAGTTCCGAGCCCGGTAGATCACAGGAGCTTCTAGGTGAAACACTGGAATTTGTGCTGTTGATCCAGACTGCAGTACTGTGGCTTAGCTGATTGATTGCTCTTTCCCAGAAAACACAGTTTAATCCTGAACCCCTCTTTTTTTTTCTCCTGGTGGTCTGTTTCGCCCTCCCCGCCCCCGCAGTGCACTGACGTCTACGGTGGAAATCCTGAGGCAGAAGTACGGCCTGACCCCGGACCCGCCCTGAGGCTGGAGCTCTGAGGGGACTCTGCAGAGCTGTGGAGCTGGGCACTGTGTGCCCATCTGGTCAGGAAAGGGGTGTTTGTGGCCTTCTTTAATAAGGTTGGTGGGTTATGTCTAGGTTAACATCCAAAAGATTAAAAAAAATAGAGGAACAGTTGCTGGGTACCTGTTAATTAGTATCACCTCTGCTGTAGTCTGGGGAACCAACCTGAACCATACTCTTCATGCTGCTGCACCATTCCCAAATACCTCTGTGTTGTTAACCTGGATAGCCTTTGAAACATGACTATTTGAATGTCAGACCCTGCTCAGGACAGGACGAAGACGACCACGTCTGATCCACCCTCCCCTTCACACTCATTCCATACCTTTGTTCATTGTGTCTGCACTGAAAGGAAAGCAGAGATGGAGAAGAGGTTTTTCCAGCTTTCGTGGCGTTACAGTGAAGGTGTTCTGCTTTTTTCTATTCTACATGTAATCAAAACCTGCTACTGAGATGGAACTCTTAAGTGCTTTTGGAAATGACCAGTTGGTTAAATGATCCCTTTCTAGACAAGAGCTGCTCAGAAAGACCTGACTCCCCCCGATATAAAGAATGAAAAGAAGCTCTTACTGTGCTGATCTTCATTTTTTAAACGTACACTTCCCGCTCTTTATTCTGTCCTGAGACAGTGCTAAGCTTTACTAATGGGGAAGGGATGAAAGTTTCCTCTGGTGTTTATTCTTCATTGAAAAGTAAAGTTCATGGAGCTGCTATTAATTTAAAAATTAAGCAACTTGCATGGTGGTGTTACAGATGCACATTGGCGTTGTTGTCCATCACTGTTGTCGGACGTAGGTGCTTACTAAGAATGTCTGTGGAGTCATAAATAGAATCTTGTTTCACATCCAGAGCTGCCTCTTCTCATTTTATTGATACAGACAAGTATATAAATTAATTTTATGGCTATAATCAGAAAAAAAGGGAAATCTGCCAGGAGCTGAACCTCTCTCAAAGCACTGAGGGATCTGTGGCTGCGTCTCCTCCGGTGCTTTTCCCCGAAGTGCTGCTGTGCTGGGCTCTCAGCGGGTGGCCCAGAGCCAGCTGAGCCACTGAAGCCACATCTCCCACCAGTAGATAGTGCTAGGCCACTGCAGGGAGCCTTGGGGCCAGTGGCCGTCTGGCTGATGGTGTCTACACTTGCTTAATAGCATTAACGAGTGAGCGCCGTGCCAGGGCTGTGCTGCCCCGGGCTTGGCTGGCACAGATGGCTGATGTGCCGAGCTGCTGGTGTGGGCTGGACACAGGGCTGCTCTCCTGCTGGTGCCAGGCTGGGCTGGTGTCTCCCAGTGTCCTAGTGCAGGGTGGTTATGTGTCCTTACTGCTTGTGAGCGACTGTGTCCCTGCCATTGCTGATTGACCAGAGAGTGACCCCGAGGTGGTGTCTGTGCAGGAGCTGCCCCTCTGTGGAGCTCTTGCTGCAAGAGCCCAGACCCACCAGGCTGAGCCAGTTACTGTCCCCTGCAGAGTGTTTGCATGGGGGGTCTCTGGCTGCTTCCCCTTCTCTTGGCCCCTGCTCTGGCCTTCTCTTTCCAAACCAGGTGTCCTACAGGACAGAAGGGCCGAGGGGAATCAAGGAGGGATGGCTTCCCGTTGCCCACTAGGGACCCTCTCCCCTCCCTGGCTGTCCCCACTGCAGCTCTGAGCAGGTTGTGACCTGGTGGGGGGCACAGAGGGGGGTTCTTGGCAGGTGAGGAGTGCGGGCAGTCTCCTCTCCGCAGCCCCTCGTTTGCACCAACGCTGAGCAGAGCTGGAACCACTGCCCTGGCACCTGGTGTCCCCTGCACGAGTGGCCTGGAGGGAATGGCCCTTGGGGGCTCTTCTCCGATGTCTCACCGCAGCAAGCGATCTCCCTGCTGGTTCTGCTCCCTCGGTATTTGTGTGGTGACCCTGTCTCCTGCCGCAGCTCATCAGCCATTCATTGATCTCTGCTGGGCCCCTCCAGCCCTCATTCATCACAGTCACACCCGCTGTCCCCTTCCCCAGTGTTTCCCGTTTGCCCAGTGCTGTATTTCCCTGCTCAAGCCGAGCTGATCTCGTGCCATCAATAACCGGGGTGCAGCTCCCGTCCTCTCTGCTGGCACAGGCAAGGCATGGGGATGGTTCTGCCCTGCAGGGACACACCAGCCCAGCCACGGGGCTGCCAGTGCCTGGTGCTGGGTCTCTGCAGCAGGAGCTTGTCCCTCCCCTTGGACGCAGGAGCGTGGGGATGGAAGGGATACCCTCACAGCCAGGAAGGGCTGTTTTCCCATAGCTGGGTGGGTGATGGTCTCCGAGAAGGTGAGGTAAAGCCCTGAGGAAGAGCAGCTGTATTCGAACGGGGCTGGCTTTGTGCTCTGCTCTGAGGTGCCGAAGCCTTGTCCCTTCCCCAACTGGCTGGCACCGATGCAGCAGCCGTGGTGGGCAGGGGCCTGGGGACACATCGGCACCTCCACTGGTACCTCTGGCTCACTCGAGGCTGCTCGTGTTCTGTGTCCCTGTGAGTGACAGCTTTATTTGTGCCACCAGCGTTGAGAGGATGAGCCATGTGTTGTGGGTGGGTGACATGGCTGGTGCCCTTGCTCCCTTGCAGGAAATGCTGGCACCAGAAATTACTTCTTTCCTCTGGCTCTGGGTGTCTGCACCCCTGTGGCTGCCAGGGTGACGTGCTTGGCACCAGCTGGAGGGACTGGCCCCTGTGCCAGCGTTTGGGCACTGTCAGCCCCTCTGGAACGCAGCAGCATGGAGCAAACCCAGCCTTTGTTCCTTATTCAGGTGTTCTTGGTGCTTTCCCAAATGGGGACCCTGCTGCTGCCCTGAGGGACGTTGTGCTGGGAGCTGTGTGGGCCGTGGGCAGGGGGACACAGTGTGGGGACCGACAGGGAAGGTGAGTGTTGGGGAGATTGAGATGCTCTCTGAATGTGCACTCATGGCCAGCTGCAGCTCGCTAATTAGTCAAATGGCTTCTGCTGGGTTGGGGAGAGATGCCTTTTTAGATGTTGTAGGTGGAACTATAAACACTTCCATAAGCCAATTCACAGATCAGGGTGACTCCTGTGTTTGCAGCGCTCGTTGAAATCACATTGGCATGAGCACACGGAGCAGGAACTACAGGGTTTGCATTTTAATTAGCACTTTGCCCTCCAGATGAAAATGCATCTTTAGAACCTCATTAGAGCGAGGTTCAAACTCATAGAGCGACGATTCAGCCGAGCTGAAGCAGACCCAGTAGGCTCGGCCCACGCTGGTGTCGGAGGTGATGGAGGGTCTGACCCTCTCTGTCCCCATCAAAGCCATTGGGGCTGCCCAGGTGTCTCTTTGGAAGCCTTGGCCAAGTAATCAGGTCTGGTTGATATCGGGGCAGTTGCTGGGTGGCTCTTGCTTGTCACTGATCTTATCTACTGATGCTTATTGAGCACTTTCCCTGTGCCCACAACGTGGTTCTTGCTGCTGCAGTTGGTGGCTAAAACCCTGGGGCTTTTCATGCCCCGTTTTGTTTTGTTTTGTGCAGCTGTTGATGGCAGATGTAGTTGTGCTGAGAACTTCTAGCAGCTGCTGGAGCAGCTTTTGGTTGTGGTGTGGAGTACTGCAGGAAGCAGGACATAAATTAGAATAACTCTTGTCTCAGGAAGGTGCTTTGGAGAAAGTAATCACTTTAATATTTTTTACACATTTTTGGCCATCTCTGACAATGACCTTCAATTTATTTCCTCATCCTTCCTGGAGCTCTGCAGGTCCGAGAGGGCACGTGGGGCTTCACGCTGCCCCAGTACAGGCAGTCTGTCAGTGCTCCAGTCACGGCTTTAATGGGGCAGTCAGGAAATCTGTGGCAGAGCTGCCCACTCTCAGGCTCAGGGCTCAGGGCTGAGGGGCTCTCCCTGGGGCAAAGCAACAACATCCTGCTTTGGTGGGTTCAGCAGCAACTGGCATCCAGGGCACTGCTCTTGCTGCAGAAAGCAGCCTCCCCCAGAGAGCCTGTTGTCCCAAGGCACCTGCGAGTCCCCCCACCGCCGCCACCTCCATCACCGCCGACCGAGGTCTGCAGCGCTGCTTCTGAATGTGCCCCCCTTGCTCTACTTCACGATAGAGAGCAAAGAAAACCAGGCTTGGGCTAATTAAGCTGGAAACATAACGTTGCAATTTGTAGCTGATTAAATCTTTCAAACAATATTTATGTTAATCTCATTCTGATTTATTTTCTTATAACGCCTTGACTAGGAGATAGTCCAGTGCATGGGGAAATGCTTCCAGATGGAGCCCAGCCCGCCTTGCCAGATGCTGGGAGCTCAGAGTGAGGGTTTTCACTCCCTGTGGGTTGCATCCAGGAGCGATGCTCTTGTCCACCTTGGCCATTTCTGTAGGTAGAGGGGGATGTTGAGCTGCAGTTCTTGGTTTTGCTGCAGGAATGGGTCCGCCTGCGACAGGAGAGGGTGTGAAACAGCGCGTGGGAAGGGGCATCCACGAGACAGCCAGATCTCGGCCAGGGATGTTCTGCTTCTCTTGCACACACCTTGTGCCTCCGAGCCAGGGCTCTGCTGTCTGGAGAGGAGGCTGCTGTAAAACACTGTTTTGAGTTTATCTCCGGAGATTATAGAGGCCTGTTGCAAAAACCCAGTTTCCCTTTACATGCTGCGCATGAATATCCACTTAGACTGTCCTCCAGCCCTTCCTCCAGCTCCAGGGCTGGCAGGGTGCCTGGCCACTTTCCACAGGATGCTGATTTAAGGAGTTAGTCTGTAGAAGCGTAGACGATAGAGACAGAAGGGACCTTGAGGCCATCTGGAGAGTCCCCTTCCCCAGACAGCACCCCCTCTCCCAAGTCGCTCCAGACACATTTGTCAGGTTTGCTCTCAGCTCCCTTTACTGGAAGAAATTCCACCCGGCTGCTGCTCAGCTTATTCCGAAAAATATCCATTGGGGGCTGCCATCTGCGAACGCCTGTCTCTTCTCTTTTCATCCCTTTTTCCAAAAGGCTGTAACTCACCCTTTCTGGTGCTACCACCTCGGGGATGCTGCAGGGCCAGGTGGGCGAGGGGCAGGGGACCAGAAGGTGCAATCGCTGCCAGAGCCAAATTCTGGAGCGATGAACAGCCCCTGCCTGCAGGGAGGGTAGCTCCAGAGGTCGAGGGGTTTTCACTGCAGAATTGTTAAATTAACTATTAATTTAATTATATTTGGATTAAATTAGATCCTCCTTTTTTTTTTTTTTTTTTAAAATACCCCCCTTTTTTTTTTTTTTTTTTTTTTTTTTTTTTTTAAATTTCACCAGCAAATGATTCTGTGCATAATTAATGCTGGCTGATTCTGCTAATTCACTTGCTGCTGCTGAGGGGACAGAGGTTTCGGGTGCAGCCTGAGCCACCACCTGGCTCCCAGGGGCTGGTGCTGTGCCAGGAGCTGCCCCAGATGAAAGCCACAGTGTGTCCCCAGGGCCAGGGGGTCTTTGGGACAGGGAAAGCCCTGGATGAGACTCCTCTTTGCCACAGAGCTATTGACTTGTGAGCTGTCTCTCCCCTGGGTCTGTGATGAAGCTCCCTGTTAACTGTGTGGTGGCTGGGAAGGGCTGGGGGCAGCTCCTGCAGGTGTAGTTACTTCATTATGCCATGACACACAGTGTCATTAGCCACAGCTCGTTTGGATGGGTTTTCTGGGGAAGTGGGAGCTCGTTGCCCAACGTGAGCCATCACTGCCTGACATGGGCCATCCATGCATCATGTGCAAACAGGTCTTGTGGTAGGGGAGAACTTTGTAGAGTGGGGCTGATGGCTGGACTTTGTGATCCCAAGGGTCTCTTCCAACCAAAATGATTCTATGACTGATTCTATGTGCCCACCAGGCCCGTGGTGGCCACCATGGCTGGCCCTGCCGGGTGCTGGAGCTGCTGTGAGGAGCTCTGCAAGAGAAGCAAGTTTGGCACAACTTGACCTTGCTTCTTCTTGGGGACAAGTCCCATAGCATCCCCTGCTTCTTGGGGACAAGCCTCATAGCATCCCCTGCTTCTCGGGGCCGTGCAGGAGCCTGTGGAGCTGTCATTGCTGCGGGCTGAGTTGATGAGCTGTCTCCTGGTGAGAAGCAAATTTAGTTAACCTTAAATTAGTCAGGAGAATGGGAGACTCTTCTTTGAAACGATGTCATTCAAACCACTGCACCTGAAATTATCCCCACTAGAAATGCAGCTGGAGATAGTAATTAATTCATTGTGCTCTCCTATTAATTCTGCAGCCGCTCTGTTCTCGTGTGGCTTTGACGAGCCGTGACCAGCAGCCATTCTGGGCAGGGAGCCCGGGGACGAGCCGCCAGGTCCCTGCTGGTTTCTGCGTAGCTGACCATCAAAAGGCAATTTTCAGGTTCTTCCCTTTGCTGTATAGTTGTACCCTTTAAATACCCTTTGGTCTCTGACAAGCTTCCTGAGGCGTGGAGGGAGCACTTCTCTGCCTCCAGGTGTCTGAAGGCAAAAGAAGTGGGGAGTCCACAGGGATTTGGGGTTTTAATCGTGAAAGATCATCTTTTGAAAACTGCTGGCCTGTGAGCAGGACAAGTGGTTTAATTATTCTAAGCATGTTTAGCCCAAATTTCCTGCCTGTTACAAGATGTCCCTGCCCCTCACTGCTGCTGGGGGGAGGGCGGGAACACAGTGTGTTGCTGCATTGCTGGGGAGGCGAGTGGTGGGGCTGGGACAGTGGTGGGGCTTGGACCGTTATCTTCTGGCTGGCCCTGGCACTCTGGGAGCTGGTGGCAGGAGACAGTGGGGTCTGTGGTGCGTGGCTGGGCAGGGCTGGCTTTGGTTTGAGGGCTGTAATCCCCAGTAAAACCCAACTAGGGCACCCAGCCTGTCCCCAGAGGTGACACTGTTGGCAGGGTGCTGCAGGAGACGGCTGGAGGATGCCAGCAGCACCAGGCACCTCGGCCGAGGTGAGCACTGGGTGCAGAGGCCGTGTTTGGCTCCACTTGTGCCTTCTGTGGTTATCACTTCTGCGAATAACCTCTTAGAAATGATTCCAATTAGGGCAGTGCATCGCTTTGTAATCTGGATCCCTGTTGTGCTGTCAGACTCAATTCAAATTTAATTTGCGTGAGGTGTGTATCGGGCAGCTTTCTTACTTAGCACAAAACTGAGAGGAAGATAACATTGATGGAAAAAATAGTACAAGTTCATATTCTTCTTACCTTAAGGAAGGAAAAGAGATGCCAGAAAACTTGGCCAATTTACATTTTAATGGGAAATGTTATGACTGCCTGCTCCAGGAGGCACAAATTGCTTTCCGGATGGGACCCTGATTCTGTACCAAAGTGCTGGGAATTAAATCTAGCAGCCTCTGATGGGATGAAAGGGATATCTAGAAAGGCAGCCCCTGCCACCAGCTGGACGTGGGGTCAGGGCCAGGCGCTGCTGGTGGTGACAGGCTGCCTGTCCCCACCACAGGGATGGAGCGGAGCAGCCCCTGGCTCCAGGGATGGAGGTCTCACAGGGGCTGGGGGGGCTCTTTGCGGGGAAATCTGCTGCATTTCACACCCTGGGGTAGCCCTGCCCCTACTGTACCCACCGAGGTGCAGTGGGTGATGGCAGAGGATGGGCTGGCTGACTTGGTCTGTCCCAGACCCCCTGGCTGCGGTGGTCACTCCAGCAGCACGGATGGCACTTCCACAAGTGACACCGCAGCCTGTCCCACTGGCAGCCACCCCAGGAGCCCCCTGAGACCCCCACCTGTACCAGCTGCTCTCTCTGGGGCTTCTCGGCCTTTTGTCTAATTGTTCTTTGTCAGAGTGGCTCAAGCTGGCAGACGGGCTCGGGCAGCACATCTCAGTGATGCCAGCCTGGTGTCTCAGACCTTCATGCAGGGACAAAAGCTGTGCCCAGGAGAGGCTGCTGTTAATTTCTCAGCATCTTAAAGCTCTTTGAAGATGAAAGCGCGGCGCAGCGCTGCGTAGCCTTATCTCTGGCAGTGCCTGTCACCTGCAGCCTTTTCTGGCACGTTCAGGAGCGCGGCGAAGGCTCATCCCTGCTGGGACCGAGTCACAGGGCTGAAACTGGGAATGGTTCTTGTATCTCCGGCAGCTCTGCTGGGCTTGGGCAGCCCCCAGCTGGGGCAGGCTCTGCAGCTGAACTCCTGTTGTTTGCCCCTTGCACTTGCAGCACAAGAAAACCTGACCTTTTTTTACTATCTCTGGGTTCTTGCTGCTCCTGGGGTCCTGTGCGTGTCCCAGGTGTCCCCCATCTCCTCTCTTTGTGTGCACGGTTGCCCCGTCTGGTGACAATGACACAGCCTGCACTCAGGATGCATTTGGGGGATTTGCCAGACTCTGAGCTTTTTTTTTTTTCCAGATAATTTTTCTGTGCTGGCTTTGTACACATACTGGATTTTTCTATATTGGCAGCACGATAGGTGAAGTTTTATTGGCAACAGATATTCTTGTTAGCAGCGACCAAGGTGTCTGAACAGTTGAACTGGCCATTAATAATTCAAGTGTCTCAGCTCACCAACTATTTATTTACTTCCAAAAGTTGCTGGTAATTATTTTCCCTGCTTCTAAACTGAGGGGTTGCAGCTGCCAGCGTGGACTGGCAGGGTCTTGTTGCAGGTAGTGCTTGTCTGTGCCCATGTCCCCTCCCCAGCTGCGCTGGCTCTCCCAGCCCTGGGAGAGGCGGGATGGGAGCCTGGAGGAGAACAGCCCCAGGCAGGGGAGCACAGGGGTGAGATGGAGATGTGGGCTGGGGTCTCGCTTGCTGTGGCTGGTGGGTTGTGTGGGGTTGCAGCTGTGCGAGAGGTGGATGGGGGTGCTGCCAGGGTGGTCCTCAGAGGTGCCAAGCTCTGCCTGCACTTGCTGCTGCCCACTGGGGGGACAAACAGCCAGCAAGATCTGCAGGCGGGGGTCTTGTAGCACCTTTGGTGCTGCTGGAACCTCACTGGCTCAGCTGAGCAGGATGGGGGTCTGTGGAGGGGTGGCACTACAGAGGGTGGGTCCTGGTGTTTTGTCCTCTCCCTGGATGGTGCTTTTCCAGCTGTGGGAGGGGTTGTGCTCAGCGGAGGGGATGTACCTGCACGGTGTTGTATGGCAAAAGCATCATCACTCAGGCGAGCAGACAGCGTGCTTACTGGGGACGCTTCCAGTCCAATAAAACAAGCAAAACCATCGCTGTTAGAGGCTCAGCTGGAGCAGATGCTCTGGCACCCACGAGGCTGCTTCCCCGGGTGAAGCAGTGTCACTGTCTGGAATCCAAAAGCAGTGATAAATCATAGGTGACCTTCAGTAATTTATTACTGCCTTGTGCAAAACACTGCTGTTTCTCTGGGCCGGTTCCTCAGCATCTGCTGGGATCGCAGTTAATTCCAATCTTTAGCATCGTAATGGCTTTGTCACGGGTTGGATAATGACAAAGGGCTGGGGATGCGGGGGGGACGGCGAGTGCGGAGCGGCTGGAAGCAGAGCAGCGTCTGCCCCTGCGGCAGCCACCGCCAGCGGCTGGTGGTGCAGGAAGGGCTGCCCTGGGCTCTGGAGCCCTGAGGACGCCCAGCAATGCCCAGGCACAAGCCAGCAGCCCCCTGGCATGGGAGGGTGGGGGTGGGAATCCAACCAGCTTCCCCTGTGTCTGTGGGAATTATGTGGACTTGGCTGGAGCAAGTACTATTTCCGCCCCCCCTCCCAAAATGTCACAGGGAGAGAAAAGACTTTGTAAAAGCAAAAGAACTTCCCCCGATACTTCAATTGTGAAGCAAAATTTACGTTTTTGATTTTGGAAATCAATAGCAATTCACAAATAATTCTCCTGGGCTGCTGCAGGTCATCCATCAGCTCTGGGTCTCTGCTCGATAGAAGCCATTATTGGGTTTTGTTTGTTTGTTTGTTCAATATTAGTGGTTCGTTCAGCTGTTCTCCAGGTCTGTATGATAATGACAAATTACAGACCTGGGGGCTTTTTTTTTCCCAAACAGTCTTGACAAATGCAGATAGATGACATCATTAGAGTGCTACTGAGCCAGGGCTTGCCAGCTGTGAACATCTGGGGTGACGTGATCCTGAGAAGGACACAGCCCCATGCAGGTGAGGACAGGGTGAGCAGGTCTTGGTCCCGTTTGTCCTCCCCTTGGCATTTGTCTGTGTCAGGGGATGGAGTGGCCACACAGAGCCCACAAGGGCACAGGGAGGGTCTTGGGCTGGGATATGGGGCTGTTTGCCAGCTCTGGGCCCGTGATATTATGGACAATTTACCTGTGAAATGCCTTTTTAATACTGAAGGAAATAACTTGATTAGTAATTATTGGTGCAGAACACTTGAGGAGTCTCTGCAAGGCGAGGATGGGCGGTATCACTGGAGCTGCCTGTCAGTTTGTCATCTAATTATGAGACTGTTCAGTGCCAAGACTCTGGACAGAGAGAGGAAAAAAACTCTCAGTGTAATAGTATTGGCCATATTTTGTAGCCACTAATTACTTGCTTAGCAATTAGCATTTCTCTGGCTCGTTGGGAGCTGTCATGGCCTTGGCTTGGACCAAGTAGCTTGGTGCTTCTCATTGTAGAGCTTTCAAACCTTGTTAACCAAAGGGCTGGGTAGGGAAGGAGCTCAGCCCTGGCTTTCACCCCCAGCAGCCCTTCTGGGGCTCCTGTGCATCAGTGTGAGCCCCTGGAGTGGTGATGCTGGTAATGACCAGCATGCTCCCACCCCTGTTTCAATGGGAACAGGCTAACTCCGGGTCTGTGTGTCCTGGCTCGCCTTTCCTGGCATGTGCATGTAGCATCCCCTGGAGAAAGATGGACCAGGGCCGGCTCTTCCTACTGGGGAGGGGGAGGCTGGTGTGGGGAGCCGGGGCAGAGCTCGTGCAGTGGCAGGTCCCACCACGTCTGCTGCAGGGACCTCACTGGAGTTGCTTTTTAAGCTCCTGTTTTATTGGAAACAGCTGTGGCACCCCAGCAAGTGCAGCCCCTTCCACTCCCTCCCCAGTGCTGGGGGTTGGCCCTGGCAGAGGGAAGGGTTTGGGGGCTCTATTGGGGTGCCCACTCCCAGGGCTGTCCTGTGTTGGTGCTGCAGGCGCCCTAGGTTTGCTGCCATGGCTGCAGGGAGCACCTCCATAAGCCCTCATACAGCCCAGACCCCCAGATGCCCCAAGACCCCCCAGACCCTCAAGACCCCCCCAGACCACAGCCTGGGTGCTGCGGCTCCCTCCAACACCATTCATGGCTGCTCTGTGGGTGCAGGCGAGGCTGGGGAGAATGGCTGAGTACGAGCATGACGGAGAGGGGTGACAGGCACTGAGGTTATTTATTGTTTACTGTTTGCTTCTAACAAGCATTTTCAGCTTATTAATTGTGGCAGGACGTGAGCTGGGTGAAAATTGATTTGGACCCCTCTATCTGAGTGGTCAAACAGTTAAGTACCTATTTTACGCTCTCTAAACAGACATGGTAATTTTTCTCTTCACACACTGTTTTACACCAGCTTAATTCCAACAGTAAATTGAAATCAAATGAAAAGCAGCTTCTCAGCCCAGAAGGCCTTCCTGGCACACGTGTGTGAGAACACCCATCAGGGAGACGTGTCCTGAGGTGGCAGCAGCAGAGGAGCAGAGCCGGTAGACAGATGGACGGACAGAGGAGGGCTGTGCCTGTGGTTGCTCATGTGTCTGGTTTGTGTGAAATACGTGGTGGAGCTCCTGCCATTGCCGTGGTGCTATTACAAATGAGGTGGTGTTCAGCCTTGCAGGTGGCCAAACTGGTTTTGGGTCTCTGTCTCAGTGTCTCTTGGCTCCCAGCTTTCTCCTCCAGCTCTTTTACCTCCAGCCTGGAGCTCTTGGTGCTGGATCTGCACCAGTTCTGTTCCTGAGTTCTGCAATGTTTCAGGTGGTCCCAGCTCACCCCGTGCTAGTGCTGTCTGCCCACAGACCCTCATGGGCGGTGAGAAAGGGTGTCTGCAGGTGGAGTCAAAAGAACTAGAGAGGCAGGAGAAGCCCCACCGGAGAAGGACGTATTCCAGATGAGGAGGAACATCCTTCAATTCACGGAAAGCAACTCTCCCCCCGCTGCCCTGGTTGTCTGCAGCTTGGAGATGAGGACAGCAGGGGCTGGCATGGGAGGCAGAAGCTGTTGGAGCTCAGACACACCTGCAGTTGCTTGGCTGTGGTCCATGGGGACCTCCAGCCCTGCAGCACAGGAGGGAGATGGGACTGGCAAGTCACCAGAGCAGGTGAGGGACGCGCTGCTGTCCAAGTCTGGGACAAGGAGCTGGGCCTGGGGCTGCTGGTTCCACCTGAGCTCAGTGTGCTCGTAAATCAAAATCTTGATGTGAACTTTAGCAGCATCCATAAATTCTTCATTTATCATTATTAAAGATATGTCAACATTCAAAAATTGATTTATAGCCGGTAATTTAGATCATGGATTGTCTCTGATAGAGTAAACTATTCCTATCCAAAGCCCATCATGCAGTTTTTTACTTATTAGGAATTAATGACTCATAAAACAGGGCCAGAATTGGCTGTTGGTGTGAATGAAGGGAAGACTGTGCCTGCTGGGGTTTCCCTCTTGAGTAGGTCTGAAGGAACCCCCGATAAAATGCTAATTGGGTCCACAAGTCCTTTTGAAGGCACTCTGGGCTGGGCGTTGTGGTGGGTCCTGACCCTCCAGAGCTGTGCCAGCCACGGTCCGGCTGCCACACCAGGTGCTCTCCTCTGAAATTTGACAATACATATGTTAAATCTCCAGTTCTCTGCATTGGCAAAGCTTTGAAGCCCTTTATCTCCAGGAAAGACCATCTGCTGCTTCAACGCCATGGAAACAGCTTTCGGCAGATAAAAAACTTTATCATTTTAATTCAGCACCAAATGCCATAAAGTCAATAATTTATCGTGCAGTTTAGAAGGTATTTCTCTAAGTCTCTTGTACGGCTGTTGTTTGTTTCTGATGTTGTAGTGATTTTGCATTTGTGTAAGTGCCACAGAATTGCCATTACACGGTGAGACAGATTGTCCTGTCTGAAACTGCACCTCACGGAAAAGCGGCAGCAGCTGCTAAATTGATGCGCCGTGTTGACACACCTTCATAAATAACATATTAAGTCCTAAAATAAAACTCTTCTAACATCTAAATTAAATGGCATCAAAGCTTAAATTGTCAGCTAAGTACATCTGCAGGTGCCAGGCCACGGCGCTGTCGGGGGGAGATGGGGCTGGGCTCCCTCCGTGGCTCCCATGGGGGAATATGGAGATTTGGGTGAGGTTTGCTAATGAGGCTCGTTAAGTGAAGAAGATGGTTCCCTGAAAATTGGGTTCCTTGGATGCTGGGGGAGCAGGGAAGGGTGCTCTTGGGGTGTGGGTGCTGTGTGGGGCCGTGTCAGACCGTGGTCCATGGGGGATGAACCCTTCTCTGGAGGGGGTTGACACTGCTCCATGGCTGCAGCGGCTGTGTGTCCTGCCCCGTTTTGGAAGGGGGACTGGCTCTGAGCTGGGTTTGTACCACACCATGGACCCATCTGCTGGGACCTCTTGGCTTTGTGGAGGATGTTTCACATCCTGGTGCCTGATTAGTAAAACCTCTGCTCACCCACTGGGACAAAAACTATTGTATTTTGGTTAAAACCTTACAGAGACATACTGGTGTGATAGAATGTGCAGCGTTGTCTCTAATAAGCAATTATATTTTATAATATGAATTAATTAAAATCTTACACTTAAACCAAGTAGCTAATTACAGACCTTTTAGCTTAATAAAGATAGACTGTGGAAAGGGATAATATATACGGTGATTATTGAGTTAAGCAGAATGTAATGTGCATCCGGGGCTCACTTAGGACGTTCTCAGTCAATACTTAATTACTGTTCTCTGAAGTCTATGTGGCATCTGGCTGCTGGGCTCCTGCTCCCCTCCTGAGGCATTGTCGCCACTGTGGCCACCCTTCAGTGGTGGCTGGGGGCGAGGGGGACGCCAGGGCAGGGGACTTGTCACAGCCAGCTCTCGGTATGTGCCAGCAGGGCACTGTCCTTCTGATGTCTGTGTCCCAGCTCTGCCTGGTGCTGTGCTGTGGGGTCTCTGCCATGGACCTCACCCAGGGCCGCTTTCCCCGTGTCCCTGCAGTCCCATGTCCTGTGGCCAGACCCCGCAACACGTGGGTTTCTGCTATTACTGTGTTCTGTGGGGAGGCAAAGGTGCTGGTCTGGGCACTATGAGGTGTGGGTCTGTGCTGGCAGAGCTCCCTGTCCCTGCACAGCCTCATGTGCCCTGCAGAGACCCTTTGCTTCTCCCACTCGCCTTGATTGAGCGCCGTTCCCAGCATCGCGCAGCCCTTACCGTAACACGGAGGGAAAATTGATTTAGCAAGGCTTAAGGTCAGATTTTGAGAGTTAACAGTTACAAGGTCAGGAACAGAGTTACAAGAAAAAAAAAACCCAAAGCATAAACTGCATCCTATGCCGAGTGTGAGGGCCAGGCTGCTCCCTCAGCTCCGGTGCCGTCGGGGAGCACCAGGTTGTGCTCCCTGCCCGGGGCTGTCTGTGGAGCCCTGTTAATTATGCTCGATGCTGCTGGAAACCAGGGTGATGCCGCTGGAAACCAGGGTGATGCCCCTTCCCACGGGGTGGGGATGGACGGGATGGCATCTCAGACCCGACTGTCGCATTCCCTTCTGGGGACGAAGCCTTCTGTCAACTGCCCTGGAGAGCTGTCATCTCTGACTGCAGCCATCCTGGCTGTGGAATGATGGGCCGACGGCTGATGGCAGCTTAATGATTGGATGTGGACTTAATGGCTGGGCCGTCAGTGGGACTGGCTGGCTGGGGGAACTGGAGCTTGACTCAAAGCCAGAGGTGTCTGGCCAGAAAATTCTGGCTTGTCTGGGAAAGGCCGCTGCGCTCCTGCAACACTTGAGCAGCAAACGACCAGTGGTAACTGGGAAGTGGGATGAAGACCTACCAGGGGTTCCTCGGGAGGGGGGTCCCATGCCTGGTGCAGCGAGGCTGCGTCCCAGGTGAGATAACCTGGGCTAAACCGCAGCCAAAGGAGGTCAGAGCAAGAAGGGCTCTAAGCATGTAAAGATGGCAGCCGTGGGGCAGTGGGGACCCAACTGGGGGACCCCTCGGGGTTGGAGGACCCCTCGGGGCTGGGAAATGCACAGGGTGCTGATGGCTCAGGGTGCTGCAGTATTTCAGAGAAAAGTGCAGGAATAGGGTAACTGTTATGGAATTTGTTATTATGAAGTGCGATACGGTGCTTCAGGGCTGGTGAGGGGAGCTGAGCAGCTGCAAATGGAGAAAGAACTGAGTTTGTTGGTGCCTCATGAGACGATTCCCTCTGGCTTTCAATATCACCATCCTCTGCCCTGTGGAAAATGCCCGAGCTGCCTCGTGAGGAGGCTTTTCCAGCAGACCCAGGGCGGTCTCATAGGGCTTGAGCATCGTGCTTTGTGTCACAGGTGCCCCTTCGCCCTCTGATGCCTTGGGGCTCGCTGCGGGTGGGGGGGCTCAGTCCCATCCCATTGTGGGCACGGCCATGGCCAGGGGGACCCCCTGCTGCTGACAGAGGTGTGGGTCCTGCCGGCACAGGGCCAGGGTCCCGCCGGCATCTGCCCCCCCCCTCCTCCAGCCCCGCGGCAGGAGGTGGCGCTGCCTCCTCCCCTTCAAAGGTAAAACGCTAATTTCTGTCTGAGCGAGAAGAGTCATTAATTGTGTGTAAGCCCCTTCCGTGATGTTTGATTCGTGCCTCACGCAGCACCCCTGGAAGGGGTTTGAAGGAGGATGAAAGCCCCCTTTTAGGCGGAGAGGCTGTGTGATTAAGCAGCTCTCCTCGCTCAAGCACTGCACTGGTTGGCAGCTGCTCTGTGCCTGTGATAATTATGTCAAAGCCTGGGGTGCCATCAAGGGTCTCCGACCATCTGCAAGTGAAGAGCTGCTTTCCAATTACCAGCACTGGCATCTCGCGTCCTCTTTGGTCCGAGCTGATGTTTGCTGAAGGATATTGGAAGAATTAGTAGATATATTTCTCTCTAATCCTGTCCCTAGTGACAGCGAAATCAAGCTAAAAAGCACCAGATTGTGTGCTGTTGTTTTAGGCAATAACCCAGTGGTATTAATGAAGGTTTTTATCATTCTAGGGGCTGCACTGATTTAGGGAAGGAAATATCCAAGGTAACAAAGCTGGATGAATTAAAAGCTTAACAGCATCAAGAGGTATTATAGCCCCACACGTTCTTTGAGAACTCGCCTGGGCTGTCCTGCTCCTTCTCGAGGCTGAGTCCCTGCCAGACAGCGTTACCCTTCCCTCGGAGGTTCTTCACCCACGCGGTTCCTGGTTTTCCTCGTCCTGGGAAGGCAGCATTAGGGGAGGGCAGAGTTGGGGGGGTCTCTGCCTGCCCCCTCCCATGCAGGACCTGGGGTGCCTGGCTCAGGGACACGCTGGAGACCAGGCAGGACAGTGGAGGGGCTGCACTTTGTGTAGGGACGTGGGTGAGGGGGGCTGTTGGAGGTGGGGGTTGCTCAAAAAGCCAGGAGAGCATTTGTCACTGTCTGTGTTTTGGCTTATATTTGATGAGCCCAATAATATAAATAAATGGACTGTGTTTGAAAAGGTGATGCTTCTGCATTTCCAACTAGGATGAACAAGCAGCTTTGGGGAGGAACGTCAGGGTGTGGATGTTTCTGAGAATCTTCTCCAGTCTTTGCTCTTCTTTCCTGGCAGTGTCTGCAGGCTCTCCAGCACCTCTGCTCTCTAATCTAATCAGTCCTGGGGAAACAGGCTCTGCCGCAGTGTCTGACCACTTACATACCCACCAGCAGAGTAAATTCCAGATATATTTTGTGAAACTGGCACCAGAGCAGGGGGTGCAGGGCGGAGCTCGGCGGATCCGCTGTGCCCAGGGATGGGGAGGGGTGGCAGAGGCTGCTCAGCGGGGACTCCCTGGTCCAACTCTGGCTTCCAGGTGGCAGGGAGAGCACTGAATTACTGCTGAATTACTCCTCATTTTCTTAGGGACCTGGTCCAAATGCCACTTCCCTGACTCTATCACACGTGTTTTCCAAGCAGCAACCAGACCTCGTGGTGAGTTGGGGAGATTTGATTAGTCTCGTTAACGCTCTGTTATTAGAGCTCAAGTGATGGGAGGTAATGGTGCCGTGGGGTCTGGCTGACTGGGGAGTATGAACCTGGCAAAGCTCTGGCTCCGAGTCCAGCTCCTCATCTCAGAGGCGGGAGAGGGGCTTCTGCTGGATGCTGGGCTCTGCTGGGTTGGGTGGGCTGGTCCAGGTGGGCAACTCTGCAGGGGCACAGGCCAAGGGTCTGTGCTGGCACTGGTGCAGCCCAGGAGCCCTGATGTCCCCCAAGGGACCACTTGGCAGCAAATGCCCACCCTTAGGGATGGTGCGACGCTGCTGCCTCCAGTAGGGGTGGATGGATGGCTGGGGGTCTGTCCTGTCTGATTGCCTGGCAGATGCCTTGGGCTCGCAGATGTGTCAGTGGGGTTGGTGCAGGAGCTGCTGCTCCAGAACTACTGCTGCTGCTGTGCCAGGCTGCAGGGCTGGGGTTTCCCTGGGGATCCGTGAGGGGATTTATGGGTGTCTTCCAAGGTTTATGATTCTTGATGAGTAGATAAAAGGCCCATTTCTTCTTTTAATGGAGTCTCTGATGTTAATGGCCTCCCTCCAGTCAGATTAAGGTGCTTTGGCCTGTTTTACTCTAATAGAGGATGATTGAGAAGCGTCTGGCTGCTTCACAGTTGGTTTCCTTGCACTCTTGCTGTGCCGAGATGCTGCTGCCCCTGCCCAGGAGAGGCTTCCTGGAAATTATGAAAAACCCAAGTCTGGAGGAGCTCATGCCCTCCCCTCGCAGGGGCTCCCTCCTCCTGGCCTCTCCTTGCTGCGGGCACAGCTTGGGACCAGCCCAGGGAGCATGTGGGATGTAGGGTGGGACCCTGCTGAGTCCCTGGGGCAGTTGGTGCTGCCCACCCTGCCTTCCTTGGCCACCTCCTGCTGTCCAAGGGCACAGGGAAGTGCTGGAGCCTGCAGGATAATCAGAGCTATTAGAGGCACTCGTGTGTGCAAGATGGTGTGAAATGCAGATGGATGGAGGACCCTGGGGAACAGGAGAGAACAAGTGGGGACGTGCCCAGGTCCCTGCTCAGGCTGGGAGGGGAGTGCAGGCTGCAGGAGCCAGCATGGGGACCCCGGTGTCCCTGTGTCCCTGTTCCCCGTGCGGCCCTGGCATCTCTGGATTGTTGAGGAGCAACTCTCCAAGCTGCAGTCTCATTGTATTAACAAGGCACCATTCCTGCATTTTAAGTGCATGCTGCTTGATGTTGTCCTGCCTCTAAATGATTCTGGAAATGTATTGTCTACTTAACTACCTTTTAATTAAAAGTCGGGGATATTAGAAAAGAGAAATCAATTCCTGTCACAATTAAGACTTGATTTGAGCAATTGCAGTGTGTTTCAGCAAAAGGATCCTCTCTGGACTTATTGATCTGTATTGTCATAATGTCTGCTTTATTACTGTGGCTCAGACGGTCTTAAATGAATATTTTGCCTGAATTATGCATGTCATCTGGCAGGCAGAGGGGGCTGTGGGCTGCCAGTCACACTCTGCAGGGCTTTCTGGGCTGGGGCTGGGGTGAGCAGCCTCATCCCTTACTTTGTGGGGCTCCTCTGTGAACACGATGCTTGCCCCGAGAGCTTGGTGCCTGCTGCAAACACTGGGGACTCTCAGAGTTTGGAGCCCCAGGACTGTCTCAAAGCCTGGTGGCAGCCACCATGAGCAGCACTGAGGGAGTCAAAACCACCCCCTGGCAGTGGCCACTGGAGCATCCTGCACCCAATGTGGTGCCACCTCTCCCTACTGACAGGAACGGGAGCAGGGTTGGGACCAGGAGGGATGGCTAGCACCAAGGCTGGAGCCTTCCCCACATGTGGCCATAGCTCTGCCAGCTGTCAAAACCTCCCTCTCCTCTCCCCTCTCCCTCTCTCTCCTTCTCCCTCTCCCTGAGAGGGGCTGTGGGGAGGACTCGGGTGCTCTCCCCTGTGGAAGTGACAGGAGAGTAAGAGGTTGATTAATCAAAATCTAACATGAGGAAGGAACTTTTTAAAGGTAGAAGACATCCTGGTTATAGTTTTCCTGCCCTTTAAAAGTTCTTTAAAACTAGGGGGTCTTGGAGGAAAGAAAATTGATTTCTCCTGGTTTCTTTTGTACCTCAGGGGCAGAAAGGAAATTCAAAGGGGCCCTGACACGAAGTCTGAGAGTCTCTGCTGCTGTGGCTGATAATGAGATCTCTCACAGACAAATCAAAACACCTGGATTTCACCACAGAGGAGCTACTGGTTTGACCCAAGATATTGGGCTTGGGAAGAAGAGCAGGCATGTGCTAAAATCCTGTCTGCAGTGGAAGACTTGGCTGTGGGAACACTGGAGCTGCAGTTATCCCAGGGCTGGGTCCTGCTGCCCAGTGGTGCCTCCTCTGAGGTGCCTCCTGCGCTGTCACCGCTCCCCCTCTTGCTCTGGGCCACCGGCAGTGACTCCTGTAGCTGCTTCCCCTGCTCCCCCCATCCTGATGGCTTGTTTGGGGGCTGGGGAGGAAGAACTCCCACCACCTTGACAGCTTTTTATGTAAACTGGTGGCCACGGCTCCCAGGGCTGCAGCCGGTTAGATACCCTCTGCTTTGTGATACATAGCATTCACATAATAATTTCTGTCACTTATTAATGCTTTTAATCTACAGACCTGAGGAACACTCAGGCAGAGGGAGGTGAGCCAGAGGAAACCGGGAGAGGGAGATGCTCAGAAGGAGGAAAGAAGCAGAGGAAAGCGAGTGGGATGAACTCTTTACCTCTCTATCCCATTAGCACATTTACCATGGATTAAAAATCCTGTTGGGAGCTGGCGGCTGGGGGAGCTGGGTGGCAGCATGGGGACGGCGGTGGCTCTGGCTCTGTGGCAGGGTCTGTGCAAGCAGATGTCGGGGACGGGCTCCAGCCCCCCAGTGCCTCCTCCTCACCGGGATGGCCCCCAGTCCTGGTCTTTGCTGCTCTGGGTTGTAGGTTAAGTGACACTCGGGCTCCAAGATCATGCCTTTGGTGTATGACTAATTGGAGAAGTGTCTAATCGTGTCCTCCACCGATGGTACTGTTACACAGCCTGTGATTAAACACGCTGTCAGCTGCTGCTGTGTACAGATAATAATGCTGCTTTCTCCCCATTCCTACACTGTCAGCCTCATTAGGATGGTTTATGGATAAATTAGATGCTCTGGGACTGAATGATGTCTCAAATGCATCCACTGAGTGCAGCACCCTTGGCTCTGGCTGTTGGGGGGTGACTCTGGTGACCCCCAACCACTGTGTGGGGCAAAACCTTGTCCCCATGTTGGCTCTCCTCCTGGAGACCCTTTTGGGGGTGCAGGGCCCACTTTTGCTGCCAGACTGGAGACGGCAGCAAGTGTCTGGTTGATAAAATTCTCACTGATGCTTCATTACAGCAGAATCTGCAACACACGCAAAAGGATGCTCTTTTTCACTCTTGCTGAATGAAACATTCATACATTTTCCAGAGGAAGCTCCTGGTACGGGTGGTGCGTGGCCCTTCAGCTACAGCAGGAACAAACTGCAGCTGCGGATGGGAACAGGTTGTGTCTGCCCTATTTTTTTATTCTTTCCCCTAATTATAATGCAGATTGGACACTCTCGCCAGCATTTCCTCCCTTTCTGTTTGTTTAAGCAGTATTTTTGTGAGCCTACGTGGCCGTCTCACCCTGGGACATGAGTGCAGGGTTATAATGAAACTCAATTTACTGCTTTTGCCCCAACTCTCCTTCCACCAGCGGTCAGCGCTGAGCCAGTGGCTGGGAGTGGAGCTGGGATGCGCTGGTGGGGACAGTCATTCTCCATCATCAGGATGGAGCCAGCAGGACCCCTGTGGCCAGTGGATGTGTGGCCAGTGGTCTGTCTGCAGAGGCTGGAGGCAGAGCAGGGCATAGGAAGCCCTCCAGCTCCTCGCTGTACACCAAGCACTCCCTAATTACCAGGGAGCTTTAATGGAGCCGGACACTCTGTGCTGGTGCCTTATTTAGAGTCTGCCCAAGTGCTGAGCCCTGGAGTGCAAAATGCATCTAGGAATTAGCCCCAGCTGGAGTAAATTGCTAATTATCATTTGCAAAGTATATTACCCTCTTTTATCATGGACAAATGGAAAAGACCCGGCGCTGCGTGACCTCCCTGTCACCCTTGCCCCGTGACTAAGGGATAATTGCTGAGTGCCTTGTGGTGATTGAGTTACAGAGCAAGTCCTGAAGTGTCTTTCTTCATCAGCCTGTCGTGCAACTTGCATCTCTGATTGCCTAATGAACAGGAGCCAGGGCTGTGCTCACCCCAAGGAAACCTGCCGCAGCTCGGTGCCGCAGCTCCAGAGCCCTTGATGCGAAGGGACATTTGCTGCCACTTTACTGAGGGGCTGATAAAGTTAGAAATCCCAGTAATTGATTCTAAATGGTAACCAGCACAAAGACTTAAATGTGAAAAAAAAGACTCTTAACAAATAGAGGAAACCCTGTAAACCAGGGAAATCTACGCCGAGGCATACTGGCACTTTGGGGTGCCCTTGGGGGTGCACCTTCAGGGCTGTAGGTCCCCTGGGGAGCAGCGTGAACCAGTCTGGCATTTATGTGGCCTTCACATTTGCAGAGGTTTGGGGTGCAAACTCTGCACAGCGCTGCTCAAATCAGCGGAGGGAAGAGCCCGGTTCACGGTGAGAGCTCGGCAGCAGGGCTGTGCCAGGGGAACCCTCCCGGCTCCTGAGGCCCCACAGCCAGCAGGACCTGTCTGTCTGAAACACATCTGACCATGAGTGATGGCCACACGCTGCAGATCCCTTTGTAAAACATAAACAGCCTGCTCCTGCTGGGAAATTATTGCCGACGCCGCTGAAAATGAAACTCCTAATGACAGCACTTCAAACAGAACGGCCACAAATCTCTGTAAGTGATTTTAATGAAACCAGCCAGGAATACAAGGAGAGCAAATCAAAGCTGGGACAACTCCTTTGTTCAAATTACATGTAATTGGTATCAAAATTATGATAATGGTTGCTTGCACCTTTATACTTGAGGTGTGTCATCGTTTCCATCACAGACCCTGTCTCTCAGAGGCTCACACACCTGAGCCCTCAGTCTTTAGCCACAGCCAGAGGAGCAGCAGCCGAGGGGTCCCTGTGCCATGGGAGCAGGTCACATTCCTGGTCCTGTGGCTCAGAAGGGACTGACTGTGTGGGGCAGGACACAGACCCAAATTCAATATGTTGACTTTAAGTAATTGCATGTTAATTAGCACTAAGTTACAGCTGGTTTCCTCTGGAGCTCTAAATTACTTCCTATTGGCACCAAATGGTTTCCTCTTGATCAATGCTGCCCAGGTGAGTGTTGGAGCCATGGTGAGTGACTGGTCAGTGGTGGCTGCCAGGACCCTCAGGAGACGTGCCAGTCCCTTGGCTGGTCCCATGGCTGCTGCTATGTGGGCTCTTTTGGGGAGGAGCAGCGTGGTGGCTCAGTAGCTGGTGGCCTCAAGGGCTGGTGGCTGTGCCAGGCACCACAACTGACTGCTGGAGCAGCTCCCTGGTCCCTCTCCTGACAACCAGCAAGTCCCCACTGCTCTGTGTGAAATGCTGGAGCCACCAGGATGGGTTTGCTGCGGTTTTACCTTGGGGCCACCGTGAGGAGGTAACAGCAGGTCTCAGTGCCTTCACGGTGTGACCAGCACTGGGACTGGAGTGACCTCTGAGAGAGGAGCTACAAGCACTGTTTTTCTCAGCGGTGAGTAAACCAAACCAAACCCTCCCCGTGCTGGGACAGAGCTGAGAAACTGCAAAGCCTTGTTTTCTCCTGGTAAAATGAAAATGAATCCTTTCTCCTCTGTGCATTCCAGCCCCGTGTTGTCCCCGCAGGAGGTTCTGGGGCCACTGCAGGATGGGATGGGATGGGATCAGTTGGCTTTGTTACAGCCTCAGCTCTTGTCTCAGTAATTTAGATGCCATTGTGTGACTGATGAAAACCCGCTATCAGATAATTGATTCCCTCTGTTTTTTTTTATAATGCTTTGGAGTCTTGTTTCTGATCCTAATCACCTGTATGAGGCCCTTGCCTGGCCAGTTCCCCACTTTCTGCCCGCCCCCCAGTGCCGAGCCCATTTATGGCTGCAGCGGGGCAGGAGGGGCTGGGGGAGACCAGGCAGACCCCCAAGAGCTGCAGGGGCTGTGCCTGCCCCAGATGCCACTGAAAGAGAGCCCAAGGGTGCTGGCACCCAGTGGCTTTGCTGGCCTTGTGTTCTGGGCACTAGTTCCTGATCTGCCACTCACCCCTGTCACCATGTGCCGCTGACATGGAGCTGCACGGCTGTGGGTCTTAGTCCCCCGGGAACAGCACAGGGAATCTAATTAATGCATGTAATAAATCTGCAGAATTAGGTGGCCCATCTGCCCTTGTGCATCCGTTGCTTCCTCCTCCACAAAGATAATTACATCAGACAGCTCTTAAAATAGGTGCTTTTTCCCTTAGAGGGTGTTTGTGAGTGGAGCTGACGGCAGCACCGGGACCTGTCTGGGCTGGGCACCCAGGATGGCCGGGTCCTGGGGGCAATGCTGAGCCCTGACCCCTCCACACCAGAAGAGGTGAGGGCATCTGCCTCTGTGAGAACGCCCCTCGCTCTGTGTCCCTGCCACATCTGTCCCTGCCCTGAGGGTTACGTGAGCAGGGGTTTGGCTTCTGCTCCTTCCCAGGGTGGAAGGCTTTTGGCTGGTCGCAGGCAGCAAGAGGATGAAGGTCCTGAGGATGAAGGGCTGTCCTGCACGACCTTCCCAGTGGCTGCAACGGCTCTCACCCTCCCACCAAAGTCCCCACTGCCACTGGGGAGGGGGACAGCCAGACAGGCTGCGTGCAGGGTGAGGGCAGCATGGACACCCTGTGCCGTGGGGCAGGACATGGAGCACAACAGGGACAGCTGTGGCACGTGGGTGCAAAGTGACAGCAAGATGAAGCACCAGTTTTGCCTGGGGACCATTGACTCGATGGTGTTAACTGTGGGGTTATTGGCACTGGGTCCCATGGAGTTTGGGGTGCAGGGGATGCACTGGGGAGGGGACAGGAGTGCTGCCTGGTGGGGTGTGGGGCTGTAGCACTCTGGGGGGAGCAGGCAGAGGAGCAGGGAGAGTGCAGGGCACCAGGGGAGACCCACTTCTGTGAAGTCTCACACTCGCCTCTGGCCACTGCCAGCTGCTGGGCACTGTGTTACCCCCTCCTGCACAACCCTGGGCTGATCGGGATGTGAGAGGGAACGTTCTCCACACACAGGTCCTGAGCTCAGTTGGTGCCATGGCTTGTCCTTCAGGGTCTGACACCAGACTGCCGCCCGTGGATCCCTCCTGTCTGGCTCTAATTAATAGCAGGTGATAATTTGTCTCCGGTTGAGCTGGAATGAGCCAGAATGAGCCTGAGCGTGGTGCTGGGAACCCTGGCAGAGCCCTGGGAACCCTGGCAGAGCCCTGGGAACCCTGGCAGGATTCTGGATCTTGACCCCAGTGAGAGGCTGGGTCTAGTTCTGGTGGTGACAGGACGGAGCATTACTTACATAAGCCTAAT
The DNA here is from genome assembly GCA_013400555.1 of Jacana jacana. Lineage (NCBI taxonomy): Eukaryota > Metazoa > Chordata > Aves > Charadriiformes > Jacanidae > Jacana > Jacana jacana. The sequence goes on from VZTM01036142.1 coordinate 80,186, forward strand.
GAACCTGCGCTGCCTGGAGCTCTGGATTTTCTCCATATATGATGAATGTGAGGCATTAAAAAAAAAAATTAGACACTTACTATATTTTACATTATTTTCTAGAATGTAGATCTCCGTGGGTTGGCTAGAAATCCATTAACAAGAAATGTAAAGATGCTTAAAGGCATTTACCCAGATTAGCTGCCTTTATGCAGTCAAGGATCTTTTATGTGATTACCTTAAAAGCTAAAGAGCTGCTGCAAAATATTTATAGTACAGGCATCCTGAAGCAAAGAGTACACATCTGACAGCAAAATTAAGTTGTTAAAAACAAATGCACAGCTCTGGTTGCTTTTATTTTCAGAAAAACGACATGGAAGGTAAGAGGAGTTAATACACTGAGTGTATTCCTTTTGCAGCCCATGACGCTGCAGAGCCACGGTTCCCAGGTCTATGCCCAGGCTCCCCAAATCCCTGACACATTTCCCAGGGCTCTGCCAGGTTCTCCAAAGCCCTGGCTAGGTTTCCAGGGCTCTGCCAGGCTTCCCAGTACCAAGCTCGGGCTCACCAAAGCCATTTTGGGGTCTGTAGGGCTTTGCCAGGGTTGCCAGTGCTTCTCAAAGCCTGGGCGAGTTCCCCAGTGCAATGCCAGGGTTCCCAGGACCCAGTGCTACTTCTCCAAAGCCCTGGCTAGGTCCCCAGGGCTCTACCAGAGTTCCCAGGGCCATGCCCTGGCTCCCTAAAGCCCTGCTTATGTCCGCAGGGCTCTGCCGGTATTCCCAGGCGCATGTCCAGACTCCCCAACTCACTGAAACACTTCGCAGGGCTCTGCCAGGTTCTCCAAAG
>VZTM01036145.1:412-14391 GCA_013400555.1 Jacana jacana
TAGGTTGGAAGGGACCTTTAAGATCACATAGTCCAACCAATGAACCCAAAACCCCTTTTCTTTGGGTATCCCATAAGCACTTCCACTCAAGCAATTTATGGTGCCAGGCTAGACTCCAGACTTACCACCGTAACAAGTATCCCACTGCTGCTGTGATGAAAACAGTGGTAAATACCTAATAGTCCATCTTTGCAAGAGAAGCATAATTGCTGTAGAGTGGCTGCATGTAGGCTCTACCTGCTTACATTCCTGTCACACTGTGCAGAAGAACCTCTACTCAGAGCTGCAATTCAGATCAGCCCTTCTGCAGGTCAAAACCAGAAGCCTTTTTACACCTTTAGTTAATGCACCAGCGTAAGAGCAGTGCCTAGAATTTCTTTCACCAAATACATCATTAATGTGCGAAAATACATGAAACTTCTATGCACTTTCAAGAACGCCTTTTCTGTGCTTCTGGAACTAAAACAATTTAAGAACAAGATTTTATTGTTTTGGGGTATTACATGCTAAGGATAAATTGTCCAGAAGAAATCTGGACAGCAAAGGTACTTGCTGAATGACTTAGTACTCATCATCTGAATATAATCCTACACAATGCTTCTTTGTTCCATGATTATGTCAAATGACATCTCTTTTAAGAACATCACCTCCATTTTTCATCATGTCTCTTTCCTGTTACTATGTAAACAAGTTTGAAATCTTTTTAATGAGGGTAACTGTACAGAGTATTTCTCTACCTTATTCCTTGTTTCATTTTTAGCTACAGTTGGTTAACAAGAAGAAAAATTAAATTGCAAAAGGAACGTGTCCTTCACAGACAAAGGTTCTTACATCACTCAGCCTACAGAAATTGCTTGGCAGGGGGGAGGTGGGGGAAGAAAGAAGAAGAAATTTAGGAAAAAAAAAAATCGCAAGATTATGCACTTTCGCCACCGTAGCCTTCCCAAATGTTAAGTTTTTAGAGTGCTCTCACAGTGCTTCAGCCACATTTATTCAATACAGATTCTTTCCCAGGGGCTGGGCAAGGAATAAAATAAAACCAATGGGAATTGGTTTTAAAACCAAAAAGGAAATACTACCTTTGAAAAGTAAATCAGAATAAATGCACATTTCCTATAATCATATGAGATAACGTTACATTGTGGTAAATGAATCAGGGCAGAAAAACTACTGTAAACAGAAAACATTACCTATGGCATCATTTACCTGCAGAAGACAAGTTTCTCACTTCCCACTTTGCAATTTAGCTTGTGTAAAGACTGAAGAATTTGATATATAAACATGAAAAATCCATTTAATATATACTCGAAAGAACTGAAAGATAAATACTTACTAAAGCTAAAAAATAGCAATGAAAATAGATACCTAACTTACCTAAATATCTCTGTAATCTAATCTATTTGTCTATATTGATCACTTTTACAATTGATATTGTATGAAGTTAAGGCAAAATTCAGATTCCAAAGCACAATTATTTCTTGCAGAAAAACCTGGCCATTCAAAATACTTAGTAACACACATGCAGACTATTTTGAGAAAATCCAGCAACTACATAATGATTCCTTAGGCTACATATTTCTCTTTTTAATGCACTATGAAATCAAAGATCTACACAAAAGCGTGGAATAGTTTGCGGTGCCATCCTTAGCGCTTCATTTGTTTTATAAAACTATTTACAACAGGCCCGTCTTCTGCCTATACAGTCATTTCTGAAGTGCTTTCACCAGGAAGCCATTGCTACAGTTTTTCTAAGGTCTCAAATTTCTATCATACTCTCAAAGATGCTAAGAGAATTCAGCAGTTTAGCATTTGTCACAACTTGCGAAGTCAAATAAAATTGCCTCCTCTTTAGATTGTCAGATGAGGTGGCAGAAACACCTGCAAACTTCCGTAGTTTAGAAGTATTGCCAAAGTAAACAAATCATAGAATCATATAGGTTGGAAGAGACCCCTGGGATCATCAAGTCCAACCATCAGCCCTACTCCACAAGTTCTCCCCTATACCAGATCCCTCAACACCACATCTAATCAACCCTAAACACAGTCAGGGATGGTGACTCCACCACCTCCCTGGGCAGCCCATTCCACTGACTGACCACTCTTTCTGTGAAATTTTTTTTTTCTAATGTCCAGCCTAACCCTACCCTGCTGCAGCTTGCAGCCATTCCCTCTTGTTCTATCACTAATTGCCCGTGAGAAGAGACCAGCACCAACCTCTCTACAATGCCCTTTCAAGAAGTTGTAGAGAGTGATGAGGTCTCCCCTCAGCCTCCTCTTCCTCAAACTAAACAACCCCAACTCCCTCAATCGATCCTCATAAGCCTTATTCTCCAGGTCTCTCACCAGCTTCGTTGCCCTCCTCTGCACTCGCTCCAGCACCTCTATGTCTCTCTTGTGCTGAGGCACCCAGAACTGGACANCAAACTTACTGATAGTGTTTTCTATGTCCCTATCGACATCATCAGTGAAGATACTAAAAAGGAAAGGCCCCAGTACTGAGCCCCGAGGAACACCACTTGTGACTGGCTGCCAGCTGGATGTTTTTGAAAGTTTCGGATGCTTATGTCCATCTGCATATTTTGAATCCTTACCATTACTTACAATTTTAACAGGTTCTTTTAGGGAGATCCCAGTGCACAATCGAGATCTTGCATGAAGATGGTTAATTCAGCTTTATTACAAAGTCTTACTAAGTAGTTACCAAATGTCCCAAATGTTACTTAGGAGAGTGTTACCAACCCAGAGATTGTAGCAGCACCACCGAGCAGCAGGAGAGCAAGGAGCCACATCAGTCCAGCAAAGGGAGGTAGGCAAAGGCCCTTCAGGGTGTCCCCCACAACTTCAAAGTGTACTTATGTCTCTCACCCTCTTCACATGAGCAAGCCTCCTTATATCCTGCACTGGCGTGAGTGGAAAGGCATTGGATAGGGTGGCAATGCACATGGTCAACATGTGCCATGAGCCTCAACAGCCTCGCCATCTGGCTGCTAACAGGGGCTTCTTGATACATGACCACCCTATTGCATCTTGGTTTTGTTGTTTCCCTTCCACCCTGTTTCGGTTGTTTCCCTCTGTGAAAGTCAGATTCCTGCAGCAGTGCACGTAGTTGAGCAACAACAGTACTGAGCTCCCTTTTTTCTCAGCATGTGTACTGGGTTAGGCTTAACTCATAATCCTGCATCGTGTCTCACACAGACCATCCTCTATTATACCTTACAGCACAACATGGAAGGTGTAAAATTATGGAATCAAAATGTTTCAAACCACTTCCCTCCACTTACACCATTTGTAGAAAATGTATAGTATGAAATAAATGTACACCCCCAAAGATGTTTGGAAAATAAACCTATGCCTACCCGAGAGCCTCTTTTGCAAAGAAGAATCACAGAATGGTAGGGGTTGGAAGGGGCCTTTGGAGATCATCTAGTTCAACCCCCCTGCCAAAGCAGGTTCACCCAGAGCAGGTTGCACAGGAACGCGTCCAGGTGAGTTTTGCATATCTCCAGAGATTCCACCACCCCTCCGAGCAGCCTGTTCCAGTGCAGTGCTCTGGCATCCTCAAAATAAAGAAGTTTTTCCTCATGTTGAGGTGGAACTTCTTGTATTCCAGCTTGTGTCCGGTGCTCCTTGTCCAAGGAAAATGGGATATTCTGGCCTACACTTAAACAATGTAAACACTAAGTAAATATTCTAAAAAGCAAGTAATCTCTTTGGTATTGCTGCTCTGCAGAAAGTGTCTAACTTACTAGATAAGTAACATAAGCTTTCGCGTTAATGAAACTCTTCATCAGTAGAAGTTATCTAAACCAGCACTTTATTGAGTGTTGAGACCAGGCTGCTGATAGTGACAAATATCTATCAGCTTCCAGTGCTGAAAGGAGATTAAACAAAGTTTGTATGCACTTCTCCTGATTCCCTGGAAGACAAGACATTGGACTTGATGTCAGGAAATAACCTGAGCTCATTAAATCACAATGCAACTTTAGGCTAGCCACCTCCCCTGTCTGAGCTCCGAGGCGTCCACCTGTAAGATATTTATCTAGTGCTGTAAAGTGCTCTGAAGGCTGAGGGAAGGGATAATAGAGAAGTTGGCGACAAATCAGAAAGAGTAAGTGCTGTTACTGGAGATAAGTGGAACAGCATCTTTCTTCTGATATTTTTGTGTGATATATTAAAAAAAAAAAAAGAAACTATGGCAAGGAGAAAAGAAGCAAATAAGAATCATGGCAATCTTTCTTACATATAGGGATAAAATAAAATCAAGGCTTCCTTCACTATTTCCCCTGTGTTTTTTGTATGAGTATTTACAAGCACAAGCAGCACTATAAAAAACCAACCAACCAACGAAAAAAACCCAGAATACCCTCCTATCCTTTAAGAAAGCAAAATAGTATGGGCTTCTGTTAACACAGATAACTGAAATAAAGTACAAGTGCAGGTAGCCTGTAGTTCTAATCTAAAAGTAATAGTTCAAACTCCTTGAAAAGAAGGCAGCATGAGGCTGACCCAACTGGCTTACATAAAATCAAGAGCTAACAGACAGTGAAATTGTAAGGAAAGGAAAGTCGTCACACCTAAGGCAAAACAGAAGATAGGACTGACCCAGTGATATTTGGACTATATAGTTTGCACATATAATTGAAATACTGGCTGGTTAGGATCTCAGTTTCCACAACTGCAGGGTATTACCTATAACTAAGCACTGAAATAAATAATACTGCCCTTATGTTATGGAAAAATAATTACATTTACATGTAAGTCATACAGGGTGCCTGGTACTTCGTAAAAGGACTACGTTTCTTTAGTTAATTTCCACACAATGTAATTTTTTATATTTACACAAAGAAGATCCACAAATTATTTCTGGTAATATCTCTCTTGCTCTGCTTATATTTAAAAAATTAATGTCAGGCAACAGATCAATATTTTATGCAGCACTGTTCTTTTAATAATTAATACAACAGGAAAGTGCTGCAAGTAAATTCAGTGAGCAGAGCACAGATCTAGAGAATGGGGTCATGAAATGAAGAAAGAAAATTTAATTACATGTATTGTCACAGCCATTTAACTTTAATTACTTGCAAATATCAGAAAATTGAACAGAAAAATTAAATACCTCAGTGTCAAAAAGTAGCATCAGCACAATGACATTGTTCTTTGGAATGTACTAATTACTTTTGCTGTCTCTGATTTCTTTTTCTTATTATATGTGAAGAGTGATAAGCACTTCCTTGGATAGAGAAACAGCAGTGCAAGAAGTTCATAAGAGGAACTCTGGAAAGGCCAAAAGGGAACATATCAAGAAAGACTAAAAGAACCAGAAAGCCTTCAATTAATCTATTTATTTGAAAGCAAGCTCAATCGAAAAATATTTCTAGTTTTCTTTTTACAAAGTGTTCATAACCCATGAGAGCTTCAGCATGAGTACGATGGTATAAAACATCCCTGAATAGTTCTAGCAGCAGGGTATTCAGATATTTTGTTGAGAGCATGACAATAATTACGAAAGAAATGGCAAACAAATAAATTAAAACCAATGTTTCCATCCAAGAGTGAAAATAGCATGCACTTCTGACATCTGGAAATTTACCTGAGACCTTTCAGTCACAAAGAAAATGTCACTGTATTGAGAAGTAATAAATACATACTTATGACCAGAAAAATGTCAGAGTGGACCAATGTCATTCAAATTAACGTAAATATCAGAAGGTGAGACTCCTGTTGATTGCTCAGCATCATATCTCAGCTGTGCATGAAGTTGACCCAAAGTAATTCCCAGTTTTCTCCCTTTGATCTCAGTCTTCTCAAACAGCAATTTCTGCTGGTCCCAGCATAAAACATTTTGTTCTTTAGGGTCCAAAATATTTTTCTGAATATTTCAGTGGTAATGAGACAGCAGCTATAATCTTAACACATAAAACATTTCAGAATATGTAAAAGATAAAAGATAATAATGAAAATCTGTTAAGTCCTCATATAGCAGAAGACAGGAGCTACTTAATGAAAAAGGTTTTATTATTGCACCAAAAATTACACAATTTAAAAACACCAACATAATTCATGAACAAAATTCACTATCAGAGCTCGCAAAGACTTCTATAATCTACTGGGCTCTCCTATGGGATTATTAGTAAAATTACCAGTGTCACACCCATATAGAAGTTTATAGAACAAGTCAGTGAAAATAAGGTATTTTTCTTCCATTAATAAATATAGAATCACAGAATCATAGAATGATTAGAGTTGGAAGGGACCTTAAAGATCACTGAGTTCCAACGCCCCTGCCATGGGCAGGGACATCTCCAACTAGAGCAGGTTGCTCAAAGCCCCATCCAGCCTGGCCTTGAACACTTCCAGGGAAGGGGCATCCACAACTTCCCTGGGCAACTTCTTCCAGTGTCTCACCACCCTCTCTTAAGAATTTCTTTCTGGTATCTAATCTAAGATTAATTTCCCCTCTTTCAGTTTAAAACCATTACCCCTTGCCCTATTGCTACACTCCCTAACAAAGAGTCCCTCTCCAGCTCTCCTGTAGGCTCCCTTCAGTTACTGGAAAGCCGCAATAATGTTTCCCCAGAGCCTTCTCTCCTCCATGCTGAATAACCCCAACTCTCAGCCTGTCCTCATAGCATATGCGCTGCAGCCCTCTGGAGCTCTTCATGGCCCTCCACTGGACCAGTTGCAACAGGTCCATATCTTTCCTGTGCTGAGGACTCCAGAGCTGGACACAGTACTCCAGGTGGGGTCTCAAGAGAGCAGAGCAGAGAGGCAGAATCATCTCCCTCAACCTGCTGACCACACTTCTTTTGACGCAGCCCAGGATGCAGTTGGCTTTCTGGGCTGCCATCATGCATTGCTATCTGATGTTGAGCTTCTCATCCATGAGCACTCCCAAGTCTTTCTCCTCGGGCCTGCTCTCCAGTCATTCTCTGCTCAACCTGTATTTGTGCTTGGGATTGCCATGTCCCAGGTCTAGGAACCTGCACTCGGCTTTATTGAACTTCATGAGGTTCGCACAAGCCCTGCTCTCAAGCTTGTCCAGGTCCCCCTGGACAACTGCCCTTCCCTCTGGCATGTCAACCACACCATGCTGTTTGGTGTCGTCAGCAAACTTGTTGAAAGTGCACCCAATCCCACTGTCCATGTCTCCAAGAAAGATGTTAAACAGCACTGGCCCCAGTACTGAGCCCCGAGGAATGACACTCCTCACTGGCCACCACTTAGACATTGAGCCATTGACACCAACTCTTTGATGACGGTCATCAAGCCAGTTCCTGATTCACTGAGTGGTCCATCAAGGACAACAAAAGGATGCATAGTTAAATGCATAGCTCTGTCTGGTACATACATTACTAGAGTTTTCAGCACAGCAACCATTGCCAGGCCTTTGTTGCCTTGGGTTCTGATCCTCCTGCACCTGAACCCCTATTTATCACCTACCCTTTTCCCTTGCAGAATTAAACTGGCCATTGTCCATCTACTTAGGATCTATGGCAAAATTTACTATTCAATATCTCTGTCTTGTGCAAATTGAAAATTATCACAATCCTATGACAGAGAGAGGAAAATGGAAAGATAAAAAGGAGGGTAAAAGGAGACAAATAATATGTATTTACTACCTGGCACTATTTATTATTTGGTCCTTACATATTCACTTGCCTAAATCCTCTACCCATGGAGGATGAAAGAGCATATTTTCCTTTCCATCACCTCAGTTCACTGGATAGGAGATTTCATAAAAATATTTCAGAGAACAAACATCAGAAAAGGAATGTACTAAAATACAGCCAGATGACAATAGTGATTCTTGTATTTTGTTCTGGGTGTTTTCTGTTTGCAGATGAATGGATGTTTTTATAGTTCTATTTTTACATTAAATGTAATCCTCTCTCAAGGTGCCTATACATCTTCAACTGTATTACACTCATGTCTGTGAGCAGTGACTATATTAGAAGGAAGTGTTTAACCTCCCCTACAAGGAATTTATCTGAATGGCAAATTACATTTTAAAATAGCTGCTTGACATAGTGAACAAATTCCTCTGATTTTTGGACATGCTTTCAGAAACTGCTACTCCCTCTTAATCCTCTAAGCTTGAAAAGCACAAATCCCCAAATATTTTTTTAATTTCTAAACCTACCAGAGAACTAGACCACACAAGCCACTTTCTGTTAAAAAGCCCATCAGTATACATATTCACACACCTTTAACCATTACACTTTGACTACGCTTTGACTTTACCCACCATTACTGGAAAAATAACAGAAATAATTCCAGCTTTTGCTCAACTATGAATGCTGTCAATTTTGTACTGAGTGAGATTCTGGCATTACTGCAAGTTGAATTGTCAGCAGGAGACCCTACTGCCAACTACAATTTGATGTTCTTCACCTGTTGACACTTTGGCATTTTATCCAGCAGCCATACACTTTGCCTTAAAGCAGATGGCATTTTATAACTTCCTGTCCAGCATTTAATCCCTCAGTTTTCTGCATAGCCTTCCACCTAGTAACTTCAGTGGTACCACTAGAAAAGCAGTTGGATCCCTAAAGGAAAAGCTTTTTTAACTTTTCCTGTAAACAAAAAGAGTGGCAAGAGTGTTGTGAGCCAACTTGTTTGAACAAAGATCCCTTACCTTGCTTTCCATACTCCAAGTGCAGTATCTTCATTTCTTACTGCTGATACAGTGCTCAGCGAGGTCCTGCCTCACTGTGAGCATCTTCCCTGACTCCTACAGACAAATGATGAGAATGCTTTCTTAAGAGTCCCTAGGATGAGAGCATTTAAAGCAAGCTGCTTGATAGGACTTACTCTCAAGCACCAATGAACCCATGCTCACCCAGAGAAATCACAAAGTCAGTCCATTGAGTGCTACTCACTTTGCACAGCATGAAGTTTTGGTGTGAGCAACAGGTAAACCGGCAGAGAATTCTTAAAGCAGATGTTGATGTGACCGATTTTGTTGAAAGATCAAAACTCTGGAAACACAGGCAGCAGTTTGTGTTGACAACTGCCCAGACACATCACAAGATGGTCAGTGAACAACCGGAAAGAGACAGAAATGCAGAAGTGTTTAGTAAATATTTCATCACATTACCTTCCAAATTGTAACATAGGTTTTTAGGCCACATTTCTCACACTGAGAATCAGGAAAAATTGCCAACATTCTCTTTCACTGACTGGAGTTCAAGATAACATATAGCCTTGACATTGCATATTTTTACAGACTTTTTAGAAGACTGCACTTCAGCTATGAACTAGTAGTAACACAATTAAACAGAAAATGACATCAAAAATCTCAGCTTCCTGTCATTGGCTACACCTTTTGTAAATCCTTCCTTTCCGTTGAAGACAAAGAAGTATTTTGAGGGTCTTTTTGGAGTAGTAAACTATTTTAAATTACTAATAACCATTTTTAGCAACCTGATTATATTGTTCACAAACTGAAGCATGTTCAGCAGACTGTGCCCATGTTATGCATGGAGCGACAATATCACACAAAGGTCAGACAAAAGAGAGTAAATAAACTCAGCAGGAATGATCCTTTTATAAATGCAGTGCTGACTGAGAATATTTCTGTGGTATTCCTTAAAAATTGGCAGCTTACTGCCAAAAAAAAGTTCCTAAACAAATCACCCTGAAGGTCTTGGCTCAAAAACAGTATATTTACCTGCAAATGTGCAACCCATTTTAATAGCTTAATGATGATGTATTTTCCACAGGAGTCCTAAGACCTCATATGAGTAGCTGGCTTTAAAAAAAAAAAAAAAAAGCTTAAAAAAAANAAAAAAAAAGCTTAAAAAAAAAAGCACATATGGTAGCATTTACTTCACCTTCTAGTAGGTCACTTTTTTTTTTCTACTTCATTTAACAGTTCATTTCAAGCCCATAAAGCTGCGTAACAAAGAACACTTAATTCAATTGGAAAAACGGGGGAAATTGAATTTAAGAGAATGTTTAATTACTCTGGGAAGAATTTGGCTAGGAAGCCCGAGCTAACAGCCCATCACTCATGGGAAGACATCGTAAAAACTGCAGGTTTGTTTGGTTTTGCTTAAATGAGTTGAAAGCACTTCAGCAAAACAGCATTTCCAGCAACAGGGACTCCTTAAACTCATCTTCCCTTGTACAGAAGTGAGAATGTGTGTCTGGAACAGAAAAACTGCATGATTCGACAGCAACCTGCTGACTGTTCTGTGCATTTGGAACAACCTGTCTCAAAGGGAAAACCTTACACCTCACAGCTTGCTACATATCACACATGTCTCCTCAGCCATTCTCACCCTGGGTTGCCTGGAGCAGTCTGATGAGTCCAGAAGGCACCTTCCCACCTTACCTATGGGACAGGGGGACACCCTTGCACTGCGTACTGAGCCTCTCTGGGAGTCCTTATAAAGTCCCAGTACAGAGATGAAAGCCTAGAATTTGTGCATTGTGCATTAACTTCTAGTGTTCTGGTAGTGAGAAGCAGCAGGGCAGAGCTCAATGGGAGGAGATGTCCTGATGCAGACACAGTTTATTCCAGAGAGCTCCACAATGGACAGGTCCTGCTTCAAGCCCATGCTCTGGTGGTGGCCTGGAGCAGGACCATCACTACAGTAAGAATAGGACTGTTTAGCAGAGCTCAGGAGTCCAACCAGCAGTTTCTATTGGAAAAGCAGGGCACTAGCAAGTGCTTAGCTCAGAAGGAAACCAGCAGCCAACAGAGCTGCAGTGCCTGTGTGGGAAGCTGCTGCCCAGGCTGCAGAGGGAGGGTTGCTGCTGCCAGAGAGTGGGGAGTGACTGCCCCTGGCACTTCCTGAGCTTGTCCAGGTTGAACTTCATGAGGTTTGCACAAGTCCTGCTCTCAAGCTTGTCCAGGTCCCTCTGGATGACTTCCCTTCCCCTCCAGCATGTCAACCTTGCCAAACATCTTGCTGTCATCAGCAAACTTGTTGAGGGTGCACCCAATCCCACTGTCCATGTCTCCAAGAAAGATCTTAAACAGCACTGGCCCCAGTACTGAGCCCTGAGGAATGCACTCCTCACTGGCCACCACTTAGACATTGAGCCATTGACCCCAACTCTTTGATGACGGTCATCAAGCCAGTTCCTGATTCACTGAGTGGTCCATCCTTCAAATCCAGGACTTTCCAAAAAGGAATGACAGAATAAAAGAGGGCAATATGAACAGGTTTAGATGCTGGGACTACAGAGAAAGAGGGAAATCAGAACTGTGGACTTCTGGTGTAGCAGGATGGCATTAAAACCTGAAAAACTACCAAAGTAATGCTACAAATAAGGTAAGCCCAGCCCTGTATTCTCAGCAGTAATGAAACAGCACAGCAGGGTCCTACTTCCTGCAGCAGCATTTTTCTCAAAACTCATTTAATGGCATCAGCTAACAGTGTGGCTCCAGCTCACCCTTAATAGCTATTGTAAAGGAAATTTGTCTCCCCTCTTTAATTTAGCCACAAAGCACAGTACCAAAAGAAAGAGAGCAATTCTACTGTGCATAAATCATCAAGCATTGCACAAAAGATCCAGCCTTGCATTAGAAAGTATGACTACACAGTATTCCCTACAATACTGTACAATACTATTCCCTACAATACAATAACCACTGTCTCCTTCCTAATCCTCGGTTTAAATATTTTGCAAAAGCTGAAGCATGCATGACTCTGTGTTACTAGTACCTGCTACAGGGAGGCTTTTATTCCTCTCTAGCCTTGTAAGAAAACCCAGGTAATGGAATTGTACCACTTATTTATATGCCATTATTTTTATTAAAAAAATAATATGAAAAAAAACCTTATATATAGATGTAGAAAACAGTTATATAAAAATAAATCCACATCCATCCACTTGCAGTTCATATTGTAGTCGCTGAAACAAAGTTGGAAACCATTTCAAAATACACTGGAGATTAAACTCTCAGAAATTTCTTTGCATTAGTAGGACGGTTCTGTATTTTAGTGAAGAAATCTGTATTAAGAAAAGTTGAAATTACTTTTCCAAGACAACAAAACCTTTTAGACAACCACACCATGGAATATACAGTGTTTTGCTTTTACTCCCATGTGTCCCTGTCTGTTAAGACTTATGAAAATTCACTGTATTAAAAATCAAATTTCCCTTATTTATTTTTGTGTATAAACTAAAGAAAGAAGACACTGGTGGCAGTCACCTACTCCCTTTTCCAGAAGTATAACCACTTTTTGTCCAATAGACTTCAGCATTTCAACCCCAAATTCATCTGTTTCACTCACAGTTATGTGTGTATCTAACTGTAATAATTGCTTCTATAAATAATACGAATGCTTAACTAATTGCAAACAGTGAAACTGAGAGATATACAAACTGACAGATGGATAAAACATAAGATTTACTTAGTTCCTCAGTATCTTTTATCAAGTCTTCTGCTTTCTCCTGACCTTAAGACGAGTCCCTTATGTTCTGTATAATCCTTTATTCCAGCCTATCAAGTGACACTTTCTCCCTCCTGCTTTGAAACAATATGCTGTTTGGACAGAAAAGCAATCTCTGGAAGCTCACAGGCAATACAGCAGCTGATCCTCTATTTTTCAGTAACAATAATTCTGTCTTAGGTTCAGGAGTTAATCGCCTCTTCTCCCACTGCCTTTGGCACAAACCAGGAGCTGCTGCTGCCGCCTCTAAATTCATGCCTCGTCATAAAAAAACTTCATATCTCAGGAGTTGCAAGAGAAATTTTTGTATTTGTTGTAGAAGACCTGGAACTAGTTTCCAAGGCTGTAAAATACAAAGAGGTAAGATTCAAAGCTGAGCAGGATACAGACTATTAGCTGGAATGGACTCAGGTACACATACATGCTGGACAGGGTATTACATTACATTTCATGGAACTGAGTCTACAAAAACTACATGTTGATAGTCTTGCATGAAATTCACCTATCACCTCGTGTGATTGCTACTGCTTAACAAAACATCAACTCATTGAAATCCCAGTTCTAGTTAACTTCAAAGACATAAAATGTAGGATTTTTGTGCTGGACCTACAAACTTTCATGGGTTTTGGGGTGGTTTTTTTTTTCATTTATCATAAAGAAGTGTTACATATATCCTTGTTGAAGAGATTTCAAAGCAGAAAATATCTTGTTCACAACGGCATTGCTTACAAACAATTCCAAATCTGGTCCCAAATTTGAAATATTGTCTTGTCTGCATTGAAACCCAAAACACATGCAGATAATGTAGTTAAATACTTGCGTTCCAGTCTTAAATGAGAACATATTTTTAAGTAAAAGCAAGGATTACTATCAAGTGCCCAAGTTCACACTCTAAAGGACTACTTACACTACTGAGCAGTTTCTTATATAACTATTCAGTAATTGCTCAGTGGTATGAGACAGACTGCAGAATAAAATTTCAAAACTAAGGACGAAATTCTGCTATCCTTTATTTGCACAGTAAACCACTAAGTACACTCTAATAAATTTAACTAATTTGTCCTATGGATAAGAGAAGCAAACTAATTTTTCCTCTTAAATGCTAATTTTTGTTTTTTAAATAAAGCACATATAGCTTTCCTCTTGATTATAATTAATTATCATTAACCATGCAGAACTACCACTCCTCCGGAATGGCTGCAAAGAGTCTTTACTAATAGCAGGAACTTTGTACAAAAAATCTGAAAGAAATTTTTTTTGTAAAAGATTTTGGCTTTATGAAATTTCAGGTGGTGAGGACACAAAAAGCATGCTTCAGCTTTCTCATAAACTGAAGATAAAAAAATTTAATAAGTTATTCTAAAAATAAAGTGATATGAGGAGCTCTGGTGAAACACAGCTTGCACTAGAATGGAAATCTAAAATACAAAGAGGAATGCGATCTGGGAAATCACTCAAGTGACTCAAGTCAAATAATCCAGTCATCAAAACAAAAAAACAAACACACACACAAAAAACAAAAACCAAGAACAAAACAAAAAAAAAAACCCAAAGAAACAAAAAAACAAACAA
>VZTM01036146.1:240-16721 GCA_013400555.1 Jacana jacana
GCCATAAAACCACAAGCCACTGTGATTTTGATGTTCTACAGCAGGGGATGAATCCAAACATAGCAGACCTGAGCTGTCTACTTTTCTGTCCTTAAATTGAGCTCAGTGGAGTAAAGAAGCCCCTTCTAGAGCATCTGAACCATTACATATCTATCCTGAAAGTAATACTTAATAATAACAGCAACCTTTGTATTGCTTTTACCTAGAATGGATGGACAAGTGGCTTCATCCCTTTGTCCCTCACTGTCCTTTTATAGGAGATATAATGAACATAACTGGTGCCTCAAATATTTTATCAGACTGTGTACTGTGATCTTGTTCCTATTCATGGTCACTTCGCAGCTCCATTTCATCACATGCACAGATAAATGGTGCTGTCCCTGTGCTACAGCTGCATATGGAGTGAGTTTCATCCCTGCCATTTAAGCTAATAGAAACTGTTCACACTGCAAAGTCAGACTTTAAGGAGATAGCTGCTAAAGATTGCATTGCTGTTTTTTATCTTTCCCCCATTTTGTTTTAATCCCTTGTGTGAATACAACACCAAGCCAAATACATAGTTTTGGTAGCTGAAAATCTCTAGGGTTCTCGGATCTTGATAGTTTCATAGTTTTGAAGAACTGGATAACAAGATATGTTTCAAGATAAGAAACTTTCTGCCCACGCATGAAAAGGGTGTGGCACCTTTCTCAGCTACCTATGCAGAAAAAAAAGTGATCCTCACAGCCCTGTAATAGTAGTCACACAGAAAACCAGGAGTTTGTAAACTGCCTGGAAAACAATGTAGTGTTTGTAACCACCAGGTAGATCCAAGAGAATTGTTTCTTTTGTTGTTTGCCCTCAAGGTAAACAGTATTGCTAATAGCAACACTGCAAAAATTCAATACATTGACAGAACAATTTTCGCTGTGAAGTACTTTATGACCTAGAAATTTGGCTGTGGAGAGTCTAATATGCCATTACCAGG
This sequence comes from Jacana jacana, assembly GCA_013400555.1. Taxonomy (NCBI): domain Eukaryota; kingdom Metazoa; phylum Chordata; class Aves; order Charadriiformes; family Jacanidae; genus Jacana; species Jacana jacana. Next base: position 1,208 of record VZTM01036146.1, read on the forward strand.
TTTCTACCAGGAGTGTGGGACGTGCCTGGTTTGAAGGGAAACGTTTCTATCAGCAACTAATAAGGAGCCTTCAGAGCAGCAAAAATTCCACACGTTGCCCAGCAACTTTCCCAGACAGCAGAAATGCCAGAATTTTCCTGCAAACGGTGTAGAGGTGCTTTCTTTTAATGATCATAGCAGTGAAGGCCTTGGGCTTCTGTTTCACACATTCAAAACAGCCCCCCTCCTTGTCCAGACGAGGCCCTATGTCTGCGGAAGTATGAGATGTATTTTACCATTGACATTGCTTCCAGCCACACTTATACACACTCTGCTCCCTGTTGTCACCCAGAAATGACTTCCATCTTCTGAGTTCAAACATAGTGCAGTGTCTTGAAGCACTGCATCAATTCAGAGAAGGGACTGCATCGTTTTCTTAACATTTGCATGAGGAACAGTTAAAGACTGACTCACAGCGTGCAGAAATCAATGGAGATCTCAGTGGGACTGGACTGAGCAAGGAGGGACTCTTCATATCGTAGACTTTTGTTGATTCTTATTGGCTAGCACTCATTTATTTTTAAATGGCAATAGCTCTCAACACTTGCCTATTTATACAGCCCTTGTATCAACAAATATTTTCCCCAAAGTGTTGCAGTAATTAACATATAAATAAACCATGTCTTTTCAAAGCTGGTGACATATGTTAGCAAGTGTTTGCCAACACAAAGCTTAGCACAGCAAATACAGGGAAATTCCATTTCTTCAACTTTTCAGGCAGACTGTTGCTAAGACAGGTCATTAGCAAGTTGCAGAACCTCCAGTTGTGATCCATATGGCATGAACTAACAGCTATCAACCACATCCATCTCAACAGTCTTACCAGTGCATTTGCAAGGATTTTTAGGAATGCAGGTTACAAAGCACAGGAAAGCCACAGTGATGCATTCACAGCTGATGTAATTTGACATGGTTCAATCAAGCGGACTCAGCTCTTGGTATTGATTCTCCCTTTTTCTACAGTTTTACTTCAGGGGAATTAGTCCTCAATTTTATCAGTCTTACTCCGAAGATACACTTCTGTGTCATGCTAGATTAATGCAGATCATGTCAATGAGCTGAGAGCTAGAGGTGTCCTATATGTAGGACTCTAAATCATTCCTGTAAAGAAATGCTCCAATGTATAAAATATTACAACCACAACCCTTTGTATGTGAAAATATTTAATGAGATAAGCTAACATATTAGAGTAATAACTTATATTAGATGGACAGATTTCTGCCATCCCTCTGTGGTAACAGACAGGCAAAAGAGTGCTTGATTTTCACACCAGTAGAGGTGAGGACAACCTTATGTTGGATTCAAATAAGTAATCAGCTATTGGTGGATGCTCTTTTCATTGGTAGATGCTTAGAGAAGTTTCTGATATCCTAGAGGTCTAATATACAATGACTTGAAAACCTCTGGAACAGCAGCTGCAAGGACACTTCTGTGAAATAGAAGCCCTTGCATTTTTGCTGGGTGGGCTGGGCAGAAATCGAATTCGGAGTTGGAAAGGAGTTTGTAGATTTCATGAGAACGTTGGGCAACATGACCACAGGAGCACTGCACAGGCAACCCTTGCTCTGAGAATGTGCTTTCCCAGTATATTTCCCAAGCTGTTGAGTACTTTGCATCCACCACTGACCACCTCTGCCTGTCCCAATATCACAAACTTCCAAGAATGAAATCCTCAACATTTAAAGTTGGTTTGTTTTTTTTTTTAAAGAAAGAACCTGCCTTAATTCAGATATAAGCTATAGATTATTCACCTCATTCTAAACAGAATTATGACCACACTACCTGGTGTGCTTTACATCTAGATTGGCTTTAAATAAGCCATGTGTGATATCAGTGCACAGGAAAGCTGAGCTGGGTCCTCTCATACAGACCACACCCCATCAGGTATCTAAAATCCTATAAATTCCCTTACGTGGGAACAAGAATCGCTGGGCCAATTTCCCTACAGCATTTCACCGTGTGTGCCTGCTTCACCCAGTTCTGTGCCTTGACAGAACTCACTATCTCAATCGGTGATGGCCACTTGCAGAAGCAACATCTGAATGTACCAGATCGTCAGACACTGAAATAAGGAACCTGAAATAAACTGTAGATAGAATTATGGTGCTAACAACATAAAGCCCTGCCTGAGCACTCCTTTGCCTGAGGTGTCATGGAAAGATATGCTTTTGTCAATATAACACTTAAGATACCCGCCTATGCACCATCACGCTCTGGCTGGGTGCTCTATTACAAGTCTGGGTTTCACTTGGATTCAGGAACTGAACTGGGGCCACTGATGAGGCAGGGAGGTTCAGACATGTTGAGGTCTTGGTGTTTAGCCCAAACCGTGAACCTAGATTTTAGAACCACTTGTTTAAAAACAAAATCCCAGAAATAATAATATAAAGCATCTTTTATACTTTAGCAGTTGAAAGCCCCTTAAGGAAAAGGAGAGAATTCAGCCCTGTTTATGAATTGTCTAGTGTCTCTTCACAGCGAAAATTTGAGTGGTTTTGGCAATGCAGACCAGAATCCGTCATTTTTGCCCAAGAAGAAATGCATTCATCTCTTGGTTATAGGGTCAGCCTCTCTCATGCCTGCTTTGCCTCTGGCCCTCGAATCTTGCCTTTTTTACTGCACATGGGTATCACTGCAAGGATGGCGAGTGGGAATATCCTGGTACTTAGGACCTGACCCCAAAACTGTGCGGCTGAGGAGGGCTGCATCCAGACCTCACTGAGTCTGAGCACTGAACAACGTAAAAGGCAGCCATGTCTCCCCAATGTACAGCAGCTGCTTTTTAAAAGGGGAAAGTGATTCATTTCCTTGGTACTCAGCCTGATAACTTTGGAGTACATGTTTAGGAAACAGCTTTGGACTGTGAATCACAAAATTTTGGAGGGGGAAAGTCTGAGCTGCAGAGGTAATGTTAGACTTGTGCCTCTAGTGTGTCCTGTAGAAACAGCTTCTTTCTCCTCTGCGATGTGATTTCTGCCTTTCCAAAGACAGATCCCTCAAACTGCGGCACATAGGATGCAGACTGGTACCACTTGAGGACCTCCTGTTCATTTTAAAAGTGAAACCTTAAGGTGAGTTCCAGGCACCACGGAGGATATACATCAGTTTAGGATTCAGAAAAATGGACTGAGAGGAGCATTGTGGCACAGCCAACTGCAAGGAGAAATAAGTGTTACTGACAGACACACTTGTCACACAGCTAGGTATAATAAGGTTCTAGCTCCACGTGGAAGTAATGTTTTGTGAATGTTTATTTATTTTCCATTACTTTCAATTTTGATATTCTAGGGAATATTTTGGATGACAAAATGCTTTAGAGAACAGCCTTCCCTGAATAATAGAGTGGCTTCAATTGACAGAACAAATAAACTTGAATACTGAGAGGGAAAGAAAACATAAATAGGCAGGACAGAAAAGTGGTGGGAGGCAGAACAGAGAGACAAGGGAGGGAAATTGCATGCCAAGGTCACAGAGCAAGACAGTAGCTAAGCCAGAAATAGAATTTGATGCAACAACAGTAAAGGAACCAGCTTGCTTAGGTTTTTTTTTTTTTAAGGTTAACAAGTTACATCCTGTTTATTAAGCTTAAACAGATTTTTTTATTTGTTCAGCTGACTCCAATAGCAATTGTAAATATGACTCAGGCTTCTCTTCAGATCCTAAATGTTTTTCTGTCCCAGCTTATTATAAATCATTCAGTGGGAGCAATGCTTTTAGAATCAGAAATAAGCTGGCAAGAGGTCCTGCTCTGCTGCCTGCAAGCCAGCAAAAATTCCCTAGTTGCCTGTAGAGATCCACTGGCTTCACTGAGAGATGGGGCTATAGCATCTTCCCAAACTAAGTGGACAAAACTTGTGAGACTTTTGGCTGGGAGGTGGAGCAGCTCCTGTCTGTGTTGATCCAACTCCTTCGGAAAGTCCCAGCATGAGTCAGGGCTCCGGGAGCACTCTGAAGGGCCCTGGTCTGGGATGCTGCAAACCCATCTGCCCCAAGGCAGCGATGAGGGAGCCTGATGAGAAAGCAAAAGACAAAATAGCAATTAGGTCAAATCTCTTGTTTTCCAATGGTCTGAGTAATACTGTGATCCATCAGCCAGGGTTGTCACTCACTTGAGCAGGGAACCAGAGAAAGAGGAGGAAGCTGTATCTGAGAGTACTTCTGATGAAGCTCCTAAAGCCTGTTTCTTCAAAGAACAGGATTAAATGTGCCTTCGAGAAAGTTTTGTCTTACTCTTTTAAAAAAGAAATTAATATCTGAAAAAGTTAATAGAAAAAATATGGTCATCAATCTTCACTGAAGCTTTTAAAATTATTTGTTAGGTATTACAAAAGGAATGAGACTAAAATCTATCTAGTTAATTTCTTCTGTTACAAAATATGAAGATATGTGACTCATTTTGCTCTTCTCAACAGAGAATTTTTGATTCTTCTTGTCATAGCTGGTTTGTGTCCATGCTTTGCCTGATAATTCCTGCTGGTTTCACAGGTTAAGCTTTGCCTGCATTGGTTTAGGTGTTGCCTTTCTTTTTAGTAGCTTCAACTGAAACAATAAATCCAAATAACCATAATTCATGGGGATACTTGGGCTTAGATCTGAACTTGGTGCCACAGAGGCATCTGTTGAAGACAGGCGTGCACACTAGCTTTCCTTCATCCAAAACAATCCTTGCAGTTTTGTGAGTATTGTGACACCAAGGTCCCAAGGAACAATTTTATATGTTATTTCAGTGGAACATAGAGGTTTTTCAGTATATGTGAAAAATATCATATTGCTTCTATTTAATTGCTGAACCATGAATTTTGTGGGTCTAATTTCACATACTCCCACATTAGAAAATGTACCGTATAATCTCTCCTCATCTCAGCTTCTCCATCAATCAACTGGGAATAATAGCAGCTGATTTAGGAGTACTATAGACTTTAATTAATGTGTGTACAGCATGTTGAGATCCCTGAAGAATAAGATGCTTTAGAACATCAAAGAATAAACAATGACATTCTTTGTTTTATGCCCTGGAGTCAAGATACTTCAACATTAAACTTCAGACCTGTAAGGGATATAGAGGGAATCCCTTTGCAGCACTAAGTAAAATCAAAATGCGCCTCTGCCAACAAAGCAATATAAAAGAAATTCACAAGCACATATTTCCTATATTCTCAGTCTGAGAAAAGATTTCTGCATGTTTTCCCACTCCCTCTCCTATCTCTAATCCTACTGTTGCTGAAATGTTTAGCTCCAGACTACAAGGGATCCTCACTAGCTCCTTAATGCCAAGGGGTGGTTTGAGGTTCTCACACTAACGTCACCAGCACCAACCAGCAATACCAATCTGATAAATCTCACCTGTTCTCTGGTTGAACCAGAGGGCTGCCAATAGTCCTTACAGAATATACCCTTATAACAGAGCCAGTGCAACCAGCTTTGGAACTGAGCAGTCATACTGCAGTGTCCTCCTAAATTACAGGGCAATCTGTAGACGAGATCACCATTCTTATGCTGCTGGTTCTTTGTACTGCAGCAGCCTCTTTCCTAGTGACGGAAAAGTTTGGCTTCTGAAGGTTTGGGAAGGTATTGGAAGACTGTAAAGATTTCTGATGATCGCATCCTTATATTTGACTAGAAAATCAAGGAGTAAGCCTCTCCAAATGACAGGTAATCTAAGGTCACTACCTCTTTCTTCCACCCACACACCCCCAACTCCCTAAATAGAAGTGTAAGATAATTGAAAGATTACTGCACCCATTTTTTAAAAAAGGGTAGAAAAGAGGACCTTGGGAACTACCAACCTGTCAGCCTTACCTTTGTGACTGGGAAGATCATGAAACAGATCAAGAAGTTATGCTAAGTCACATGGAGGACAGGGAGGTGGTTTGAAACAGCCAGCATGGCTTCATCAAGGGCAAGTCCTGCCTCACCAACCTATTGGCTTTCTATGATGAAGTGACTACATCAGTGGACAAGGGAAGACCTAGAAATATTTTCTATGTGGATTTCTCTAAGGCCTTTGACACAGTCTCCTACCACATCCTTATTTCTAAATTGGACAGATTTGATAGGTGGACTGTTCAGTGGATGAGGAATTTGTTGGACAGTCACATCCAGAGGATATCAGTCAATGACTCAACGTCCAGATGGAGATGGAGATTAGTGACGAGTGGTGTCACTCAGGGGACCATTTTGGAACCAGTACTATTCAACATCTTCACCAACAACATAGTGGGACAGAGTACACCCTCAGCAAGTTTGCAGGTGACACCAAGTTGAGTGTGAGATTGAGACGCCTGAGGGCTGCCATCCAGAGGGACCTAGACAGACTCAACTCAAGAAGTGAGCCTGTGTGAACAAGGCCAAGTGCAGGGTCTTGCACCTGGGTCAGGGCAACCCCCATTATCAACAGAGGTTGGAGGATGAAGCTATTAAGTGGTCTTGCTGAGAAGGACTTGGAGGTACTGGTGGATGAAAAGCTGGACATGAGACAACATGTGCTTGCAGCCCAAAAATCCAACCGCATCATGGGCTGCATCAAAAAAAGCATGTCCGGCAGGTCAAGGGAGGGAATTCTGACCTTCTATTCAGCTCCAGTGAGACCTCACCTGGAGTCCAGCCCTGGAGCCCTCAGCCCAGGAAAGACATGGACCTATTGAAACGGGTCCAGAGGAGATGGACAAAGATGATGACAGGGATGGAGAACCTCTCCTATGAGGACAGGTTGAAAGAGTTGAGGTTATTCAGCCTGGAGACGAGAAAGCTCCAGAGTGACCTTATTGTGGCCTTTCAGTACTTGAAAGGACCTTATAACAAAGATGAGGACTTTTTAGCAAGACCTGTGTTGAGACAGGAGAAGGGGTAATGACCTTAAACTAAAAGAGGGTAGGTTTAGGCTAGCTGTAAGGAAGAGATTACATTCTTCATTGAAGGAAAGAGGAAGGTGAAATGAGGGTAATGAATGAGGTGGTGAAATACTGGCCCAGGTTGCGCAGAGAGGTGGTAGATGCTCCATCCCTGGAAACATTCCAGGTCAAATTGGACAAATCTCTGAGCAACCTGATCTAGTTGAAGATGTCCTGGCTCATTGCAGGGGAATTGAACTAGACCTAGAGGTCCCTTCCAACTCAAACTATTCTATTAATCTATCTTTCTACAATTCTATGGTTCTACGATTCTATGGTTCTACGATAAAATGCCATTTAACTCAGGAGAGCATTTTTCTTTTGAGAAATGGGAAGCAGGCAGAAATTCCCAGTGAGAATCCCTATTAATGCTACAAATAAAGTAACCCCATAGATGAGGTATGATATATACACATAAAAAAAGAGAAAGTGGAGTGTATATATGTAGAAACAAAGCGTCAAGGTGTTCAAGAGTTGAGTTGTCTGTTTTTCCCATAAAAATTCTCAATTATAAGTATTTTTTATCATTCATTTAATCCCACTGCTAGAAACACTGAGCCTGTGCAGTTTGGCAATGCCTTGTACGCTCTGTCTGGAAAACTGAGGAGGGGAAATGAATCTGCAGCCCAGTTTCAGATGGGTGTTGGAGAGGGGTAGGCTTTTTGGGGGTCTTTCTGCTGTTGATAGCTGAAATAATGGTCCATTAAGTAGTAAGGATTTGTTTTCCTTGTGAAAGAGCATAGTGGAAATTGACTTACTGCTCTGAAAGAATACAATTTAATTATATTTTTTTTAGGGCCAATTTCTAGTGATCTTTTAAGTTGAATTAAGTTAAATTCATTTAGGGGCTAAAGACCTCAATTTTTTCCTTGCATCTCCATCATTTGTGAATACCGTATCATCATAATTATTCTTCCTTATTCATAAACAAAATTACATTTCCCAAATTCTGTGACTATTGACTAGACACCTTATAATTTCAAGCTTTCCAGAACTTAATGCAGTACTTTTTTACAAGTTCACAAATGCTTAAGAGAAATCACACATTTTATGAGGCTTTCCAGTAACACATCTCCCTAGCTTAGTTATCCCATTTTTCAGCCTCTTGTATTCAGTGGCTGCAGATTCAGGGAAAAGCATTCACAAAGCCAAACACTGAAGGTCACACAGGATTAGCACAGAGCATTTTTGAGCTTGCAGCCCTGTCTTTGGGCTGGTACAGATCGCTAAAGCTTGACTAGCTGAGAATATGCCGTTGGAGTTTGCAAGGCAGAAAAAGTCTCCAAACAACATACAAAAATATACCTGGCACCTGCTTGAAGGTATTCTGCAAGGGAATAAATCTTGCCTGTCTGGGTCTGGAATTTCTGAAGAGGGAGGGAAACGCTTGCAAGGGTGAGGATGCATTGTACTGAGAGGTTCACTCACCCACAAGAGATAAAAAAATGAGGAATAGCATACAGCAGGGTAAAGGTTTCCAATTTTTCACCCAAAGGAGGGATTGTAAATCTGTACCTTTCTCCTCCCTCCCTCTTATCACTATATGATTGGCTCTTTCCATTGCCAAGACTTAAAGTGAGTCATCACTTTCTCCTCCTTTAGGTTGCTGCAGTGAGACAGGGTTGTTCTTTACTAACCCTTAACTGTCTCTCTTATGCTATCCATCAGATGTTCCTTGATTTCCATGGAGAAGACAGCTTCTCTCATTTTCCTGTCCATAATAATTTGGAGAGTGCCAATTTCTAACACTGGGATTGCAACTAGCTCTTTTCTGTGCTCCGGTTGTGCCTCCATGGTGCAAAAATCAGTCTCCTGGTGACTATAGAAAAGGTCAAGGACAGAGCTTGAGCTTGACCTTGTGGTGGAGATGGGGGTTGCTAGAACCTGAGGGGGCCTGAAAAGGGTTTGTGGATTAAAACACTAGTTAGATGTCATGATTGAAGGGAAGAAGAAAGGAGCTACACTCCTAGCGAGGCCATCACATACAAGTGACAATAAAAAATAAGTCTAGATTACTCTGCGACTTTTACTAACTTCAGTCCATATTGTCCTCCAAAACTTCTGGATGCTTTCAATAACTAATAGAAGAGGCTCTCAAAGACATGTCCTTTGTAGATAATTCTCTGTGCTCTTGTTTTCTGTAGAAAAGGTTTTCTTATATTTGAGCTATTTTTTGGAATGTGAAGCTGAGGGACTGGCTTATATTGAAGCTTCACTGGAAGAAATTTCAGGGCAAGTGAATTAAATAGAGGGAGCTATACTCCAAGTCTGGACTGCATTCATTCATTCAGGATGTCTCAGGAATACAGATGTGAAATTGCTGAGCTGTTACCTGTAGTGTGTTTCCTTTTGCATAAATAAGCTTTGGTGTCAAAGTGATGAAATATGGGAAATGTGTCAGTCACCACTAGAAAGGGTTCAGTGGAAAATTTGGTGTGAGTCACAGGCAAATCTGTAGAAATGACAGGAGGAGCTGGGTTAGTAGATGTGGGTAGGACAGAGGTATCAAGCATAGGGCAAAGGATACTCCAAATCAAATAACAAAGTTTAAATTTACAAAAGTTTTGCTTAAGGCCCTTCATTACAGTCTTAAAACAATTAAATGTCACAGGACAAAGGAACAAATCACCCTTTCAATATGAAACAACTTAAAAGATGGAGCACTAAATGTTAAATTTAAACAAATGAAGGAAGTTCACAGTGGAAATCCATAGGCATCTATGCTCTTAAAACATAAAGGGCAGTAAAAAAATAGAGTGAAGAGCCATGTGGCAAAGCCTGCAAATGGTACATATTTAGCCAACATAATGAAATCTACAAGTAACTGGGAAGTTATATCTCATTAGATGGAATCACTGGGAAATAAAATGGCAGTTCCACACACATACCAAGAAATGAGGATAGAAATTATATCTACATGGTGATGGATTCTACCTTAGCTTTACTCACCCATAGTAAAGATCTGAGTGCAATTCCCAGTAAAGCATCCCTCCATTGCTCAAGGGCTGTCAAAATTCAAGCAGAGAGATACCAAAAAGATAAAGGCAAACATAAAACATCAATGTGCTCTATATAAATTCACAAGATATAAATTGATTAAAAGCCTTTGAACCTAGTGTCTAGTTCTGATGACCCCATTCTTTTTTTACTTACAGTCATTATGAGCATAGGGTTATTAAGGTAAATGGACTTTTGTTTTGACCCTGAGGGTGGCTCTTGTGTTAAGCAACACGACTAACAGCTGTTACACATTTGTTTGAAGTCTATATCCCAAGAAAAGTTACACTTAAGAATAAGAGAACAATTGGATATTGACAGGCAGGCATGAAGGCCCAAGTTTTGCAGAAAAAAAATATTTTTGAGTATCCCAAGTAACCTGGTGTTCAAAGGGTAGGTTTTTCATTGATATTGTAAATTAGACCCCCTGTCAGGTCCCTCAGGCTGGACAAGCACAGACGCTGATTATTTCTGAACACTTCAGTCACTAGATACATTATTACCGACAATACAATCTTTTAAATTGTTTTCCAGACCCCTTAATTTTAGGATATTCTGTTTTCTTCTCTACATTTCTGATCAATACTCAGGTTTGTTGGTTTTTTTCCTTCTTCCCACACTGATTTACTGGCAGCTTTTAGAAAATGCAGCTCTGCTTCTCCAATGATTTACAAGTATATATTGGCCATCCTTACACCAATCATTTCAAAAGTGGCTCAGTGGCCTTCCTTAGAATGTAAGTAATTTAGTTTCCATTTTATAATAAAGCAAGGATAGCCTCAGACTCAGCACTGAGCACAAAGGAAGAAGCAATGGACTCCTGGACCACAGTTTTTTAGGCTGGGAAAATCAGGAGTGATAAGGAACATAGCATGGTTACATGGACTCTGGAGGCCTCTTCTCTTTCCTGTGGAATGGCTACAAAATCCTATACAGACTGAGCTCTGCCCATTCTTACAGTTGTTCAGCCTGGAGAAGAGAAGGCTCTGGGGAGACCTCATACTGTCCTTGCAGTACCTGAAGTGGGCCTACAAGAAAACTGGAGAGGCACTTTTTACAAAAGCATGTGATGATAGGACAAAGGATAAAAGCTTCAAACTGGAAGAGGGTCAATTTAGCTTAGTTATCAGGAAGAAATTCTTTACTCTGAGGGTGAGACACTGGAACAGGTTGCCCAGAGAAGTTGTGGACGTCCCATCCCTCGAAGTGTTCAAGGCCAGGCTGGATGACTTTGAGAGACCTGGTCTAGTCGGGAGTGTCCCTGGGGTGGAACTAGATGATCTTTAAGGTCTCTTCCAACACAAACTGCTATATGATTCTTCCCCCTCTCTAGCCTGAAGGCACCTGGATATGGTGGAACAATTAGAGTCACAGCTGAGGGGTGTGAGAGATGTGATGAAGCCATGCACAGCACAGAGTGGACCCCACATCTCCAGGATTTATGTGACATCAAGGGTAACTGACAGCAGAGGCAGTGCACACACCAGGCAACAGACTCACGACAGAGGCACGGGATGCTCAGAGGCACGCACCTGCTTACACTATCATGACTGATGAACTCTTGGGGCTGCTCTGATCACCTTTGGCCAGCACCAGCGTGGAATCCTCAGAAAAGGTCACTTCTGTCAGGTCAGCACATCTTCATGTAGGTGGACAGCAAGCTGAGCCTCTGAAAATCTCCCTTACTTTTTGTCTTCAGGGAAGCATGGCCATGGAATGCCTGTTCCGTGGGAGGCAGATTAAACTCTTAAAGATCTGCACTCACTTTTTAAAAAATAAAATAATGCTATTGTTATGGTGAGAAGAGCAGAGACAGCTTGGCTTCTGTTTTCACACACACTGCAAACAGTAATTCTGCCGTGCAGAGCACTAAGCTCATCGCATCTTCCTCCAAACACCTTTCCCCTGGGGCTCATCTGCACGGCATCAGCTCCATGCCTCCCTGGCCGATGCTTACAATTGCCTGGCACTGTCTGGAGTGCTCTGTCTGAAAGGGCAGTTCCTCTCAGCTATAGCAATCATGTCAGCCCCCTCACCTCTGGAGCTGAAATTATCTTATAAAAACGCCACTGCAGCAGCTACACAGAGACAGCTCTGCCCCTCCCTTGTCAGTCATATCTATCTGCAGGCTGCCTCTGCATTTTTCATCTCCCTTGCAAGTTGGAGGAAAAGAAATAATACATAGCTCAGCTGTTTCTGTCTGTAGGCATTTAAGCTGGTAAAGCTCAGCTGTATAAATCTTCCCAGCTGTGAGAACCTCAGTGCTTTTATTCCCATGATAAAGCCTTTAGCTCTAAATGTGTTTCAGGGATATTCAAAGTGGAAATCTTTCTCCTCATCTGGGGAATTGCTTGGTGTCGACTGACAAGGAAATGTGGGGTCAGTAGCATTAAAAAAGAAGAAAAAAAAAAGAGAACCTTGGGTTATAGAATTAACTTTATGCTAAACCTTGGTGTGTGTATTAGGAAGAGGGAGAGGAGGGGAGGCATGGGGGATGGGAGGTTCGGCTTGCACAGAGCCTTTCATTGGAAAATGAATGCAGCCCTCCCCAAGGCGCTGTGCTGCTAAGATCTGGCATTTTCCTGCTCCAACGGAAAAGCCAGACCGATACTTTCCCTTATAGTAACCTTTGCTGATTAATCAGTGTAGTGACATTGAAGTCAATTCCAGTGGGAAATAATTGCTGTCGCTTTCAGACACAATATGGAAATAAGATGCCATGGTGACAGCAACTGTTTTGAAGGACTGGCAAGGAAATCCAGATCAAAGATCAATGTCTGGCAGGCAAAGTGTTCACTTAAAGTCAAGGAGAGAAGACTTAAAACAGTGTTTTCTCCTAAACCTGTTAGGATTTGGACAATACATGGACAAACTTTAATAAAAATCTGGATACAAGGAAATTTTCATGCTACAGGTGGGCTTGAAACCCAGGGCTCAGACTTGCAGCTGAATATGAGCATCTCCAAATCTGAAGGACATTTCAAAGGTCAGCTGCTTAGAAAGGTAAGGCAACATCCTTGCTATGGTGCTGGGATTTGGCTTCCATTCCAAGGAAGCCACAGACTTCCTGATGGTGACCTTGAACATGATCCCAGTTGCTTTTTGTGCCTCAATTTCTCACCTGTAAAAAGAACAACAAATCCTTTCCTTTCTTCATGGGTGTTATAATGATATAAAAGCACCCAGTGCTCGGGCACTAAGATAAATGAGCTGAGATAGGCATCAGCTTTTGTTGTTCAGATTCAGTTCATTAAAGAAAGATGATGAGCTCTTTTTGTGGGGTCAATATGTACCAGTTTATACCTGAAAGCAGTTCTGGACCATCCAGCTAAGTTTTATTTTTGGGTCCCTGGAATCAGAAACAGATTTTCTATTTCTTCACCTCCCCTGTAAGTACCATTGATTGATTATTTGGACTGAATATCCTGCTGCAATCCATATCCTCAGCAGACAGGGCTTAAACTACATGTGTAAGGGGAGTCCATGTTTCAGAGACAAAAAGTGCACAGTGATAATAGCCTACAGACAAATTTGATCTTAAAGATGTAACTGAGAGTGAGCCAAGCTTATAGTATTCCAAAGGGCTGGCTTTTTAAATAAGAATAATAATAAAAAAAAAAATCTTTCACCTTGCTCTAAAGAATGATATATTGTCACCATTTACAATACCTTAATGATATTTCTCATCTGGGAATAAATACATGGATTTGAATAATACACAGGGCTATCAACAAAGCAGAAGCAAACACAGCACCTACCATCTCCCTTGACTCCCATATTTCTAGGATGTAAATGAAAGCAAACCAAAGCAAATCACTGTGATCATGAAAACATATGGCACCAAAAGCAAGGAGCCACACCACGTGGCTTACATGGGAACCAGAGTCTGATTTCCATCAGCATAATGAGAATTTGTTCCCATGCTGTTCTGATAACTCAGGCCTCAGCCAGAAAGATAAATATGCTGGTATCTGGGGATAAAATAAATTATTTTACATTTCCACTGAACTGACATATTCAAAGGATACGACTTCTTGACTTCTTGCTCTAGATAAGCAAGACCTCTCAGGAACCATATGAGAGAAGTCAATCTCTCAGACAATCAACAGTGTAGTCAGTGTATGGTATGGACAACAAAAGCCTGCATTGGGACCCCTCAGCTGCACAAGCACAAAGAGGGACAAACTAGAAAGAGTGATGAAGTTATCTGGGTACAAAATGGTAATCAAAACTTTGAGTCAAATTCTATGCTTCACCACTTGTATTTAGTTTCTAAGACACTTAGAAAGAAAGATCTAAGTCTCCTGAACAGGTGGGGTGTCTTCTTATATTGTTGCTTTCATGACACATGTAGTGTGAGGACCATAAGACTTGGTGCACAGTCCAGACAGGAAGATCAGCTGGCAGCTTTGAAGAGGGAGTTTTACTCACCACAGGGAAGACCTGAGAGTTCAGTATAAACAAAGCTATTTTCCTCCCTCCAAAGGAAAAATATGCAATAGGACTTGAACAGCTGTTGATTCTAGTCCATGAGTTACCTCTCTAAGGGCCAAATCACTCCAGTTCACAGTGCTATCTACCCAGCCCTTTGCCTGCCTTGCTCTTTAAGACTCGATGGTCCAAATCCTCAAAGTTATTAGTGCACATCACACCTATTGGTGTGATTTGTGTAAATGGATTTAAGTGGGAAATGGTAGTCAAATTCTTCTGGTGATGGAAGACAAACTCTTTGAGACAAAATATGCTGTTATAAAGAGTATCTGCCACAATGAGGTTTTGCTGAGGGTTAATGTAATATTGAAGGGTAATCTTTTCACTATATTTGTAATGGATGGTGTGTTTCACTCAACAATTCCAGTAGCCTTTCCTATGTCCACCTCCTCTTTTTCTCTCTTTTTCTCACTTGTTATGGCCATCACTCTCTATGAATCATTTGCCAGCTCTAAGAGGGCTGTGGATTAAAACTGGCAGAAAGTAAATTAATGACCTACCATGCACAAATCACAACTGTAGCATTTCAGAAGTGCTATAGAAAAAAACTAATTAAACTGACTGCTACTACCTAGGACAAGAGACTGGGAAATGTGCCAGAACTGTTCCCAAAATAGCTCCTTTTGAAAATGCAACTGTTGTTTTTTGTTGGTTTGTTTTTTTTCTTGGTTAATAGTCAACTTCACCCTTATAATCATTCTAATTGTTATTACTGTCCACTATTACTATTACTATTATTATAAAGGGGACATTTCCCTTACTGCCCTCCTCTTTGCAGCAACCCTGACACTCGTCCCAGCATAGAGCCTCCTGGCAGCACCTTTTCTCCAACTACCACAACAAATCCTGCAATTTAGTGTTAGTCTCCAGTAAACAAATACATTAATCCCCATTGAAATACAACACATCTCGCACAAAAGAATACACCTGATCTTATTAAAGAGCCACCTCTCTCTCACCACTCAGGATGGATGGACCTCAGCTTTGTCACAGCATGGCCATCATTATGCTCTTGTTAGAGAAATATGCAACAAGACGCAGTGTGGTTAGAAACTGTCAAAGATGAAAGAGTAAAATTAAGTCCAGTGAAAATTGGC
>VZTM01036153.1:0-15258 GCA_013400555.1 Jacana jacana
TATTATTATTATTATTTTGATAATAACATTAATTCACTTCTCTAACTTACTTTGAAGATAAATCAGTTTTCACTAATATGTGGTGATGTTTGTGCTTTTATTCAAAAGATGCTCAGAAAATCAATTCGATTGAAAGCAGAGTTGAATAAATCAACCATACCTTCTTCCGTGGAGTACATCCTAGAAATAACTACAATCTAGCAGCCATAACATTTCATAAACAAGACCAAAACGCTATAGCATTTCTTTATAGAAAGCAATTAGCACAAAGGCAAGTTACAGTATATAATCAGTTAGAGTTAAGCAGTCCTCGCCCAGCCCCTTTGCTGGAACTGATTGTGGTTCTGCATGGTAATAACTGATTAAGACTGTTTCATGCCAGGATGTCTTAAAGGTATAATTCTTCATAATTTCTTTTTCCAACCACAGGAAAACAATGTTAACAGCATGTTAGCTGTCAATATTATTGTAATGCTGAATTTCACACACATGTGAACAAGCTATTGGGAAAGGGGGGAGTATTCGTTCAGCCTCTGTGTAGCTCTGCTCTACTGAGTCCCCCCGTAGGCACGAAATATCAGCACCACAGTTGCTAGGAGACAGCAAAGCTATTAGTTCTGGCTGCAACACGACCTGGGTCTCTCTCTCTTAGGGCATCCCTGTACTGTAGGCAAATCCCTCCTGGAAACTCCAAAAAGCAGTAAAAATAAGTACAACAAGGTATTGGGACTCAACTAAATAAGTCTTGACTGGACACTATTGTAAGATAAGTTAGCATTGGGAAGCAGGGGCTTAAAAGAAAAATTTCTCTCATCCTCTCTCAAAATTACCCAACAACATTAAATTCCTCAGTTTGATAATATTTTCCAAACACATTGCTTTCCAATATGCAAAGGTATTTTATTAAACTCCCTGCTAAAAATATAGTGCTTTTGTTCTTACTTGTGTGTCCTTAATCCTTTTTCTCAGAGAGTTTACTGTTTTTCAGATTGACAGGTTTCTTAAAGCAGCTTCAGCATCTTTTATGAAAGAAAACCAGATTTTAATTCATCCTAATAATGTATAATGTTTCATATATATATGTATATATTTGTGTATATATATGGGTGTGTATATATAAATAATAATTATTGCTCCTGAAAGTCACAAATTACCCATGGTTTTGGTTTTTCCGGGAAAGATAACAGAATGGGACTGAGCAGGATCATAAGTTTTAGGAAAAGGATTACGTTGGAGATCTCTTGGTGTCTCTTTCATAGCACTATCTGATGTATTTCTTCAAATGGTTCTGAAATAGGTCTGTAACTTTTGATGTATCTGGAACATGAGTGTAAGTTTATTCTTGATTCTGCCATATACCTTTTGCAATTTATTTCATATGGCTGTGCTTCGGTTACCTCATCTGTGTATAATGGAATAATAATGTTTTCTCCTGCACAAAATACAGATTTCCTGATGGCAGAGAATAGTTTAGGTGCCATGGAGATTGAAAATATCTAAGAAGGAAAAAAGTGAGAGATTTCTTCTTACACAGTAACAGTTTTGGAAGGAAGGCAGCAGAAAAAAAGAGCAGTTCATGGGTCTTCCTGGTACTTTGAGGTCACATCACCCAGATGATACCATTACTCTTTGATCCCTGAATTTTTACAACCTTTTAGGATATATAATCAGTATAGCATAAATATTTCCTTAAAGTTTGAAAATACAGTTTAGAGTTTAGGATATAAAAGTATCAAAATCTACTCTCATGCAGAATCAGGCTGAAGGTAGTCTAAGTGCACAAGCAGTGATTTACTATTTAATCAAGATGTATGGCTTAGATTTATGATGACTCCTTCAGAGGCTTGCTTCTTCTGACATAAAGCTAGGTGAAGACCTTGTTGAAGTTGGATGAATTGTTCCTGTGAAGGAGGTAGGAAATGAAATTAGGTTTTTCAACAAACAGGCAGACAAAAAATGTTTTACGATGTATTAATGCCCCATTTCTACGACTCAGCAATAGCCAGATGGTGACATCACATCCCATATAATTCTGTTTCAAAACCCCTCTGAATTAAGAAATCCATCCAACTCTGCAAGAGTAGGGCAGGTTCCTTGGAAAGGAGTACAGCCATCTGACTTGGCCTGTTACGGCAACATTGTACTTTGGGAACTTCTGAAAATCAGTGTCAATCATGGTGTTCCTCACACTAACATTTTTAAATCTTGAAACAGTTTGAAGTCCTGGCCAAATATTAATGTCTTTATTTTACCTAGTTATAAATAGCATTTTTGACTAGGTTGTCTGATACTGAGTGCATAAGAAAAGAGTCCATCAATCTTTCTGGTTTCTTTTGTTTTTAAAAAGTATGAGGACTCTGGATTTAAGCAAAAATCATGTCCAATATAAAATACCTAACTGATTTATGAGTGCATTTTGAGAGGAGATGGAAACATAATTTCTGAGGTATGACTAAAGGTATTTCTGTTCTGGAACCCACACTAGATAAACATTGCAGGCTGTATTTTACAAGTTGCCTGGCAAGCAATTTTGGTTTTGGGCTATTTGGCTCCCCCATGGCAAGTTCCATAAAATCATAACAACGGTGAAAATTTTCAAAGCCCTTTAGGAAATTAGGCAAAAAATCCTCTTCCAATTCCTTTTGAAAGGAAGTGGGAATCTAACTCTTCCAAATGGCAAATTAATATTTGGAAGCCTGATAAAAATAGAAATGAAGTTAACTTTCTTACTGTTATAAGAAAAAACCATAATCTCTACATTACTGTACTTTGAAAGCCAGAAGACACAGAAATTAGTGAGACAGTAAGGCAGATTAATTTCACAGAATCACAGAATCACAGAATATTAGGCATTGGAAGGGACCTTGAAAGATCATCTAGTCCAATCCCCCTGCTGGAGCAGGAACACCTAGATCAGATCACTCAGGAATGTGTCCAGGCGAGTTTTGAATGTCCCCAGAGAAGGAGACTCCACAACCTTCCTGGGCAGCCCCTTCCAGTGTTCAGTCACTCTCACTGTGAAGAAATTTTTCCTCATATTTAACTGGAATCTCCTATGTTCCAGCTTGCATCCATTACCCCTTGTCCTATCATTGGATGTTACTGAGAAGAGCCTGGCTCCATCCTCCTGACACTCACCCTTTACCTACTTATAAACGTTAATAAGGTCACCCCTCAGCCTCCTCTTCTCCAAGCTAAAGAGACCCAGCTCCCTCGGCCTTTCCTCCTATGGGAGATGCTCCACTCCATCATGTTGGTAGCCCTGCCCTGGACTCTCTCAAGCAGTTCCCTGTCCTTCTTGAACTGAGGGGCCCAGAACTGGACACAATGTTCCAGATGGGGTCTCACCAAGGTAGAGAAGAGGGGGAGGAGAACCTCTTACGACCTACTAACCACCCCCTTTCTAATACANTCCACTAGATACAGGCCTCCAAGTAGATTCTGTCCCATTGACCACCACTCTCTGGCTTCTATTCTTTAGCCAGTTCACAATCCACCTTACTACCCTATCGTCCAGGCCACATTTCCTCAGTTTAGCTACAAGGATGCTATGGGAGACTGTGTCAAATGCTTTACTGAAGTCAAGGTACACCACATCCACTGCTTTACCATCATCTATCCACCTGGTTACGTCTTCATAAAAGGCAATCAGATTGGTTAAGCATGCCTTCCCCTTGGTGAAGCCATGTTAACTGCCTCTTATGACTTTCTTATCCTTGATATGCCTAGAGACAACACCAAGGATAAGTTTTTCCATTACCTTTCCGGGAATAGAGATGAGGCTGACCGGTCTATAGTTGCCCGGGTCCTCCTTCTTGCCCTTTTTGAAGACTGGAGTGACATTTGCTTTCCTCTAGTCCTCAAGCAGCTCTCCCGTTCCCCACGACTTGCCAAAGATGATGGAGAGTGGCCTAGCAATGACTTCCGCCAGCTCCCTCAGCACCCGTGGGTGCATCCCATGAAAACCCATGGATTTATGGATGTCTAAACTGCTCAACTGGTCCTTAACCCAGTCCTTATCATCTGAGGCAAACTCCTCCTTTATCCTGTCTTCCTCTAGGGCCTCAGGGTTATGGGGCTCCTCCAGCCAGCCTCCAGCAGTATAGACAGAGACAAATTTGTTTCATCTGGATGAAGCACCCTCTCTATGTACTGTACAAAACTCTAAGTTTCAAGGAATCAGCCACGTAATGCAACAGGTTGGTCAAATTTAAGTATACTATAATAATAGTTTCCTTTAAGGAGATTAAGAATAACAAAATTTAAATATAAGATGTAGATTTAATCTATAGTTCATGGAGTTTGTCAGACCTACACAGAAATAAATGATGGTTGGACTTGAGTCTCTTCCAACCTATATGATTCTATGACCTATATTGGTTTTGACCATATTTAAATGAATTGAACTTTTAATATTGTGGTTGCCTCACTTCAGAGCAAATAGTAAATTATTTCGGCCAAGTTTCCACTAGGCCACTAGTCTTCCCCAGATTTAAAAGGCAGTAGTGTTTTGCTACCATGCAACTGTCAAGCTGGGGTCTTAAATTTTTGTCAAATTAGAGATTAGCTTTTCAAGTATTCCATATCTGCGTTACGTAACTAAACCCAGACAATTTATTATTTTTTTTTTTTTGCCAGTCATAAGAAAAATAAGATAAGAGGTATAAGAAAATAAACTTATCTCACTGTGTATAGAAACTATTTTCAGTCGATATATATTTTCCTATAGCTAGGATGCATTCTAAAATATTAAAATATTCTGAGTACATTTAGAATTTATAAAAATGGTTTATGTTAATAAAATATTAATCACTATTTACACATGGAGATCAGACTCTATTATTCTATGTCTGCAATATATCTAGGTAGGATTTTCTCTATTACAGTAAGACAGATATAATTAAAATCCATCAGAATATAGGCATCTCAGGCTTGCCTGAATTGCCCCAGGGAAGATGTTCCAAAAGAGATCCATTTACTGAATTATGCTGTTTTGTAGCAGAATAATCTCCAAACTAGGAACTATTGCATGGGATGATTCATTGTGCGGGCCTATTACTGCTTTGTTCTTTATAGATGTGATATTCTGTTCCTCATCTAAAAACCATATCTGCATTTGCATTTGTCATCTTACCTTTACTGTCAAGTTAGAGTGAGAAAGGAAAAACAGTTTGTATGAACAGATATTTTAACTTCCTGGGCTTGATTATAAGCAGGTGTTTCAAGACATCCTTTCTGAAAATGGTTCATATTTGATGAAAGTGTTTGGTTGTTTGGGTTTTTTTTTTTAAACTTTAGAGACAAAACCCTCCAGGCTTTCTCATTGGAGAATGAAGGATATTGAGCAGCATTACACAACCACTGTTGTAAAGCAATTGTAGGATTTTCTTTGTCAAAAGAGATTTATTTTCTTTAAGCTTCAACATTTTTCATGTGTCCTTCAAATGATATAAAACAAGGAAGTTAAACAAGCAAACAAACGAACTGCAAAATAAGACATCACCACTGGGAAATCCTTTTCAGGGTCTGTCATTAAATGTTGATGCTGTACCTCATAAATGTAACCACAGTTAAGGCAAACTAGGCTTCATTAATCTCAATATCTTTACTATTAGGATATAAAAATATCTTTGTCTGGCTTTTGTATTCTTTTGGTTCATTATAGTACACGCACATTGTAGTGTAGTTGTTTGTGTCTGTTGTTTAAAGTATTGGCTTGGAGAAAGGTGATAGGAAAAAATACCTTGACATCAAGACTCTTGTTGACTCAACTACAACCAGATCTGAGCCTTGTGGAACAATTCCAAGTATTTTCCTCCAAAGCACAGAAAATAATTGGTTTTGTTTACTTAATGACAAAATATCGATTACTACCAGCTATTTTATCATAGAATCATAAAATGGTTGGGGTTGGAAGGGACCTTAAAAATCATTGAGTTCCAACCTCCCTGCCATGGGCAGGGACACCTCTTACTCGACCAGGTTGAAGATGAAGTAAGTTTAGCAATAGCTAAATTAACTCTAACTTCAACAGGAAGTAATTTGTGTTCTGTGCCTGTAAACAGAAGACATATCTGAGGAGTATGGACTGAAATGCATACTTTCTGCTGGTGAGAAACATCCCCTTGTTCCCACAGGAACTGTTGTATGTGCTACCTGTGACAGAGGTGTTTGTGGTAGTGATAATAATAATGATAATAAAGGATGCAGAGATGAAAGGCTGTTCCTTTAAAAGCTTGTTTTCAGAAATAAGATGAAAGTTTGTTTTGTAAGCCCCATTAGGTAGGATCAAATATAATCATAAAAGGGAAAAAAACCTGCACATTTTAGCTTAAGGAATGTAAGAAATATGTTAATTTATGATCTCTTGTCAAATTAGAAATAATCTTTTCATCTTTTAAATACCGACAAATGTGAAAACCCCAGTATTCCAAATGGGCTGAAACATTAGCAACATTGCAGCCTGCTTGACAGTTTCAGCAATCAATATTTGCATTAATTTCCTAGCTTTAAAATGCACAAAGTAGTGTGATGAGATTAAAGCCCTTCTCAGAGAAAGCAGCCTTATTAAATCTCAGCATATGTGAGACAGATGCCTATAGGCCATTGATTTGTGAGGAACCTTGAGGGAAAAATCTCTTTGACAATACATATGGTCTGCTTTGTCATAGAAATTCGCAGCTGAGTTGGTTGTCATATTCCCTTTCTGGCCTCTAGCTCATTTCAACCATCTGACACCTGGAAATCCATTTTGAAGATATATATATCACACCTTATTTTCCTTATTGTCCCTTGTTATCCTTCATAAAACATTCTTTCACCTGGTTCTAACGTATAAGTCCTCATCTATAGATAAGGAAACATTTTAATACAGTGACTGGTACTAAGATTGGGAAGTTTCCCTGGGTTTTGCAAGCTATTTGGGGCTAAAAAATAGCTCATTATAAGTGACCATGTTGTAACTATATAGCAGTTTAAGTTGTGTAGCTCTTTATGGATCCTCAAGGTGGAGTCGGGTACAGCAGAAGTTGGATGAAAAACCCAAATAAATATTATTGTCATCAGATCATAAAAATGTACATGTGGGTGGATGAGAGGTATAATCACTTTATGAGGCTTTACGGAAATTTCTGGAGCTGTTAGAGCTGCAATTCAAAATACAGAATTTATGATTGTTTACCACTGAAATTTAAGCTGGGTGTTATCAGTCATAGGTGAAAACTGTTTTTACATATAGCATGTCATCTTTTGCTACAAAGATACTGAGAAAGTACCTTGGGAAAGCACCCAGGTAACTTAAACAATAAAGAACAGATGCTGGACTCATAAATAAGTATCGGCGAACAAGAGAGTTTCCTGTATGAGCTTTTCTGAAAAGTGTTCTTCCCCCCCATGAAAGTGCTTCTGTAGTAAATCTCAGCCTTTAGGCATTTAATCATTTTATGTGGATGTCTCATAAATGTCTGTGCCTCACACTGGGAGCCAACTGATCTTACAGTAAATATCATGGCAATAAGATGATGAATCTTTGTGTCTTGATAAGATGATGACTTGGATCACTTGATTATCACTTACGAAAGGTGTTGTACAAAAAGCCAAGGTGCCAGGAATATTAATATTGGCAAAAGAAAGAAGAGTAGGTAAACTACATATCAACTTGTCCTCATTTGAAAATAGAAACTTTAAAGAGTGTTTGAGACAATCTAGATCCTGTATAATTTTGAGTGTAAACACATGCACTGTAGAAAAGTGTAAACACACCTATTAATGACCTTTCATCACAGCAGATTCCTGCATTTCTCCAAAATAGCATTGGAATAAATAATTGCAATAAATTGGAATAAATAAGGTATATCCAGTGTAAAACATTTACTTAATCAAATACAGGCATAAACTAAAGCAATATAGGAGAAGCAAAGAAATTCTATATTCTTAGCCAGACTATAACTGCAGGAAATGGAGTATCAGTAGTTTAAAAAGTGTATGAATATCACTTGTCAAATCTTAGCAAATATATTAGTCATTTACTATATTAACAAACTATTTAAACAGCTGTAGAGTTTGAGAGAGAAAAAAAAAAAAGCATTTTCAAAATTCTAGAACAATTTTTAAGCATTAAAAGTTTAATATGGACTCAGGCTCTCATTGCTAGTCAAATATCTTTTTGCTCGTGCTACTTTCGTGACAGTCATGAAGTTTCCAGAATTGATGTCTTAACTGAAGAACAGACACCCTAGAGAGTAACGCAGTCCCCTACCAGTCATGATGAGCAAGTTGTGATCCTTTATTCACTCTATAAAGGATTAGCCCTGAGTTACAAATGAAGTACTTTGGGCTACAGCCTCCCAAAGTGTCCTATCTTCAGAGGTTTGCTTCAGGCTCCTTGCTACTCTAAGGATATTGTTAGAAAACATCAGAACAAGGTTTGCTTTTGGGAGGGGAAAAAAAATAAACCAGCAAGATAGTATGCCTGTGGAAAAATGTATTCAAAAGAGGAAAGAAAAATTAAAAAAAAAGGTGATGAAAACCTGGCAGTGCTACCAGAAAACAAATGTGATGAGTTTGCCCTGTTGAACAGCAGCCAAAAGACCAATATATGGGCTGTTCATAGAGAATAGGCGTCAAACCAGACATCAGGAGAGCTGATCTGTGTGGTCTGTCTCTGAGCTGCTGACCTTGGGCAAGCCATTTGTCATAACTGTATTTCCTTTCCCTTCTTTGAAACTGAAACAAAATGTTCTTTAATGCTCTAAAAAACCACTTGGTATTGGATAAAGTTTGCATGTAGCTCCTTAGGTCAACAAACAGGACCAGCTACAATGGGCTACTTGGCTGTATTTTGTGTTCTTTAAAAAAAGTTAAATGAGAAGGAAAGCTTTGACAGCAGGCTCCTATGTGTTTATCACCCATGGGCAGATGGTTATCTAAATCTAACATCATTTTTGTCTCTCTGCTATAATTCTTGCCAGTGGACAATTTTTCTCTATAAATCATGCATCTTTTTGAGTGCAAACTTATCATTTTCAAGTATTCTAACTTGTGGTTGCTTGTTCCTCCCGGGTCACAAAGACATCTTTCAGAACGGTAGAGCAGCTCTACCAAAGATGGTGTTTCTCACCCACACCTGTGAAAATAAGAGAAAGGATCCTTAAACAGACTTATTTTACATCCCATTGGTGTTCTCTGACTGACCAAGCAAATTAATCAGTATCACTAAGACTGCAAACTTTTGGGGATGTAACATACCTTCACAGTAATTCAAGACCTGAAAAAACACTCACAACCTCCCTCCTGTTTATGAGCCTGGTTGTTGTGATACTCCCGTAGCAGTACTTTGCAACTCATCTGCTTTACAGATCGCACTTTGATGCAATTATAAGTGATTCTGCAAGTCCTAAAATGAAATACAGTAAAATCAAGGCACTGGTTGATGTGTACCTATAAGATAAAAAAAAAATCTTCTATTAAGATTTCACTGGTGAAGTGAAATGACAAATTTTCCTAATGACAAATTTATCTTGGTGGATGATTTTAAAATGAGCAGTGGTGAATCTTAAGGTACAGCCCACAAGAATCATGATGATACCCAGAAAACTCATATTGTTAACATATCAGAGCTAGGCAATCATCACCAGGACAAATATTTCCGAAAGAAGATTAGAGCAAGATGAAGGGATGATAATGAATCAAAAGTTAGCATCCTTGATATTGTCTTTACGAATGCCTTTTCACTTCTCGGTGTCAGTTACTTGACTGATGTGTGATGCAATTTGCTCTGATAAAGAGTTAATACAAGGCTGGATGCCACCATCAGCTACTCAATGCTCACAAGACATAGGGCGAAAGGGTTACCCTGCAAATTGAGCTTGATCTGGGTATTGAGAGCAGGTGCTACAGCCTGCCAGAGGCTATTTTACATAATCAGCTACATTTAGCCAGCAGCTGAGAGGTAGGCAAGTGACACATCACAAAGATGTTCTCAAGAGAATTGTGCAGCATCATCTTCTCTAAACAGAAGTCAAAGATTGTCCTTTGGTGTCAGCAGATATTCTCTGTGACATCAAAGCTCATCAGCCAAAACTGGAACAGGGAGCAGCACAGACTGTGTCAAAGGCAAACTGTCCTGTCTTTGTGAAGGACTGTGATATGGTGTGACATCCGTGAAGACTAGGGTAATTTCCCACTAATAGTTACACTCTGATCTTCTCTGTTATTGGGAAACTCTAAAGCCACAATCCAAGTTTTTTGAAGAAGTCATTATATATGTGTAAAGTACCATTGCACTCAATTTATTGTAAGTTGAAAAGCTCTTCATAAATGGAGTGATTTACTTGAGTATATTCTTGCAGTGTAGGATGTGCTTCCCCAAAAGACTTAAGTTACTAGAGCTTAGTGAGATAGTGCTAGCTTACAATTTAAGAAACTGAGACACAATGAGCATAAAATACTTTCTACAGGGTTGAAATTTAACATGTATAAGGGAAGTTACTGGTTAAAAAATAAAGCCTGTGGATTTTAATATTCTGTAGTTGGGTGCAGTGTATAGTATTCTTTCCATTTCACTGCTCTTGGGTATACAATCAGCAATATTGTTTCTAAATGCAATGACTGAACTGTAATTGCATTAGTAATTGAACCATAATTATCCTAGTGTTTATCCAACGTCCCTTGGAACCAAGAAATGAAAAGTGACCATCTTGACCAGCCATCCAGTTTATTTTTTAAATGATTGCTAGAATGCAAAATACTGTTAATCTTCAAAACATTGCATAACTCCAAAATAATCAAACCTGTCAAAAACTGTCATTCTGCCAATCACAGAATCACAGAATATCAGGGATTGGAAGGGCCCTTGAAAGATCATCTAGTCCAATTTCATTCCAGGGTCAATAAGTGTGCACAAAAGCATTAGAAATAACCCCTCTGTAGAAAAAATTGTCTTTTTTTTTTTTCCTCACTTCAGGTGTGTTCCACACAAGGTGTGTTTTACGGAATAAAAGGAAGCAATAAGTTTCTTAGATAGCTGGATACGTGCACAATTATGCTTATGTTGCTAAGTTTATGCTGTAATATTGATGGTATGTGCCAAGAGCTGAATACAGACTCCAAAGTTAAATTGTTTTGACGGAGATAAATAGATGGCCAGAGGACAGGGATTGAGTGTTTTATCACAGACAGAATTGGGAACCCCTGACTTCCAGTAGGTTATTACGAAGGTGTATGACAAGATGATAGAGCAAATCTTCATCATCCATTATAATTTATTTGATTTTAGAAGTTACTTTGACATTTGAGTTATGATTTGAATTTGTGTTTAAAGCTAGGTTGATACTAAGTTCCTTGGTACTGGGGAACCATACAGTCTGTGGACCAAATGATATGTGTAGGACCAAGCAGAATATGCACTGGAGGGTTTAAGAAAACACTTTTTTTTTTTCAATTTTAAAAATATTCTATCTCTAAAATATCTCTCAACCAGAATTCATGACATGATATGTAATACAAGTACAATATAGTAAAACATTTAGTTAGAAAAGAGCTTTATGTATGGGTACACTCCATTTATTTAGTATAATATGCACAAGCCAAACAAGATTAATTGACCTGTTGGAGAGCAGCGTAGGGGAAAGGGACCTGGGGATCCTGCTGGACAGCAGGATGACCATGGGCCAGCACTGGGCCCTCANAGATTCCAGTTAAATATGAGGAAAAATTTCTTCACAGTGAGAGTGACTGAACACTGGAAGGGGCTGCCCAGGGAGGTTGTGGAGTCTCCTTCTCTGGAGACATTCAGAACTCACCTGGACACGTTCCTGAGTAATCTGCTCTTGGTGTTCCTGCTCCAGCAGGGGGATTGGACTAGATGATCTTTCAAGGTCCCTTCCAATCCCTAATATTCTGTGATTCTGTAATTCTGTTTTCCTAAACACTAGGTGGACACTAAAGGAAGGTAGCTAATGCTCTGGAGATCTTTTTACATAACGCTCAATGCAAATGATAGATATAGAAATTTCGTTACATACAGTGTGTAAGAAATGGTAAGAAAAGCAGAAAGATCATGGTAACATTATGTGGTTATTTATTGTTGGGTATTTTTTTTGTCCTTTTGGTAAGAATTGATTGGAGGACACCTGGGAAATAGTGAAGACAGATTACATAGATGTGGAGAGGGAAGGACAAAAAGGGGAAAAAAGGAAGGGATGAAAATGTCAATATAAAGGAAAGTGTGGAGCTGAAGTAAAAAGACTCAAATAGATATTGGGCATAATCAAAGGACACAGCCCACCAGTGGGTGGTGGAGAAAAGCCAGTCAAAGCTGATGACATTTTCATTTACTTATTAGCAGCCTTTACAGCTGTGATAAACATCTTATCTCCAGAGATTTTTTTTCTAGATGTTTTGCTGGGTGAGAGTGCATTGAATGTAACATCTCCTGAGGGAATATTTCCAGTGACCACAAATTTTGAAGTGAGGGATTACCATTAGTAGTCCTTTTATGGTTGGCAGCTACTGATAATTTCATATCTTCTGTCTCATCCTATGTTCTTCTGTTTCTTATTCCATGTGGAAGATGGGCTATTTGCAATGCATAATGTTTGCAAATTTTACCATGTCTCTCTTCATACATTATTCACCAAAAATATTCTGATTGTATAAATATGTTTGTTTTGGAATTTATTCACTGAGCACTTATATACAAACATATCAGGCTATGGGTTATTCATGAACTATTCGTTTTGATTTTGTTTTGAAGTCCTGTGTCTTTGTAGCAGGGAATGCTACTGTATTATTATTGCTTCTCCTTCTGCTCATAACAGGTTAAAGGAGATTTCCTGCTAGCCGCATGGAGAATTGTGAACGAGGCACACAGCAAATGCAAGGCCATTTCTTTTCTGACAAAAGAAATAAGAGGATCTATTTAGATATTTTTAAAAATGGAAAAGGTTCTCAAGAGTGTGAAATTGAATTCATAGTTTTTATTCAAATGAATGCTTATAAGCATATTTTTGCAGTATTTGCTCATGTCAAATAGTATTGATAGACTCTATCTAAGGAGAAAATGGTGTTATATCTTACCCATGGATATGAGGGCCATACCTTCGGTATACTTTTACGTGCAAGGTATGACTGTGGTTTCACTGTTCTTAAATTGTTGGTTGTATTTGGAAAACGTAGGGATCTGTTCTCCTCTCCCCAAAGACCATCCATCCTGCAAGGGAACATGGCTTCTACAGACTGAGGGAAGGTGATAGCAGCCCAGTGAAGTTGCTGCTTTACTAATGCATCAACCAAGTAGGTTTTTGTGTTTAGTTTTGAAACTTCTCTGAGGAACAGATGTGTAGTTGAGACAAATACTGAGAATTTAGCTGTGTTGCACTAAACTGCTTTGCTTTTTATCAGGTGCAAGTCTTAGATTTATGTTAAAATAGAAGTAGTAGTTAAATTATGGAGTCATTTTAAAATCCTGACATCTATTTCAAAACTATTTGCCTGATATATTTTGCACAGAACAACCTGAACAGAGACTGAACAAAGATAGTCTTGAACAAAAACAGGGGAACAGACTTTTTGAACTGACTATAACCTCGAGTGAAACACACCAAAAAGATAAAGCTACCTGGAAAATTGATCAAATAAGAGCACAGGTTTGCTTTCTGAAACTTTCTAGGTTGCTGAAAAACACCATTAGAAAACGATTCAGCAAAGAAAGACATAAAAAGAACATAGGCTGGAACTTAGAGCCAATTTAGAAATAGGCACAAATATCCCATGGGAAAGGTGATAAAACATTTTAACAAAGTATCAAGAGAAACGATTAATTCTATCTTTTCTAAATAAGATCTGGAAATTACCTTTTAGCTACATCCAAATTATTGGCTTCAGTACAGATGGATGTACATCTTTGTCTGAATTGCCAGAAGAGGTTATGTTATGTGATTTAATGGTACTTTCTAGCTTCAAAGTCAATTCCACTGTTGTATAGGTTTTCCAATAGGATGAATAGAAGAAAGGGAGCAACCACGATGTACCTGTGCATCCACGACAACTCTAATATCTTTTATTACTTCTTTGGCAGGCAGAAAATTGCTTTGCAACCACTTCTCTCTTTTTCCTGCTCTGGGAAGTCTCTGCCTCTTGAGCCATGGGAAAATTTGCCATTTGAGCTGCTTGTAGAAGTAATACCAGCCTCATCCAGCCTCATGAGGGACTCTGGTAAATACACGTTGCCTCTGTCTGTGACTGACTTTATTTACAAAATAGGTAATAGAGAGCAGGGCTACACTAGCAAGCCTTCCTCGTGATAGGCAACCCCCGGATCTCTGAGAATATTTTTAGTGACACACTGCATGATATTTCTTAATCTTCTCACTTAATGCTGCCCTTAGTGAAGCATTGGCAGCGTTTACATAAATACAATTAGTATGTATGTAATAGGTTTGCCATATTTAGAATGTACGAAAGCTAACTGGCATGTAATTTTATTTAATTTGACTAAACCTATTCATTTTCTGCAATGCAATTCCAATTTGCAGGAAATATATCAAATGACAGGCAGACTTTTACAGGATAAGACAAACAATTTTTTCAACAGACAGATGAATGCTAGCAATATGAGAATTCGTGATTTATTTAGGAAACACGAGCCTTCAAAAGTCTCTTTGTGGCATCTTGCTTCCATTTTTCTATGCTATAAACGTGACAGTAAATATTAGCACAGGGTAATACCAGAATGCAACTCACAGAACCAATATATGACAACTATAATAGTTGCTAAGGTCATGTTAGAATCAAATTGCTACTGTCCATAGCAACTTCACTATTGAAAATTGATGTTTTAATTGGGCAGAGTGGCTAGACTCCTTCCAAGCAGCTTTTGAGGTCACTGGTGACTGCTCTTGGTGAAATCCACCCATGTGCTAAGCTTCACTGCAGACTTATGCACAATTGCCTTTAAATGGAGGAACAAATGGGATTTTGAACAGAGAACTTGTGCCAGGGGTCTGCTTCTCTGTGAATTTCATTTAAAATTATTATAACGCTATATTATAGTGTTACAAATCAAATACTTCACCTTCACTTTTACTTCTCCACATTTTACTTTTACTTCACTTTTATTCTCTACATTTTTTGATTCTTTCAAATTCTTACGTTAAAGAAATTTATCCCAGCTGTGGATTTATACATCATACTGCTATAAAGTTGAATAAACACATGCAACTTGTTGATGGACTATACAAATAACTAATTCCAATTATA
>VZTM01036156.1:1902-20879 GCA_013400555.1 Jacana jacana
GGTAGAAGCTGATGCTGTCATCAAGAGCTCGAAGGCTGCAGAGGTGTAGGGAAGTCCTTCAGTCGAGGTACATCTGTTTCTGTTTGAAATCTGAATTTTATCTGTTTAAGGTGATTCCAACATGTACCCAAAGATTAAAGATATTTTTTCAGGTAGCTAGGGCTTTTAACATTTGTCTCCATCAAAGGCAATACCTTTTACTAGTCAACTGGAAATCAGGAGGGAGTTGAAGGTATAAAGAGGAGATCTTAGAGAGAAATCAGGCTCAGGAGGGCAGGCACCATGCAATTCCTAACAATTCCACCATGTTGTTTCCTGTTTTTTCCATGTATTATTCGTGGAGCAGCAGGGGAATATTTAAATGATCAATGGGAACTACTGTATTTGTTGTTGGCATGATGTGTGGCATAGTATGCGTTATAAATACATGGCTGATCATCACATTTCATATATGTTGAGGATGGCTTCTCACAAGAAAAAGGATCACTTAAATATTTTGATTTTTATATTTATGATGCTGAAACCTTCACTGGAGATGACTGGCAGGCCTGTTTGCTGTTCTGAGGGTTTTTTTTAAGTTGCAGAATTTCTTTTACTTGTCGTGACTCATCCATGACTCTTTTATTGCCTTGTCTTTTTTTTATGTGCAATCTATTGCAAGTGCCACAGGCTTCGGATGGCTTGAAGGACTTGCCATGGTTTTGTCTATGATGCTGTTGCTTTTTTAGTCATTCTCATAGCTTTACCCCATGCTCATGTGAGGGGTTATGTTCACACGCTCCCTGATAGGTTGTGCAAGTCTGGTTCACAGATATTTTGTTCATGTCTTGGCAAATTTATTTACACTGAATATTTAAAAATTGCTGTTGTTCATGTTGCCTTAGTGACCTAAACTTTCTGAACCTTTTCTTGTATTTCTTGGAAATTGTTATAAATCAGTGTTCATCTACAAGTGTAATTATTTTCTTCTGGGTATAGCAGATGGCTGGAAAAGAAATATATATTCGTGGATTATGACAAAGCACTTTATAGTTACCTACCAGAGCTTCCTAATTTTTTTTCCTCTTTTTCTCTCTTTTTTTTTTTAACTGAAGTGATTAACTGATTTTTGTAAGCTGCTTGTTACTATATATTTTAAAGTCATTATTTTTTACATATTTTTTACAGTGTGTACATCAATGCTTTAAAAAAAATCTCTAGCATTGTAAATTTTTAATAATAACAATAACTTCAAGTTGGACTAAATGAAAAATCAGTGATAACTACAATGTGAAATGGTGGAAAAAATGTTAAAGTAGTGTATGTAGTGTAGTTGTGTAAGCTACTAAGATTCTGGTTAGAAGATGAATCATTGACTACATTGATCACTTACTGAGTGAATTTATCAGTGTTTAAATAAAAATATCGGGAAATTTTACCTCTATACTTGTATATAGAGAGAATATTATACTGTATATGCTGTGCTTCGACCTGTAAAGCAGATTACAGAGGTGGCTTAGCATTATTATCTCTTGTGGCAGGGGATGAAAATGAGGAAAGAAAATGTATTATATTACTTACCCAGGATTGCAGAGAAAATTGTGATAGAAAAACTAGGATAGAACATAGCTATATTGGATACAAGTGCTAGAAATTACTGGATAATAATTTATTGGCACTGAC
Organism: Jacana jacana; assembly: GCA_013400555.1. NCBI lineage: Eukaryota > Metazoa > Chordata > Aves > Charadriiformes > Jacanidae > Jacana > Jacana jacana. The sequence continues at coordinate 3,565 of VZTM01036156.1, forward strand.
ACATATGTGCACAATTAGAATGGCAGAGCAAATGCTGAAGTACTTTGCCAACTAAATGCCATCATGCACCAATGTATTTTCCAGTTACCTGGGGAACAATATGTCTCAGAAGATCCCCTGTGGCTGTTCATATGCAGAGTTATGCAGCCACTTTACTTATAAGGGATTTTGTTTGTCTTGTTTGTCTTCAAATTCTCTTTATATGAAAATCAGTTTTTAATACGAACTTCAGTGAGGGCCAAAGAGATGTGAGGTGTATGGACGAGGACTGGTGCTGCGCATCACTTTCCCCGCTGCTAGTCCCAAATTATTTGTTTCCAGCAGGTGTGGGTCAAGTGCAGACCCTATGTATAGATGAGCAGCTGCTTAATTGAAGTGAATGATGTAGTCTGCGGTGTAGGGATGAGGGACCCGGATGTGAATGCTCTGATGCTGCTGACCTGCTCCTGTATAAGTGAGAGCTACTACTTCAAGCAGTGCTGCCTTGAGTTCTGTGAGAAGCATGATCTCTGAGTTGCACTAACTAATAATTTAGATCATCTCTCTCAGAATTCTTTGATCTTCTGTTTTTCAGCCCTAATAAAGGTCAGCATTATGCAGTATCTTTAATCTACTGGCTTATTCTAAACCAAAGTAACTTTTGTTTAGGATGGCGGTTTAAAGATGGTGGGAATCAAAAAAAGAAATTGAGGGTCTGTGTGTATTGTCCATTAAGGGTCCCTTGAGTATTTGCAGTGTAGGGCGTTAGCAGGAATGTAAGTGGTTTTATTATTTTTTTTTTTTTTTTTTTGTAAATGACAAATGTAAGTCCTTTTCAGTAAAATAAATGTAATATAAAAAATGTTTACACTTTTACTTATCTTTTTATGATAATGATTAAAAGAAGTGTTTCCCTTAATGTGGAATTAGTTACTCATTGGTAGAATACACAGAGGTGACCAAACCTATAGTGAATTTGTCTCTGTCAGATTTCTTCAGGGGAAAATTCTGTCAGAATCTGGTTTCACTAGGCCACCATGGTCTGTCTGGGGCTTTAGATTTCTGTTTGTGACATTAATATTGCTACAGAGTAGATCTAAATAGATGTTCTCAGGGTTTGATCATCAAACTTTGAGCTTTTTGTGTAAATGAACATTTAACAATTGACAGTTACTTCATAAAAAATATTTTCTTGAAATCTGTATTACAAATAAGAGCATTGTCCTAATACCAACTACTGACTTTTTAATTTGCAGAAATGTTCCTTAGCTTAGCACTTGCCTGAGTGCTCAACTCAACCTCAGCTCCAGCCAGTGGTAAAACTGTTATTAAATAAACAGATTGAAATCAGAGTGACAGATTTTATGTTAATTGACTCTTTTAAATATGTTATATTTAGAACATTTATTGCATCTAAATATAACTAAAGATCTGGAAAAATAGTATTATACTCTTTTGTTCCCTATGTGGCATTGTCAGCATTATCCCCAGTGAAGACAATTAAGTAATCAGTTACTTTATAATCATCAGTATTACACGTTCTTAATGATGCATTAAATAATTTCTAATCTTCTCTACTTTCTCATAAATGGTCATTTTAATAAAAGTGTTTATGTGGATAATGCTGTTTTATGCTGTTTTGTGCTGTTTTAGAAAAGACAGAATGACACTTTAGATTAGAAATTTTTGTAATATAGGTTTTTTGTATTTTTTGTTATATATAGACTTTTACTATATGCCACATAAACCAATTTGGACTTAATTTTCTTTTGCTTAAATTGCATATAAAATCAGAAATTTATTAGAAGATATTTCCCGAATTTCCCTAAATTGCGAAACTGTCCATCAGCTGCTGCCCAGAGTAAGGTAGCTTTGTGTGATAGAGAGGCTTCAAGTTTTCTGTTCTTTCTCTGAAGATTTATGGATGAAAAAGCAAGTTAGTTTAGGAAGCTTGTAAGTTAGAAAATAGAAATTTTATACTCAATATTGCCCTTAATAGAAACTAATGAGGCAGTTGAAAGGATGGACATAAGACGATAAAGTGAAATCCTTGACCCAGTGAAGTGTATTGTTTTGAGAATCTGTGAAGTTGTTTTCTTTGGACTGTGAGCAGGAGAGGTAGTTTAATGAATCCTAGATGTTAAAAGGGGCAGCAGTGTTGCCTTTTCGCTGTCCGAAAGGCTGTCTGCCTCTCAGTTTTCCTTTTCCACTTGGGCCTTTTCCACTTGTATTTCAAAATAATGAAAATACTAAGCATGCTTTGAAAGTTGTAGAAGACAAATGTGAAGTAATATCCGGGAGGAATTTTGCTAACCCTATCTGATCAGTATTGAAGGCTGCAAAGACAGGTTCCGGTAGGTTGCAGTGGTAATTTTCTCCAAGACTCTTTCTCAATGTTGTTTCTAAGGAAATTGCCACATTATTTTGGCATGTCATCACAAGATTCAGGGCTTAATTTCATGACGTAGCTGGCTTGATCCCATGGCCAGTTGCTTCTCAAGAGGTGGTTCCAGTTCTTCCTCTAATATATTTTCTAGTGGCTTTTGCTTTTAAAATGTGAAAAATACCTTTATCATTTTGGAAAAAAGATTCAGTTCTTTTGGAATGCCAGGCTTTCCCTGTTTAAGCTCCCTAAGAAGTCTCACTCTAGGGTCTAGCAGGAATGAGAGCAAGTACAAACAGTGGCAGGAATGCGTGACAGGGATTTAGCAGGAGCAAGACTATACCCTAAGGTAGTCCTTGGCTCATCTCTACAGCGTCACCTAACTGCACCCTGTGATTGCATCTATGGGAAAATAGCTTAAGGCTCTGATTATCATCAATAATAATAACAATAATAACAATAATAATAATAGCTATAACAATAAACAAATAAAAAAATAATAAATAATTGTCTGTAGCATTTTGAGGATGATAATTATGGATATGTTGCAGTGGGAAGGAGGTAATCAGTATAAATAAAGTGCAAGTGGGGTGAATCATGAAATTCCTATGCCTTTTTTTTTGAACAAAATGATCATATACAGGACAGATACTTTAGAATCATAGAATCATTTAGGTTGGAAGAGACCCTTGGGATCATCAAGTCCAACCATCAGCCCTACTCTACAAGTTCTCCCCTACACCATATCCCTCAACACCATATCTAATCTACTCTTAAACACAGTCANTATGCTGGTCACACTATTCTTTATGCAAACCAGGATGCCATTGGCCTTCTTGGCCACCTGGGCACACTGCTGGCTCATGTTCAGCCTCCCGTCGACCAGCACCCCCAGGTCCTTTTCTGCTAGGCAGCTCCAGCCACACTTCCCCAAGCCTGTAGCGATGCCTGGGGTTGTTGTGGCCCAAGTGTAGGACCTGGCACTTGGCCTCGTTGAAGGCCATGCCATTAACATTGGCCCATCTCTCCAGTCTGTCCAAGTCCCTCTGTAGAGCATCCCTGCCCTCAAGTAGATCAACACTCACACCCAACTTAGTGTCATCTGCAAACTTACTGATAGTGTTTTCTATGTCCCTATCTACATCGTCAATGAAGATATTAAAAAGGAAAGGCCCCAGTACTGAGCCCTGAGGATCAGGAACTTTAAAACCATATTTTACAATGTGATAATTCTTAAGAAAGCTTTGGTATAGTGCTGTGCTAGAAAGGAAACAGACTGACTCACAGAAAACTGAGGTAATTTCTTGAATTGCACCTGAGTGTGAAAATATAAAGTTGACATTATGGAAGCTATTAAGTGTTTCTTCCAGTCCTATAAATGAATCGCTGGCATTGACAGAAAGAAATTGAATAAGTACATGTTAATTTTTTTTTTTTTTTAATTTCTCCTTCCCCTCCTCTCTTTCAGGGTAAATGGAAAGCTGGTGGCACTGAAGGTGATTAGATTACAAGAAGAGGAAGGAACCCCATTTACTGCTATCAGGGAAGGTATGCACTCACATTTAATGATGATATATGGGGATTTTTTGTAATTCCATTGCACTTATTTCTGTGGCGCGCTATACTGAATAGCTTGAGAATTCATATTATATGGTTATGTTCTCAGTAGGAAGAAACTTTGGTGCTTCAAAAAGAAAGTCTCTGGTTTGGAAGATCTTGTTAAAGAATGCAACTCTGCCTCTGCATTGACTCCTGTTGGATTTACTATACAAATGATTACTTAAGAGCATGTTTAAGGTGGGTGTGAGGAGTCACTCTGGAAGATAAGGGAACTGTGTAAGTTGCTTTTCTTACCAGCAGGCAGCACCTAAGATGAAAGGAGTTGTAATTTTTCATATACCCACAGCATGAAGTGAAGAAAAGCGTTCTTGATGAAGGCAATTGGAAGATCAGGGAACAAGAATACAGGCATCTTAGAAGCTGCGTGTAGTTTGGGATTAGCTTCTGTTTGTTTTACCTTCCCCATGGACTCTAACTTGTGAGACTTTGGAATGACTCTTACCTAGTTCACTCAGAGAAGCTTGTCATGCTTTCTGCTCTGCTCCTTTAACCTTTCTTGTCAGCTTCTTGTGGACCTTACTGACGGCTGCTTTATCTGACCTTGCCTGCATTAAGAGGCTTTGTAGAAATTGCTTGATGTGCCTTCTCTGCATGGGCCTCTTCTGTTAGAAGGTACTAAAAATGAACATCAGTAGGGAAATAATAAACAATTTACCATCACACTACTGATTGAGACTCATCTGAAGTTGGTAGTGAACTAAAGAGACAAAACTGTTACGGTTTTTGAGTGTCTATCTGGGTATAATTTCTGAGGTGGGATGAGCCAGGGAGGTACCAGAACATCAGCCCTCATGGTGTCCACAGTGTGGCCCTGCGTGGGAGGCTTGTGGATTCTTGGCCATCACAGCTGCAATCTCAGCAGCTGCAGCTCCCTCATCCCTTTCTTGTGCCTATATTCATTCAGCATCAGTATGCCAGTTGTCTGTACAATGAGATCGTTTTGGGGTGGAATAGGAAATGTGTGTTTCTTGTGATTGACACTTTGGAGTTAGTAGCCTATAAAGTACTGTGGATGCAGAACCTTGGGATGGAAGACCTCTTTCACAAAGGAGGGAAACACGTGGGTGGCCAATTTATGAAGGAATTTCAGCAGTTCTCATGTACTGTTTCAGTTGAGTAATAATTACTGAATGATCTGACACATTTATTCATAACGATATATATTTTATCTGTGAGCTGTCTGTCCCCAGAGCTGAGACACGATAATGAAGTGTGCCGAGAGATACGAGCACAGCCTTCAATATTTGTACTGCCAAGTTCAAGGTGTGACAGCCTATGTTTCGAATATGTTTATTGTTCTCCAGGTTTTTAGTTGGCTGACTTAATAAGAAAATAGTGGATAGATACAGCTTTCTTGTGACTTTTTAGTGACACTTAAAAGGTTTTTTAATGTGAGCTTGGTCTTGATGAAAGTTTATAGTGTTATAACTGTCAAATACCGTATAATACATTTTTCTTCGTAAATTGTTGTGTGAGCTCAGTATAAGTAAGTATTCTTTAGGAGCAAGAACAGATATTTTTTCCACTTGTTTTTTTTTCCTTAGATGATAAAGGCACATTTGCATGAAAATACTTTTCATCCTGTCATTGGAACAGTTTTCCTTTTAGCCATGACCACACCACTGTGGTTGAAGCCAATTGAAATTCTAGTACTTTAATATTAGTAGAACAAAGCTTTTGTCTAGGAAAGTTATTAATCAATAAAAGTTATTAATTGATATATATTTTCTTAAATATATGGTGTCTCACTGTTTTTGATGGGACTATATGCACCTGTTGTATTTTTAAGTACTCATCTAGGCTGGAACTGGATCCAAAGAGACTAACGAGACAGGTTTTTATCAGCTTTTGTTAACTCTTGTTTAAGTGGGGTCAAACTTAGCTTATAGGTTGGTTGGTTGTGGGGTTTTTTGGTAAATGTAATCATGTCCCCCGGGTAATGGAACTTCATTCAGATCTGTGAGAGCTATGAGTAGTAGAAATGTAGTCCTCTATGTTTTACGTCACGTAGAAGTTTACATGATGTGTGGGAAGGAGAAAAGTCTGTATCTAGTTTGGCTTTGGATTTCCTTCTGTTTGTTTTGATTTTGTCAGAAAAAAAACATTAGACCCAGAAAAAATATGGGAGGCAGTATTAAAAATGAAACCTTCAGAAAGTAATCTCAGTGATGTTGTGCCAGACCTCTATTATCTAACGGTAATACTACAGCTCTAGGCTCCACTAGCAGGACACAAGGAAGCTGTTCCTCTTAGCAGCATGTAGTGTGTCTTGGGTGTTCTGGGTTCTGTAACACAGCCATGGTTGATCTTTGCTACATGGATTTTTTTAAAAAAAACAACAAGAAAACAACAACAACAACAACAACAAAACACCAAAAAATGCTTGTATCAGCTCTTGGTTATCTGTTAAGTTTGAGATGGAAAAACAGTAAGAATGGGACACTGTGTTAAGCAGATTATTTTTCTTGATCTCTTGGCTGACTGAAGGCTCCAACCATATAATTTAGACTGGGACAATTAGAACAAGGACAAATACTACTGAAGATGAGATCAACTTCTAATTTCAGTTATCTGAGGAGTAGTGTTGCCCTAATAAAAAGATGTATGTATGGTATCATAAGCCAGAGGTCTGCTGGGGAGGGCATTTCTTTCCAGGCAGGGTTTGACCTTGACTTATTTCTTATTTTCTAATTTTCCATCAATACAAGGCAAATTCAGGCAGAAGTTTAGTTATTTGTAAATTAAAACTACTGTAAGTAATTTGTTTAATATTTCTTATGTCTCCTTGACTAAAGCAGTGAGAGAAAATAGCATTCCTGTATCGGGATGCTGTGTAATGTTAATTAGGGAGAAGTTACAGGCTGAAATTTTAAGCTGTGGCCAAGCTGCAAGAATTTTGTAACTAACTGTGTACATTGAAGCATATTGTTACTGTTGCAACATGCAGGGCATAAATATGGGAAAAGGTGACTGTGGAAGCAAGCACTATCTTGGTTGAAACAAAAAATGGAAGGAAAAGGAATAAAAAAAAAGATAAAATCACCCAATAACGCTGCATAAGAAAAATTATAGTCAATGACTGGGAGAGTTTTAGTTAAAATGGTGATTAAATATTATAAACTAATTCTGCTTATACAGTGCATGTAGGTTTGTGTCTTCTACTCTTTATCGAAGTTACATAGGTTTGAATGAAAGTAGGTAACTGTGGCTTATTTACCAGTGCTTCTCAGCTATACTCAATTTCTAGAACAACATTTAGGAGTAGCCTGTGCTGAGTGTTCTTTCAACTTTGTCAGTTGTACCAATTTATTTATGCTTTCATTTAGTGGCATGCAGTTTACAGGATGTTTCACTCTTGAAGAGCCTGAGAAAACAGAAAAAAAAAAAAAAAGAAAGGAAGGAAAAAAAGGAGAAAACAGTACAACTGCTTGGATGCATATGCCCGAGTGGACTTAACGTATGTGATTTTCTGATTGCATAGGTTTGAGTGGTGCAGGCCACCATATTACTGTTGTATTCTAAACAGGCCTGCAGCTGTGATATCTGAGTCAGTATGGAGTCGGAAAGTAATTTACACACTATTTGCCCATTTATACTAAATTTAGTAGGATAGAGGTTAGTAAGTGATCTATTTTCTATGGTAGTATTGTTGTGGTTTATTCTTCTAATGTAACTTTCATTATCAGCTGTTCAGAGATGTTCAGGTCATCATCTGAAACAGTAAAGATGTTCAGATGACCGTAACTTTTATCTTGGGTATTTCATGTTCATCTAGGCTAAATAGTGAACTGTGTGGTGGATTCTAATTTTGGAAACAGCTTGATTTACAATTCTGTAATTATCATGTTCATTATAAGTAGTAATATTCCTTATATCCAGCATAACAAAGATTTTGCTTTTTGAGTGTGTATGTAGACAAACATCCCTTGGTTTTATCGCTACCCTGCTTGTGAGGTTAACTTGCTTACTGTGCTTCTTTCTTGGGCAGTAAAATTATTTCTTGCCCACCCTACTAATGAAAACTGTTTTGTATTTGGTTTTTATTTTCCACTTTAGAAATATCAGTGCTCCTTTGCTCTGATTAATTGATTTACTATTAGCAATTAAGGTCTGTTCTAATGTTTTAGTATGTGATAATGCTTCATTTCCCATAGGCCTAGATGATGTTTCAAAGCGTCACTCAAACCAGGCATATATTTGTAGGTATTTTGTACTTTGCTATTTAAATGCCATGATTAGGTTATTTATTTTTAGGTTATATTTTAGGTTATTTCTCTCTTTTTATTATTTTTTTTTAATTTACATTTTGTAATTAATATGTATTTGTACCTATTTGTGTTTCACATTTAAAAGTGTTCAAGTCAGAGACTGTCTCTAACATCTTTGGTTTCACATTTGCCCAGATAATAATTTCCCATCTACTCCAGTGTTGAAGGCTGTTATCTTAATGCTGCATGTGGTTAGTAGCATGCAAAAATAGCACATAAATGCTTTGGAAACTGCCAGCTGTCTTGCATTATAAGATTACAAAGAGCACAGTTTGTTTAATGAATTTTTTTAACTTAAATTTGTAAAGAGCAGTTTGGCATGCATGCTGAAGAAGCTTGTTATGTGACTTGCATGAGAAAACTTAATGCACCTGAGTGCCAGTATAGAGCAGGGAGGAGAGATGCTTAATTCTTGGCCACAAAACACCTTCAAAAGTCTTCAAAGTTTCAGGCCTCTTCCATCCATATCTGACTTTCTGATAGGAGGGAAAAAGAGAAACAAAACATGAAAACCTTAACGGATCTTTAAGAATGTGAGTCTACCTTTACGCTCCAGACTGGACAGACTTCCTCAGGTTGGGAGGGGATAAATCTCCACCAAACTTTTATCTGTGGAAGAGTGAAGCAGCATAGTTGCTAAGAAAAACGTACAGGGAAGATGGACAGTTTACCATGGGAGAGCTTTTACCCAAGGGAATGTGTAATTTATTGCATGGTATTCCTAATAGGTGCACAATGGAAAATACTGCTTTGTACTAACAGTACTGCAAGTGATATAAAGCAGCTGTGCTTCTCTATTATCCAAGAGAAATAGCACAGTCTGTAGCAGTACCATCTAAGGAAGGGTTACAGAAAAGCACAGTTTTACTTGGTAGATAAAATTCTTGTGATCTCATATTGAATTATTACCTAAGTTATTGCATGCACTTACCAGCTAAGTGATTTTTGACGGACATATAGCATAATGATCTTTACAACTTTAAGGCAACAAATGACCTCGCACTAATTAGATGACTCATGGTGATAAGCCTCCTATTGTATTTGAGTAGGTCTGGAAGGTTGTGTGCTGTGGGTCAAAAGCGCAGTGAAACAATATCTGCCTTTTTTTTTTTTTTTTTCTTAAGAGTCATGGTTGGTTGTTCTACAGGTAGAAGGTAAACATGAAAATTGCAATGGGAATCCCACCTTTGTTTGCCAGTAAAGAGTAAATTATTTTATTTGGAAGTTAAACCATCCTCTTCCAAAAATTAAACCTATTCTTCCTTTTATAAAAGTTGTTGGGTTTTTTTGGGGTTTTTTTGTTTTTTTTTTACTAAGGAAGCTTGACAGCAGCTTTCTTTTGAGTCATAGGTGTGTGGAGGACTTTCATATTCCTTCACAAAGTCCAGTCAAGAAATGTGAATTTCTGTAACTGAAATGCCTGAAAGCTTCATAAGTGTCTGGTTCAAGAAGCCTCAGGGAACGTCAAGAGATTATGTTTAAAGTTATGGAGATGTAACTATTCTGAGTGTGTATATTACTATTAAGGTGTGAGAAACTGGCCCTGAGCACCTACCAAAAACAGGAAATCTCACAGTTCACTTGTTTCTGTGTCTTCATGTTTTTAGAGTCTGAGGATAAGTTCATTCTCCCCAAAAGCAACATTGCTTTGGAGCATTTAAGTAAAAAAAGAAAAGGACAGTATCTTGGATTGCAGCTTGGGGAACTTTTTCATTGCCTACAGAGTTGGCAGAGCTGGTGCCTGCTGCAGGCTAAATAACTGCAGCTCAGTTAACTGTAAAGTCTCTGCAGAGCCAATGTAGCTTGTACTCATAAAAGTTTTGTTATAAATCAAACACACAATCCAAGAACCTCTGGGACATTTTGTTGTTGGATATTTAAAGTAATGAAGTACTCGGAAGTAAAGAAAGTCCAGCAATTTTAATTTCTCTGTCTGGTCTCTTTTTGTTTTGGGCATCCTGCAGCCTTACCCAAACTGCATCCCTCCTCAGGATGAAATGGGAATATAAGATTTCCAAATTGAACTATGTTGGCATCAAAACCACAGTACATCTGGAAAGGGATGTTCCTGGGACCTTTCTAATGAAGTCAGCTTTTAAAATTTCCAAGACTTTTGTATGTTACTTATTATTAAATACTCTGTCGTGTTGTAGAGAAGAGTATATTTATTCTTACTGAACATCTAAGTTACCTGAAATTTCTGGAGTTTTTGTGACAATGTTTTTTGATAGCTCAGATTTTCAACTATACTTAATGTGTGCTTTCTCCTGCACATGTGCTTGTGTGCATTTGCATATGCCTGATCCTCAGAAATGTGGAGCTTCGAAGCAGCAGGAGCTTTCATCTTTATTCTGCTTTCCCTCCTGCTGCTTTCCCCAGCCCTGACTGGCAGCTAATTTTTTTTGTTGGTTTGCTTGTTTGTTTCTGACAGTATTCATTTCTCTTTCTTTGAAAGCAGTTGGACTGACTGGCTGAAACGGGTGAACTGAATTTCTGGTCATCTCAGAGAAACATGGAAGAGCTAGTAGTTTTCCAATCTCAGATGCAGTGTGAGTGGGTACTGTGATGTTACTGTACCTTGCTTGTCCTGGTTTCTGCAGGGACCGGGTTCATTCTCCCCAGGCTGTAGCAGGGGCACGGGTATTCCATCCAGTGTGAGCCAGGCCCGGGGGAGAGCTGGGGGCTGGCAGGGAAGGAGAGAGGGAGGGAGAAGAAGTCACCACGTGGAGTTGGCCTGGGCAGTGGTATCTTAATGGTGGTTGTACATTCCTCTCTCAGTGTTACTGTTGCTGTTCTGTTAGGGTTTGCCCTTTCAGTTCTGATTCTCCCCTCACGGCCGGCTGAGGGTGGGGGGGAGAAGGGGGAAGGTGCGAGCGAGCGGCTGCCACATGGGTCTTTCGTTGTTGCCCTCTGAGGCCAAACCGCGACAGTCCTTTTTGGTGCCCGAGGTGGGGCACTGGGAGGGTTGAGATAACGACAGATCTGACCAGAGCGTGCTAAAAGGAATGTGTTATATGCATTTATTGTACTAGTTGATGGTCATGGCGTTGCTTTTTTTGTTTTCATGGCTGTGTTATGTAAATTCTTACATGCCCATGATGTTTAGCCTCTCTGGGAAAGGAATCATGATTTTGCTCTCCTGTGTGATATCAGCTTAAGATATGACAGCATTACTGTTCAGGGAGTTGTGTTGGGGTGTTGATGCAGCACTGTTGTCCTGCCCATACTTCACACACCGTCTCTCAGAATTTATTAATAATCACCTCTGTCTAAGGGGGAAGCAGAGGGGGGATACTTTCTCCAGCTCTTTTACCTCCCCTTTCCCTTTTGCGATGGGTAGGCCAGATTTTAAGAATACTCTTGGGACCTGCAAACCAGCTTGGTCCTGTTGCTAGGTCTCCTGAATGTGTTTCAGTTCATGTTCATGGTTAAGCAACTGTGTAAGACTACCACCCAGAGATCTGCCCTGAGGCTGGATAGTCATGAGTGGCATGGGACGTGGGAGAACATGGGCAAGAATCTGGAGAGCTTTTCGCCTCCAATGGTCTGGGACTTCACCCCCAAACAATTAGAGGACCCTGATAAGATGATAGAATAACTGAAAGGAAAATGCTGTGGCTGTTGCAGAGAGGCAGAGCTCATGGCATTTTGTGCTGTGCCCTGGCCAGTATCTACCAAGCACTGCTCAATCTTGTGCGGCATCCTCAGGAGCAAGAGACGGAAACCAGGCCAACAGGCAGTGTGACTAGTGCCACTCCTGCAATAGACCCTATGGCTACTCCAACCCCTGTGGTGGGCGCTGCAGTTCCTCCAACCCCAGTGTAAGGAGCTGTGGCTACACCAACCCCTGTGGCAGGCGCTGTGGCTCCTCCAGCACCAGTGGCAGGCAATGTGGTTACTCCAACCCCGGTAACAGACACTGCAGCTGAACCAGAAAACCAACCCGTGCCTGTATCAGTTGCCCCTATCCAGAAGAAGAAATACACCAAGAAAACAGTTCACTTAGTGAGGGATGACGATTGTCCGGGGTCATCACAAGATCAGCAGGAAAAGGCAGAACCAGAGATAATCCCTGTATCCCTTGCTTTTTCTTAAGGAGCATTCTCATTTCTGTAAACGCTATTGGTTGTACTATAGTAAGAATCACTCAAACTCATGACAGATGGACTGATGAAAAACTGAGTGAAGTTCAAGGATCAGAACTGACCTCAGAAGCTGGAATCCAGGACCTTCATTGAGATCGACATCTTCAACTCATGCACTGGATACTTCAGATGCAAGCCTCCAAAGTACAGCATGCAACAGTCCAGCACCATACACCATCTTGCCTGGCCTGAGAAACTGTTCCAATAGACGGAGCCCAAATCATGGATTAAAGCAACTCAATGGACGTTTTAGAGTGATGACCCATTGACTAAAGACATTATAGCTGTACAGATACACATGTATATCTGACAGAGCAAGGTGATGGTATTTAACTGGAAACTGTAAGATCTGGGCATCATGCTAGTATGGAATAAGGGAAGGATAATATCCTGGGTCCGGTGGGGATGGGGTTAATTCTCCCCAGGATGTAGCAGGGAAGCCGCTTTTCCATCCCTTTTGAGCCGTGCCCAGGGGGTAGCTGATAGCTGGCCTGGAGCTGGCCGGGGGAGGGGGCAGGCGGTATCCCAGGCTCGGTCAGTGAGCAGTGGTATCAGTGGTATTGTCATGGTTGTATATTCCTCTCCCAGTGTTGTGTAGTGCTGGGCGGTGGGGCGTGGGGGCGGAGCGTCCAAGAGAGCGACTGCCACGGTTTTTTCCGTCGCACATTGCTCTTTAGTATGGCTAAATCGCTGTGTTCCTTCATCCCTCTTTGGTGAACCAAATTAAGGCTTCTGTACGTGAAGTCTTTGTGCTCAAATGGCAGTGATAAAGTCTGTCCTGCTCCTACTTGTTTCTTTGTTCCTTGCTATTCATAGGCTGAGCTAGTTTTCTTTGTGCTGGTTCCCCCCCCCCGCCTCTCCTCCCCCCTCTTTTTTACCCTTTAACACAGTAGCAGTTCTCACAATTATAAAACCTTCAGGAGAGCTGAGATTACGTGCAATATAAATGGCGGTGCTTCCGCTTGAGAATTGTGATACAAATTTTAAACTCACCATGTGGGAAATGTATCGTGCTTTTCTGAAAAATCCAAATGAAAATTCCAAATTATCTAGCTTCACAGAGCTAAATCTATTCCACAGAATACTCTGTACCCTCTGCCCTCCTCCCATTCTCCCTCCAATATTTTTATCTGTAGCCTACTGAGATGGAACACTGCTATATCAATTGAATCTTCAGTGCTTTTGATGTGCAAACTTTGACCTTCTGGTTTTTGTTCTTGGGCACAGTTTAAGCAAGAAAAGAATGGAGTGACACTTTGAGGATTTTTTTTTATTATTCACCCCTCTCCAATATCTTCATTTTGCCATCAGGAATCCTTTCCTCATGCTTTTTATCAGTTAGCTTAATGGCAGACGTTTCAGACTCTGCTGCACTTCCATTGAAGAAGTTGCGTGTGCATCTTCAGTGGAAGCTGTTGGGTAAGGGATCTTGTGCTAGCTGCAGGCTTAAAAGGTTACAGATCCATTTACTCAAGGGTGTCATTGAACTCTTCTCAGCAAGGCATTTGCATGCAGATTCCTGAGTTGCAGGGTTCTCTGAGCTTTTGGGTCTGCTGAGGCATTCTGCTCTGAGAACTTTTCTGCTCAAAAAATGTTGCTTCTCTTCCCTGTTTAATGCAGGAGTTGGAACTGTTGCATTACAGATTTGTCTGGTCTGCTGCTCTTGCTGTCCCTTGTATGACAGGAAGGGTAGGAAAAAAGTTTGCAATTACAGAATACAGAGGATAAAAGGAGGGTGGCAATTCTTTCTTCGTATATAATATGTGATTACAAGTCTTACAGAACCCTTATGCAGCCCTCACAGATTTCTTGTTTGAGTCAAAGTTGAGTGAGGGTCACTCTTTTTGTGCTACATAAAATTTAGCCTCCTCTTATAGCACATGCTACCATTATAAAATATGTAACATTAATCCTGCTCCAAGAAGCATTTATTTCTACTCTGTGACCATACCCTGGTTGGAGTGGATTGAATTGGTGATACAGATAGTAGCTGGTTTTTAATACAAGTGGAGATGCTAGTAAGTGATGGCGGCTCAGCTTGAATTACTTAGAGACCTTAAGGGAGATGACTTCCAAGTGCTAATACCTTCCACGGCCACCTCATGAAATAAAATTTTGATAGCATCTGTTTTTGAGGCAAAGAAACATCTGAACCTTGCCAATTCTTCATTCCCCCCCCCCTTTGTTATATCTCCCTTTTGTGAAACGAATAATCCTACCAGCGGTACCATTTAGCCTTGTCATTAAAGCAGGACCTTTGAATCTGCAGACACATTTCCAAGTGCTTTGTGTGTGTTTTTCCACTGCTATGTCATGGATTTTGAAAGTATTTGAGCAAGGTGCCAGCTCAGTGTTTGAACCAGTTCAGTTAGCTTGAGTTTTCTCCTTAAGTCTTTTGTGCTTGTTAAACTAGTAGGTGACTGTTGTATCTCAGCAGAACTGTTTTGAACTTTGGGTAAATACATAATAAGGACATGGCAAGGTTGTCTGGTTTTCTGTGTTAAATCTCTTCCCCTTTGAAGGAAATACATCACTACATGTAGGGAAAGAAGTGTATGAGCATGTATGTATATTATGTGTGCATGTGTATCTTGTATGTTGAGAAGACTTGATGTAGAAAGCTGATTAACCTTGTCCCCCAAAGAGCCAAATATTTTGTGAAGACTTACATAGTGGCTTCGATCAACTGAGAGTATCTAAAGTGAGTTGGATATGTACCCACATGTAGATAAAGGCAAAATGCTGCTTCTGAAAGATGTCCATTTTTGTCAGAAGTTGTGTCTGAGACACGTGGCAATAATGAACAAGAACAGTTGTTGTGTTTTTAACACAGAAAGTTCCCGAATGAGGTGTCCTAATTTTCCTGATGTAATTTACTTAGAAATACGGTATGAAACAGTCTTTGTTCCTCAGGCATGGGTATAACAATGTAGACATGCCTGTGCTAATGCTGGATCCACAATGGTGCCGTTGTTTCAATACAAAGCACAACGACTAGTTAATGCTTTTCTGCCTTTTATTATCATCTTTTGTGGTAATAATTCAGTTCTTCCTTAAATATGACATCTATTCAGGGAAGTGAAAAATCCCAATATGCCATGTATAGATGATGGTACTTTCTTTAAGATATTAAACATTAATTGTTTCTAAGTCTCAGAATACTTGGGAAATACTGCCAGTAGTCTACATCTTTGTACTGGTATGAAATATGATAGTAGCCACTGTAGGCAATAAGAATCACACACTAATGTCTTCCTCACAGGAAGAAAAAATACCAATTATAATCAAAACAGTGGAAAATGGGTTAGCAGATACATCTTATATTGAAAATATATATGTCGGGAAAAAAAGCATTTTTTCCTTCCTAGTTCTTGTTTGCCTTTGCTTCACTGGCTGCTTTTTAGTTTGGTCTAGCTGCTGCTAGATGCTGTAGGCACAGTTGTCTGCATCATGTCATTCCTTTGGGAGACAGTACTGCTCCTTTTCCTCTCTTGTATTTTTTCTCATTTAGAAATTAGGTGGAGTTGAAATGCATGCTTCATATAGGGACTTATTCTTGCAACATTGGTGGAGTTACTGCATTCAGGCTTTGTAATCAGTATGAAAAGAGGATCTTTTCAAAATTAGAAATTGACTGTTACTATCTTCTTCAAAACAATGAAAATGAATACCTACATTATTTTACTTTGGAATGTTCCTTGCGAGTATGCAATAAGAAAAAAGAAGCTGGTAATGTATCACATTTTTCTCCTGTGATGAAGGGGAACTGGATTGTTCACACACTGGTAATAGGAGATCAGGACCTTCCACATCTGACCCAATTATTAAAATACAAGCTATGATGGTGGAGGCTAAAAGTCATCACTGTGGGATATACAGCTGTAGAATCTGGAACTCTGTATTTCTGAAATTTTAAGGTCTGGGGCACTTGTTGCAAACTTTTACAGCTTCTCAACTGGCAAGTAGGTTTAGCTGGAGTGAAGCGAAAAGTGAACTAAGAACAAAAAGAATGGAGGAAATCTTGTAAATAAGGATATATTTGCTGTGCTAAACTTGGTGATTTGTTTCTGCTCCGATCTGATACAGCTTATTTGTCCTTGTTTTGTGAAGCTTGATTCAGAGCTTCCTTAAACAGTGCAGAAGTGGTACTGACCTGTTTTCTCTGACTGTCACTCTGGGATGTTAGAAAGGGGTTAATACAAATATGGATGCTGTGGATTTTCCCTTAAGAGAATGCTAAAAGCTTGCACTGTCAATGAGAGCTAATTTAAGCATTTAGTGTTTCACTCTGGATCTCCTGTGGAAGATTCCTAACACCCTTTTTGTTTCTGTGGCCTGCTTAAGCTGAGAGTTGTTTCTGTGAAGCCCATATTAGTTGTACAGCTCAGGTAATTATGTAACAAATTACCTTGGGTTTTATGTAGTCTTATATGTCACTTGGTTTTCACTGAGCAGAAGCAATCAAGGAAGTAAGAGTATGGTGGGAATTTTGGTGTACCACCATGCTAGCTTTGTAGACAGGGTGATAGCGGTGCCTAGCTAGCTTCCGTCTAAAATTGTCTTTCTGTCATATCTCTTAAAACTTGAGAAGTCGAAGTAATCCAAGTTATTGTGGTAGGTTAAATGACTGGGGGGGGGGAGGAATCAAAACCGTACTTGCAAAGTAAAAGCAAAAATTAAGTGAATATATTTTGAAGTTTTAGTTCGGAAGCAGTAAAAATTGACCTACTTTTATGTGGTCCAAATATTTTTAAAAATTTAGAACTCAAAAAAATATAATCTACTGTTTACACATTTAATTCTCAAGTAACAGGATAACACATATACACACACTTGTTTTCCCTGTATATCTTTGAAATCCAGGCCAGATGCTTGTTCTTTTGTATGCTGTGAGGGCTCAAAAAATGTGTTTAATACGTA
>VZTM01036159.1:351-11728 GCA_013400555.1 Jacana jacana
ATCCTAGGACTGTTTGATGTTTGAACCTAAAATAACTTACCTTCCCTCAGAACTTAAACTAATACTGGGGTTTCTTTGAAGTGCTGTTGTTTTTCTGGCGTCTCAGCCTAAAACAGAAAGGTCAAGGAAGAAGCATCAAATGCTAAGAGCCAACCTACTTCTTTCTGTGGAACAAGAGATGTTCCTGTATATCAACAGAAGCCACTTCTCTTCTTTTTTAATGTTTTAATGCTAAAAAAGAGAAAGGAATACCCTCTGATATCGGCAAAGAAGAGATTAGGGCAAATAGGAGGCCATATCAATGCTCTTCCCTTTTTTTTTTTGATTCAAAAGGCACACTGCAAAAATCTCTCTGTTTTCCCAATGTATGTATGTGTATGAATTTGTATGTGTGTATTTACAGGTCTATGTGACGTGCATTCTTCTCCAGGCAGGCTCCTGTATTATGCAGCAGCTCCATTCTTCTTACTGTTTTATGGTGTGTAATTTCCTGTTACAGTACAACAAGTTAGATTGCAGCAGTGATATATTTAATAAAAAATTAGATACACTTCTACTGCCTCTCTTTTTTTCTTTTCCCCTCCATCTGTCTGGGATACTGACCACAGCAAGTTAGTGTTTAAAATAAAATGACTCAAATCACTGCTAAATAAGTAAGATACTCTGCATGCTATGGGTTCTGTCTCAGCCATGAAGAATGAAGATGTTTTGTAAAGTGCTAATGCCTGCCACACTCTTGAGTTATGGGTCGCGAAAGAAGCAGAACACTTACCCTAGGGACACAAGCTATCCCACACGTAATATATTTTCCAAAAGTGCAATGTGCTCATAATTTCTGGATGTCGGTAAACTCAGAGTTATTACTACTGCTGTAGTTTGGTTCAGGATTTCTATCCAAACTCGTAACATTTCAAAGACATATCTCTCTATCTCTCTCTCCCCACAATTAATGTACAGGTTAAAAGGTCAATCAAACAAATAAACCAGCAAAACACAAACCCCGTTCTACCCTATAAAACCAGTGCTCTTGAGTCACTTTTCTTCTGGGGAGGAATGAAAATGGACACCTCTTGTCACGCTCTGAGGATCAAAACCCTTGGGTTATTAGCAATCCAAGCCTGGGAACACAGGTGCTGAAACTGGTTGTTTCACATGTACTGATGCAAAATGCCAGCCATCTTCTACCCACGTCCTCCACCATCATTTTTTTTCCATTGAGGGTCCAGCCTCAGTTCACTGTGCAATAAAGCAGTCTTCAAATTCACATATAGTCAAATTCATATGTAAGACTAGCAGGTGATCTCAAACTTACTGTGATTCTCCGTTCATCAAGTGCTGTCTCGTGTCTCAAAGTTGATCAGTGTTACTAATATAGTAACTTCTTCAACAAATTCCTATCATGACCAAAAGCCTCACATGCATTTGTGTTCAAACCCAGAGAGAGGATACCCACAAGAATTGATTTGAGTAAAGAACTAGCTGAGATGCAAGGACTAGACAAAACCCAAAGCAGCCTGAAACAGTTGAACTTGTTTTGATGGTTGATGGACTGTATGATAAACAGAAGTTAAGTCCAATCTAAATTATCATATGAATTTGTGATTGATATGCTGCCTGGGTTACTTCAACCTGACACCACAACTTTCTGTTTTAATCTGCAATGTTTTGTGTTTAACAGAAACAACAAAACAAGCAGTCTCAGGTAAAAAGTTATTGCAGAAGCCTCTGAGGCAGGAATTGGAGAACTGCTAGAGAAAAGATTAAGAAAGTCCCAAAGGACATAAGACCAGAGACCACAAGAGGTTCACTAAAGCTAAGAAAGTAGCAGAGGCACAGTGATGAAAGAAACTTGATGTCTTTTCTAGGCTAGAGGACTTTGGTTGTCTTATAGAACATGACAACCTGCTCTTAGGTAGTGTTATGAAGAGAGGTATAGCTGCTCTGATGAGGTTGGAACCTGCATGAGTTGGCCATTATATGTGCTGGATAGCCATGATTGTGATAGTGAATACACAGCCACATCTACACTAGCAAGTAAAAAAATGCTAATATATAAACATGGGAAGGGAATCTTGATCATTCTTGTGGTTAAACTGGTGGTATGGTGCGTATTCTGCTTGGGGTCAATGCTGTTGACCTTATTCTAAATCGTGTATTCAGGGCTAAAGAACTGGTCCTGGCACTGGTTAACTTGGTAGTTAACTTGCCATTAAAGTACCCAATCAGTTTTGTCGACTCCAAGAGAGGAACATGGACCACAATCCAGGAATGAAGAGGGATCTGATTTCAACATCTGGGTTTTTTCTCTTTCATCTTTTAGAAGGTGCTTATGCAACAGGATATAGACACAGCTGTGCTTAGATATCAATCATATTTTAACTCCTTTTACAGCTACTACCTGGATTACTGGCCACCAGAACTAATGGTACTAGAAATTAAAATAAGAGACTACTTTCACTGCACTAACCACTGTTAGTGGTGGGAACGTTTTTAAGTTGTGAGGGATAACTGCCTCATTCAGGTTGAAAAGATAAAGCAAGGGAGGTGTAGTTAGGCAACTGCTCAAGGTTTACTTTTTAGACTATAGCTAATGGAGGAAGACAGGTAATTCCAGAAGGTCATATACCACCTGGCCTTCAGTCCCTTGTCTGAAAGCATGAAGTCTCCAACAGTCCAACTCTATATCTGCCAAGAGTTGTTCTAAAACATCCAAACTGTTGCTGATGGTATAGAAAGACTATGATTGCTGTCTCTACATAACCTTTCCAATTCTAAAAGTAAGAGGAATCTCAGCCTCTCTGGTTTCAATATAAATGGGGTACGTTAGAACCAGTCATTGGTTCCAGTAGAAGATAAAATTATGTAGGGAATCTAAGACGGAGAATTGTGTATTTCAGCAGAATCTGGGAAAATGAAATCTATAATGTAGGTGGGACAAGGAGATCGGGTAATTTGTATTAGTTGGCCTGGCTTTTATCAAGCTTGTCAGGTAGGTCTGCAACCTGGAATAAAAGTGGACACTATGTTTCGATGGAGTCAGAGCTTTTTTGAAGTAAAATAATCCAATGCATTTAGATGGGTCAGAGGCAGACAAGTAAAATCAGTCAAGCAGCAGACTTAATCTGGAATTGAGTTCCATGCCTTTAGGAAAGGAGAGGACTTTAGAAAATCTGTACGGTGTAGGTTTGCTGTCATGAGATTTTGCAAAGGTCAAGAAGACCAGCAGAGATATGTCTTTATTAGGAACTGGCTTTAAGGAGGGATATGGCTGGGATTAAGAGGTTCATAGCAGGATAAAATGCATTCCTTGTCGCACCATGGGACAGGGCTGCTCTTGCGGCAAGAGCTTCCCATCCACCTAGCTCATGTCTATAGTAACCCTGGTGTGTACTATTTCTATGTGCCAGGAGCTCTTCCCCCTGCCTGAGGGTATGGGACAAACCAGCTTGAGTCCATGGTGAGATGGCCAGTATGGCCAGTATGGCCAGAACTGTCACTCCCGGGGAACCAGTAGGACTGGCACTTTTCCCTGAATGATGCTGCCATTGCTCAGCCGTGCTCCCTATCTCCGTCACCTCTTCCTTGAGAGGTGACACTGAAGGAAGGAACACTTGTGCTGACACCTTCAAACCATGTCTCGGTGTGACGTGGCTTTTCCCAGGGAATGAAGCAAGGTGCTGTGAAGAGCTCGTGCCTGGCAGGACCTTGCG
Source organism: Jacana jacana (assembly GCA_013400555.1). Classification (NCBI taxonomy): domain Eukaryota; kingdom Metazoa; phylum Chordata; class Aves; order Charadriiformes; family Jacanidae; genus Jacana; species Jacana jacana. Next base: position 4,062 of record VZTM01036159.1, read on the forward strand.
GCTGATCTAAAAATGGGGTATGATTTTTTTCCTCGAAAAACATGCTTCAGATACAGCAGCTTGTGACAATATCAGTTGTTGTCAGCTGCCTGTTATTCTGTTGCCTACTGAATCTTCCCCAGGTGCATCCCCCCCAGCTAAGGTGTGGGACCCTGCTGAATACCAGATCCCTTTGTTGCATATTATCGTGTTAGCTAAGCTGTCATGAAAGTTGCCAGTATATATGTAGAACACAGAGATTAATCCAATTAAACCTCCACTGACTTTTCCACATTCCTCCCGTTGCAGCCCATATCTCCTCACAGGTAGGCGTCAGAGCATGGGGAAGATTAATCAAATGAGGTTTATGAAGTGGCAACCCAACAAAAAAGCATGACATAATGAGAGGGAAGGAGCGCGTGAGTGATTAAGCAGCTCAGCTTTAACCCACCGTAACTGCTGGTGATCCTTAACCTTTCGGTGTCAATTTTAATTGTAAGGATGGAGTTGGAAAAAAAGGCATTAAGGTAAAAGCATTGCTCTCCCCAACCTCAACTTTACGAATAACGTAAGTTTCGGGTTTTTCCAACCTCTGAAGAAGAGCCCTAAAGACAGCGTAAGGTTTATAAAATAAAACCTAATATGAATAAAGGCTTTAGCGAGGGGAAAAAAAAAAATCTCTAGGAATTAAAACTAACAAATATGCTTAGACTGAAATTTATGTAGGCACATAATAACACAGATGGTAAATTTTACTGATATATATTTTTCCCTGGTGGAGAACACACAGTTGCAATCCAGCATGACAGATTGTATCCGAGGCTAAAACTGTGTCAGACACAAAGTAATCAGAAGATGCTATCACGTAATTTGCACTGGGGCCAGCCTGAATCTTGTAAGCATCCTTTGTTCAGCTGCATCGAGTTGTATTTCAACTGGGGTTTCCATCTGTAATAAAACTATTGTGTGGTGGGGGTTCTGTTATTAGGCCTCCTTTTTGCTAGTTTCAAACAATGCTAAACCAAATAATTAACTATTATTGATGTTGTTATTTTTCTTCTTCACATAATAATATTAATTATTCTTAATACTACTGGTCCCATCCAGTGAATCAGTTCAGCCCCGTGTGCAGCTCTTGGTGAGGCCAAGTATTGAGACTTAAGTCACCACAGAATATACAAAGATATGAGATAAATTTCTGTTAGTTTAGATGCTTAGGATAATTTAGTCTGTCTAATTAGGCTCCTGCTAGTCTAAAGGTAAAAGAAATATTTCTCCAGAGATTGCTTTACCTTATCCCTCCCAGAAATTTATTTTAGGATGTGAAAACAACCCTGGGAGGATCTTTGTCTCATCTCCAGAAGACTGACTTAAGTGAATTATCTAATGTTAAAATTGCTAAAGTTAGAGAAGATTAATCCCTTTTGCAGTGGCAATGCTGGGGCTTTTTGACACATGAAGGACTGAAGAAGCATCTACACTGGCCAGCTACGCAGTGTCACCCAGCTCTTTGAACTGGGTACAGCTGTTGGCCTACATTAATTCACAATCTTTGGGAATTGTTTGAGGATTACCCAGGTGATCCAGAGCAGGGGCATGTGAGGGCCCATTTGTACAATTCAGTGGTGTTAATGACTTGGTTTTTGGTTTCTTGGGCCATGCTCTGAAACTGTTTACTAGTATAGATGCAATCAGGTCAAACCCAGGTTGTAGTTCTAAGTGCTTTTTCAAAACAAATACTGCTTGTGTCTGGATTTTACCGATGTGGTGTTGAAATCGGTATCAACGTTTGTCATTCTGCAAAAATATATACACGCTCTATCAATTCATGTGATGGGACTGGTCCTTCCAAACCTGAACTTTACTCAGGTGTGTCAAGCAAAGTACACAGCTATCCATTTTTTTTTCCACGAAAACTCCAAACATGATGTTCTAGCTGGCTACATACCCTTTCCTTTCCCTCTATCACAAGGGAAGGATAGGAAAGAATAGATGGTAAAGGGATTTTATCTTTTTTTTTTTCTTTTTAATATTGTAATGTTTTCTAGCTGTGGTCTGTGTATACTGAGCAAAGGATCATAAAATATGAGTTCTGTTCCCATGTTTGCTTCTGAGTCATGTAGGACAAAAGCACCATTTCTCCTCATGTTGGACCTGTGCTTTTGTAAGTCTGACCTTCCTACGGACTGGTGAAGACATAGTTTGTCTTGCACTTTCTGGCTGTGGATGTGCATTCATTTTATTTTCCTCTTATTCTGGCATATGACAACTGGATCAGAGTCAACTTGGAAAAGAGCTAGGTTTGAAATCAAACCAATGACTCCATCCATCTTTGGTCCAAAGAAAGTATTTTTCAGTTCAAAAAGGGAATCAGAAATGTGTAGCAGTGAGCACAGGCAGGCAGTGTGCTCTTCAGTAACTATGCATGATCAGGAAAGGGCGACCTTGGTTTCCCCTTCTGTAAGCAAGATGCAGTGCAACATCACAACCACCAGAGAAGAAAAGACCACAGAACGCTGGACATGCTTTAGAGCTTGCACAGTCTGCTGCCTGTCATGAATTCATACTGGAGCTACAAGAAGGACCTGCTTACCCTCACCAGTGTCATCCCAGGCTATGCAATCATGATGGTGCCAATATCAGTGCATCAAGTTGGGCAGGGAGAAATGTAATGAAATATAACAAGGGTGAGTGTAGAGTCTGGCATCTGGGCAAGAACAACTCCAGGTACCAGTATAGGTTGGGAAATGACCTGTTGGAGAGCAGCATAGGGGAAAGGGACCTGGGGGTCCTGGTGGACAGGATGACCATGAACCAGCACTGTGCCCTCACGGCCAAGAAGGCCAATGGCATCCTGGGGTGTATTAGAAGGGGGGTGGTCAGTAGGTCACGAGAGGTTCTCCTCCCCCTCTACTCTGCCCTGGTGGGACCAAATCTGGAATATTGTGTCCAGTTTTGGGCCCCTCAGTTCAAGAAGGACAGGGAACTGCTGGAGAGAGTCCAGGGCAGGGCTACCAAGATGATGAAGGGAGTGGAGCATCTCACGTATGAGGAAAGGCTGAGGGAGCTGGGTCTCTTTAGCTTGGAGAAGAGGAGACTGAGGGGTGACCTCATTAATGTTTATAAATACGTAAAGGGTGAGTGTCAGGAGGATGGAGCCAGGTTCTTCTCAGTGATGTCCAATGATAGGACAAGGGTCAATGGGTGCAAGCTGGAACATAGGAGATTCCACTGAAATATGAGGAAAAACTTCTTCAGTGTGAGGGTGACAGAACACTGGAAGGGGCTGTTGTGGAGGGGAGGTTGTGGAGTCTCCGTCTCTGGAGATGTTCAAAACCCTCCTGGACACCTTCCTGTGTGACCTGCTCTAGGTGTTCCTGCTCCAGCAGGGGGATTGTACCAGACAATCTTTCAAGGTCCCTTCCAATCCCTGATATTCTATGATTCTGTGAACTTCTTACAGGGGTAGCACTTACGGGTCCACTTCGGATATCTCTACTTTCTACTCCCCATTCCTTAAAGCTCTGGGGTTAGCAGGAACTGGAGGTGAGATCTTTCTCTTTCCCACAAATGCAGCAAAGCCCACTAAAGTCTGAGATACAAGCACCCTGCCTAAAAACTGCTTCTCATTGGATATCTATATGGAGTGGTATTTATTGCAAGTCCTGTTTTACACAAATGCTGCCTGTTATTGCCACACTCTCTTGGCACTCATTGTAATGAGTTGGAGTCGTAATGGTGTAAGCTGTGAACTTGTAGCAATAATAGTAATAATGCAGAAAACTCAGTCTATTTTTAATGTCCCCATATTTGCCTCCTTTGTTCAATGAATCTGTTAGTTTAAAGAAAAGAAATTAAGCTGAAAAAGCTACAGCAGGCTGAAATAATTTTAAAAGGCCAAAGACAGAATGGCAACACAATAAAAATGACAGTGCAATAATGTTCATTTATAAGATGGATTCCATCCAAAACTCTTAAAGCACTTAACAAACTTTGTAGGCAGAGAACTAACTGGAGGCCACGTGCTCTGGAGGCTAAAGTACAGGTGAGCTGCAGGAGATTTCACGATATTTTTGGAACATCGACTCCTTTACTGCTTAAAGAATGCTGGATGTTGTAAAGTCAAGAGGCTGATTGACCATGGTGACAAAATTAATGTGATTTTAGGAACTAGATAAGGAGCCCAAAGCTTTTACAGATGGACATTACTTATTTATAGAAGGCTGCGGGCTCTGTGATTTGGCAGAAAAAGGCTATCCAAAATCCCATGTCCTAGTGTTGGATCTAGATGATTTCAGCCTGGAAACAACAACAGAACACTTAGCAGTGGCAGTAATTAACTATCAAATCAGCTCATCCAGGAATACAAGTAGACTCTCTGTTGCTTGAAGTGCTTAAATCAGAACTACACACAGCTTGAAAAGATATGCCGCAGCTCAAAAAAGTTATGGGCCAGACATAAGAATAAAATTATAAAGCCTGTCTTCAGGAGAGGCTCAACCAAAGTGATTGTAATGGTCCCTTCTGGCCTTAAAAATCTATGAATATATGAATCTATTCCTTTATTTATTTATTTAGAAAAGGGCTGAGGAAGGGGACGAGCAGGGACACCAAAGATATATTTGTGTAATAGATTAAAATAGGGCTGGTTTTCCTGCTCTTATATTTTTGGATGGACTGAATTAATTCTGTACTTGTATATGTTTGCTATTAATTAGTAACAGGTTTTATAAGTAATAGCAGAATAGTAATATCTTTTGCTTCAAGTAGTCACATGTTCTATTCTTTTCCCTTCTCCTTTTCCTGTGAGCACAATGGTTTCTTAGTGTGCCTGGAGCTTTTAATTTGTCTGTATTTTAATGTTATTTCCATTCAAATATGACAAACCAAGGGACCCAAATCCTCCATTTCAAATGATGTCCATTTACCCATCATTCTCTCAGTGTCCTTTCAGTACAAGGCTGTTTGCCTAAAGAAAGATTTCAGTCCTATGTTTTTTAAATGCTTGTGGTATATATTTACATTTATAAATACAACTTCAAAAATATTTTAAAATTGGTGCATGCTTGGATGTATTTGCATGTGAGAGCAGAACTTGAATGTATTACTAAAATTGCTATTTTTTAAATATCTCTGTTCATATGTACAATGGAGTTGGAAAACAGATACACAGCCAGACCTCGATCCCTTAAAGCAATGTAACCCTTGTGATAATAAAGCATGTTTAAGGGGAAGGTAGTTTAGCTGTGACCTAAGACTGTGCTTATCTGGTTATAAAAGTGTATGTGAATTTATTTGGCCTGATAAAGGAGGTCCAAAGGAAGTTTATAATTCATAAAACCTTTGGTTGATGCGGGGAAATCAACTTCCCGGGGCATCTTTGAGGTTCTTAGCTTCTTCTGGTCAAGAGAAAACTGGAGCAAAGATCAAACTGATCCAAGTCCAGTGTGATACTGTGCTCTTCTCTCCCCTAGTCCTGTGTGGGCAGACTTCCTTTCTCCTCTAGAACTGAAAAATGGCAGTGAGCAAGTGTCATTGGTTGATAAAAGTAAATACATTACTTGCCATGGACTAGTTTTTAGCCAAACTGCCTACCAACACAGTTGCATTACCTAACTCAAGGTAGGTGGGAACATGCAACTGGGAGATTAGAATGGGACCACACAAGCTTGTGTTTAAGGACAGGTTTACATTAATAAATAAGCAGAATTATTCCTTAGGTATTCTGAAGCCATATGACATGACTCTGCTTGCACTCATGCAACCAAATCTTCTTGTCACACCAAAAAAAGAATAGTTGGCTGGCATCAATCCCTCTTTCACGCTAGTCTTGAACCATGACCAGGAAATGAGTGTACTGGTTGACTTTAATCAAAAACATGACAACTGTGTTACCTGTACCAATACATGTGATAAGGGATAGACTCATGCCCGTACCCAGCTCAGTTTGGGGCTTTTCTCAGTATAGACATAGGCAGACTGGTGTCGGTCACCATGGGAATGCAACCTCAGGTCATATTAGTGACCATCGTCAGATTAGACTGTAGTCAGCAGTGGTTTATGTCTAGCTTAAAATACATGCTTGCACATGTCTGCAACTATCTATGGAGCTGCTCACTACTTTTCCTCATCTGCATTTACTTGAGAGAGATCAACTTGTAGCTCACGGTGGAGTGCCACCACTTAGGTTATCCTAGCTCTTGCTGACTTAACTTCCAAAACCCATTCACTCCTCTAGCCTTTATAATGATTCATAAAGACATGAAATAGACCCGTGTAAAACAGTAGACACCAATATTGTGAATTACAAGGAAAAAAAAATTCAGCAACAATGAAATCAAGTAGTCAAGAGTATGTAAAACCTGCTGCAAAAGCCACTGCTCACCCATGGTCCAGCAGCGTGGCTTCATCAAGCTGGTGTGAATGGGGAGAAGCTACCTGTCCTGGGTTTTGCCTGTGCTGGTAAATGGACCAGTACCATTGCACTGAAGCAAACACAGGAATTTGGCAGCCTCTGTGACTGTGACTAGCGAGATGGTCCCTGGCATGTTGTCGATCCAGGCTCACTAACACAGTCCTAGACAATTCCCAGGCACAAGACAGGAGCCAACGTGCACCAGGCACTGTCCCCAATAGGCAAGCTGGCATTGGCTGGTTTATTTCGGAGGTAAGGTTGTTTAATACTAAGGAAATGACCAGACTGTGCCAGCTGGCCTCGGGGACAGAGCTGATCCTGACACTGCTTGGCTCACTAGCAGCGATGTAGCCAAAATGTCTGGCAGAAGATTTGTCTTGGTCGCACTTCTGCAAGCTTGCCTGGCAGTAAGCACACAAGAACCTTTCTCCTGCTGTGGCTCAGCAGCGAGGAGTTAAAATACTGAATTTTCTTAATCCAAGGATGAGGGAGCTTTATGCCTTCAAAGTGGAGAGAAGAAATGAAGGGCCAATCTGACAGAGCGAGCTGGAACAAAAACCATGAAGAAGCAGCTCACTGTGCCAGCTCCTGCTGATAGGGCAAGAGGAAATGGACTCAAGTTGCACCAGAGGGGGATTAGGTTGTGTCTAAGGAAAAATTGCTTCACCAAAAGGGTTGTCAAGCATTGGAACAGGCTACCCAGGGAAGTGGTGGAATCACCATCCCTGGAGGTATTTAAAAGATGTGTAGAGATGGTGCTGAGGGACGTGGTTTAGCGGTGACTTGGCAGTGCTAGGTTAATGGTTGGACTTGATGGTCTTAAAGGTGCTTTCCAACATAAATGATTCTATGGTTCTATGAACAGGATGGTGGTGGGTATGGGAGATACAACTTTTGCTTTTTTTTGTGAAGCACTCCAAGTACACAGGAACTCAACACTTATGCAGTTGCAGGAGCCAGGTTTGTCCTTCCTGAGACAGGTACAATTAGCAGGAAACCTATTTTCATATTGCTGCCTACTTAGCTGAGTGCTAACAGGCACTACCCCTTAGGTATAGTCCTGTTGCTCTTACGGCCCAAGATTGTCTATCTACAGAGAGTCCTGAGGATTTGGGTGCATCACAGGCAGCTGAATGAGAGACTGATGGGAGAAATGAGGAGAAGGGCTGGGGAGGAGAAATCTCTTCTCAGATTTTCTTCTCTCTCTAATTAAATACAGGTTGCCGTTTATTTCAATACATAGTATCCATTTAAAAATAATAATAATAATAAT
>VZTM01036163.1:1359-14039 GCA_013400555.1 Jacana jacana
TTCGTGTGAAAAGTGCTTGTATGCCCTTTTCTTCAGAAACAGTTCTATGCTCATATGCATTTTATTCTTTTCCTGTATTCTTTAGTACTAGAGATATTGAATAAGAACGCCCCTCCCTTGGGCTGTTTCTAAGAAAAGAATTTAATCTACTTGCTGTCTTTTGTGTACTGAAGTCATAATCCACTAATTGTGACACCAAAACTGGTTGCTGTGGAAAAAAATTGCACTGTTACTAAATCTGATTAAGAGTTCAGGTAGAGAAGCAGCTGGAGAAACAAACACATTCTTAGAAATAAATTTTCTACTTTAACACTTTTGGTAATGAATACAGTATTGAAGGAAAATTTTCTCTAATAAGAATTTTTTTTTTTCCAAAATTCTCCAAGATGTATGACTATTTTTTCAGCCATCATAAAAATTCTTTTTTTCCCCCATATTTTTCTGTAAATACCTTTAATAAGAGAAAAAGAAACAAAACAGAGAATACATATAATAACAGTGAACAAAAGTGTTTCTAATACATATTCTGAAGCAGCAGAAAAAAATCCCCAAGCTACATTTGCTGCTGGCATGCATTATTGCTCGTTCCCTTGCTGCAGATTAAAATATACAAAAGTATTTTTATTCTTAATCCCTTTTTTCAGGTTAGTGACTTTTTTTTTTTCTGAGAAAGCATATGGTTTTCATGCATGTATATCAAGCCTAAAATTAATCTGAAAAGAAAAATAAAAAGCGCAACAAAGTAATATTAGATCACTATTAGAAAATGGCAATAGAGAAAGAGATTTCTTAAATAACTTCTCAAAAGCACTGCTTACTTTAGGGTAAAGTGAGTAATGTTGTCCATTTATCATCATATGTAAATAATATTGCCAAGCCTATCTCTTGTATGCTGAGAGCACTGCTAAGCATTCAGTCACAGAGGTTTACACTAAAGCACTTTGACAGCTTGCAGACATTTTAACCCAGAGACAAGTATCTCTGTGTGACCACTAATGATTCTGATGCATGAAAAGCAGTGACCGAGCTGAAACAGTATGAGAAGGAGACAAAGCTGCTAAATTAAATGTAACTATCAGATACTTGAAAGCATTGCTGATAGTTTCTGTAGTAGATGTACGTCCTAATTGTGAAGCCCAAGATCCAGGCTCCTAAGTGCATATGATTTATTTGTACTTAAAAAGCAAATCATGTTGATCTGTGCATTACTTTGGCTAAATGAGTAAGTCAAAAGGAGATAAAGCCTGAGGTTTTGTTTGATTAGATGTGCTTAGCCAACAAATGTTAGAAAATTAAAGCTGGCAGTAACAGTCTTCAACACTTAGCTGAACTGCCTGATCAAGTGTAATTAACATATCTTGTGTTGTAGGTGGGATACAGCTTTAAATACACTGCATCCTCTCTAGCTGTAAAGCAATATTACATTTGTTATTTGAGAGATAACTATACTCAGCTCTCCACTGAACAGCAAAAGGAGTCTGTTCCCAACACGGAGGAATTTACATTTCAGTCAGGTTAACTTATTCCCGTTTCTTTGTTCCTTTCGGTTGTCAGTATCTTTGCTCCTCTGTACCGCTGTCACTGTCTCCCACTTCTATGTCAGTACCGCTCCAGCTGCAGGAGATGTTTTGCAGACACACACAAAGAACGAGTCCCAGGGATCCGAGAATACAAAGGAAAAGCAAAACGTGAAGGCAGGGAAAAGAGACAGAATCTAAAAAGTGTGGAAGAAAAAGGGGTGTTATGAACCATCTGTATTTCATCTGTGCAAATTCACATTCTGGACAAGGCGTTAAAGAAAATCTTTCCAAAATCATAGTGACTTTTAAGCCATACTAGACTCCCTCCCCTGTTACTGGCCACACTGCAAGCACCAGGCTGTGTTTCTAGAACCTGCCTGCAACACAGTTTGTGTAGCAACACCTAATCACTATAAATCTGCACCCATTGAGTCCGAATTATCTTAAAATATCTCTCCAAGTTCCAGTATAAGTAATAAATGTTGTAGATGTATTTAAGAGGAATGAACCTCACCACTTCTACCAATGCATACAGGCATCGCAGCATTTCTAAAACTCATGAAGCAATAGTGACTAATCTCCCTTCTTCAAACTTTGTAGCAGTGCCATGAAAGAAGTCTGTAATGGTGGCATGTAAAAACTCAGATTTCTGTTGCAATCGTGCAAGGAAACTAAAATGTGGAACAACTTTCAGCCTATTGACTGCATTGTCAGTCAATTGATATTGCCACACCTTTATTAGGAATGTGTTTTGACCATGGAATACCTACAGAGACTAATAATGTTAACTCATTTTGATCTGAATGGTGTAAAATCTGGAGTCTGTAGTAGATCTTAATTTCTCACTTCTTGTTACAACAACGTGAAAGTATTAGGTGTCCTGGTTCTGATGGGGACAGGGTCTCCCCAGGTCTCCCCAGGATCGGGCAGGGACAGAGGTATTCCATCCCATGTGAGCCATGCCCAGGGAGTAGCTGGGAGATGGCTGGGGGAGGGAGGGCAGGAAGTCACAGTTTGGGAGTGGGCTGAGGCACTCCAGTGCAGTTGATGAGTGGTGGCATTCTTTGTTGCTGTCTGAGGCCAAACCGTGACAGTAGGTCAAATGTTAGCACATATTAAAACAAATTAAATTGAATTTATACACATGAAATAAAGTACTTTCTTTCTTAAGTTCTCTGAACTTGGTTTCAAGCTTAAGAAATGCTTGGTCGTTGCAGCCAACTTGTTCACACATACTTTAATTGCTCCCTGCGGATCTTGTCGGGTGTCTTTAATTTGCAATTGCTGGCCCTGACAGTCAACGGCGCCTTTTAAATTTGTGACTTTTAGCACTGCCAAGAGAACATTTATCATTAACATTCCTATCACCGCTTTCGTTTTGAGTCTTCTGTTGGTTTCCTTTTTATCATTTAATTTTATCAAAGTCAAGCCAAAACAACACAGCTCATCAGCAGCTGTGTAATAAGGGTTATAGCTAAGTTAGCAAATGGTGCAGTCCAGTAAAACTAGATCTGTAGAGTGAAAGAGCTGCTGCTGAGGACATGATGTCTGTATTATATGTATTTCAGGGTGTTTATTTCATTCTAGCTGTGATGCCTCCGTAGAGTGTATTTCTGTCAGATGCTGGTATACCTGAGGTAAAGTCCTGGAGTGAATCTTAGCACTTATTGAAGTTTAATTGGAAAGCAGTGCAGTTTGTGCCTGCTCTCTAAGATATGGATTCAACCAAAGCACCCCAGGTGCCAGCTCTTCAAGTTTCATTTCAAAAATCTCACTCCTTATCCAAACTGAAATGCTAAAATAGTGCACTCAAGGATTAAATACATAAAAGACCACTATGGGGCAAATATACCTGAGGAAAAGGAAAAGCTTTTTTTTTTTTTCTTCAGTGGATAGAATGTCCCAGAATGTCCTCATTCTTAATCAAACAGCAGCAACCCCAAGATGTCCAGCCTGTATTCAAGGCACTATACAGCTGTGTGTGGAGGCACACAACAGTACTGAGAAACATGCTTAACTCGGTGTTTGGTGTATGGTGTTTTGCTCTGTCTTGAGCATATTAGTGCATATTTGCTAGGCACCACTAGAAAACCACCTTGCAAAATACAGTTTTTAAGCAAATCAAGAAGCTAGGGAACTCTGCATGCCCCAAGATCTATTGAAACTGAATTCAGTGTACTCAGCTTGAAATAGCAAATGACTTTGTGTTGGGCTTGACGAAAAAAAGTATGATAAGCATGGAATGACCTGTCTACTAGTTTGATTTTCTGATAATCTGTGGTCTGGATACTTTCTGAGCAGGGAATTGCATCTGTGTCAATGCATTCTGTAAACATCTTATTTGTCCAGTAACTCTTGAAGCCATTTAGAATTTTACCACCCAAACAGAATATGTGGCAATGTGTCAAATGTTGAATATTTACTTTTTAAACTCACTACTTGATTTGATGTCTTTGGGTCTTTGCACCATAGGATATGCCTAATTTAGCAAGTAATCCAGTGCTATGGAACTGAATATGTAGAGTGAACAGCTCATGCTGATGACCTGACAATATCCATTTGAAAGGATTTTACTTCAAACTGACTGTAGTCTGGTTCCATGAACACCAGTTCAGGGATCCTACTAGGATCATGTCTGGATCCTTTTAGGTGGGTATTTGGAGTGCATTTTTCAGTCTGTTTCCCTCTTAAAGGAATCTATTTCACATGTACTGAAGCTGCTCTATAGTGTGAACTGAAGTGGGTATTTGCTTCAAGTATTCTCCAGCTCAAAACAAAACGCTGATATGGACTCACATTGCTAGTAAGAGTTCCCTGTTCTTCTCTCTGCTGTCCATCATTTCCCAGATCTCCTTCACTTTTCCTCAGTATAATCTCTTTTCCTAGCTAGAGACCTAGTTTATCTATTTCTTTCTTGCATGAAAGTATGCCATACTTTTTATCACCCATGTTGCCTTCTTATTTTTATTATCTCCTTGGGAACTGAACTGCAAAATTCAAATCCTTCACTGCTAAGAGAGCTCTGTGACTGTGCTATAGCAGGGCTAAATGAGGAAATTGCTCTGCCCCACTCCTGGGACCCAGGGATCAGTCCGTGGAACTGAAGGCTCATCGTGTTCTTGTTCCTTAGATTGGAACGGTCACTGTGAAGGAGAAGCCTCATACAAATGCAGAGACAAACATGAGAAGTGGAGGGAGGCAGTCAGGGAACTGGCAATTGGCAGGACTAAATAATTTTTTTTTAAATTAAAAAAAAACACCCAACAACCAAATAGAACACAACAAGAGGAAATTTGAGTAAATTGAAAATAAGGGAAATGGAAAAGAGAGAGCAGAGAGGTCTAAGTCACACTTTTCCTTCAGAATTTGGAAGAAAAGTCAGTATTCCTCTGTAAATATCTGTCAAATAGACTGGCAAAATAGCATCCTGCTTGCACAACTGGCTCCATTAGGTTGTGTCTGCATTCATTTGAGGCAGAGCTGAAGTTCTGTGCAGCGGCCTCGGGTCATCCTCATTTGCTGCACACCAGAGAGGTGGGTCACAGAGCTGTTTGCATTTTCAGAGAAAACCCATAAAATCTTCAAAACGTAAGTCCCTCCAAAAACGCTCCAAATACATTCTGACACTTCGTGGAGAGTTAAGGGCCCTTACCAATCACTGGTCCTTTGTATTAATCAGTTCCCACATGTCTGGTAGGAACACTCATTCTGTGGGACTAGATTAAATCTCATCTGAGGTAAAGCTCCTGTACCAGGTAATGCATACGTAGCCTGCAAAGCTAACTGATAATTAGCTTGAACATCCGGTGAATCTAACATTTATTGCAGAGCTTATTATGGTTTTACAAAGCGTTTGTGACATTCACTTTCCTTTGTTAATATATAGCAAAAAAAGTGACTTTTGAAAGCATGACAGACCCCCATAAACAGGGTCTGTGAAGGCAGGAAAGCCGCATGCTCAAATGTTAGGAAATGTCAGCATTATGGTTGCAGGGATGCCCAGCAGTCACAACTGCAAGTCAAGTCAATTAGAGCAGTATGACATATATTGTGTCAATGCTATTAAAACTCACATTCTAGGTAGCTATAAGAAAACTGTAAGGCATAATTTGGATGATTTTCTTTTATCTTTAAAAAAGCACTTATTACTGTGCGTTCTCTCGCACTTTGGGAGCAACTCTGCTGTCAGGGTTGTGTGCATATATTGTGGTATTAGACATATACGTATACCTCTATGAGGTTTACAGAATCACAGAATGATATGGGGTTGGAATGGACCTCTTGAGATCATCTAGACCAACCACCCTGCTAAAGCAGGTTGCACAGGAACTTGTCCAGGAGGGTTTTGAATGTCTCCAGAGATGAAGACCACACCACCTCTCTGGGCAGACTGTGCCAGTGCTCTGTCACCCTCAAAGTAAAGAAGTTCCTCCTCATGCTTAGACGGAACTTCTTATGTATAAGTTTGTGCCCCATGATGCCATTAGCCTTCTTGGCCACAAGGGTACATTCCTGGCTGATGGTCATCCTGTTGTCCAGCACGACTCCCAGGTCTTTTTCCTCAGAGCTGCTTTCCAGCAGGTCAGCCACCAACCTGTACTGCTGCAGGAGGTTATTCCTCCCCAGGTGCAGCACCCTACACTTGCCCTTGTTGAATCTCATCAGGTTCCTCTCTGCCCAGCTCTCCAGCCTGTCCAGGTCTTGATGGATGGCAGCACAGCCTTCTGGTGTGTCAGCCACCCCTCCCAGCTTGTATCATTGCCAAACTTGCTGAGGGTATATTCCATCCCTTCATCCAGGTCATTGATGAATATATTGAAGAGAACTAGACAAAGTACTGACCTTTGAGGGACCCCACTTTTTACAGACCTCCAACTAGATTCTGTGCCACTGATCATGACCCTCTGAGCTCTGTCCTTCATCAAGTTTTCAATCCACTTCACTGTCCATTCATCTAGCCTATACTTCCTAAGCTTATCTACGAGGATGCTGTGGGAGACTGTGTCAAAAACCTTGCTGCAGTCAAGGCTCGCAACATCCACCGCCCTCCCCACATCTATCCACAGAGTCATGCCATCGTAGATGGCTAACTGTTTTAGTCACTGGTAATCTATACCTAAGTAGAAATCAAGCTGTACTGGCTGTTATTCTGTGATCATGTCTGCCTTCCAAATGGAGCGGTGCACTAAGGCTGGGAGCAGAGTGCTGCTGGGTCATGGTTTTGCTGTTCTTCAGCAGCACTAGATGCAGACTCCATAGCACTTCCTGTGCCAAGACTGTAATTTCTGTTTCAGTAAAAACATACCTTTTAGAGGGACTCCCAAACTCTGTCCATTATATCCTTGCTTAAAAATGTAATCTTCCTTTCAGATGAATTCGCCTAATATCATATTCTTGCTGGTGCAAGGGGGAGAGAAGAGAAACACAGAATTGGACATGATATTCTCAGATTCTCTTTTATGTCCTGATATATTTTTCAGCACTAATATTAGTTTAACTGACTTTATCATCATGTCAAGTTTTCAATCTGTGTTTACAGATCTAGCTTGGAATTCTTTCTACTGTTGCCTTGTGGTGAGATTAAGTATGTCTAAGTGAGTCAAAAACTATTGGCTTGCAATTCTCCTGTTGTCTGTAATTTGCTATTTGCTCTAATGTTCCTGCGACTGACTGTGCTGTAGTGGACACAAATTTAAAATATACACTCCCAAATTTAACTAAGTACTTATTTGGTTTTTGGGGGTAGTAGAATACAACGTAAGTGGGGTTATGAAAGGTCTTTTAACTAGAATTTTAAAGCAGTACAGAAAGAAAATGTACTTTTTCAGAGACACTTCTAAAAAGATTTTTACATAAATCTGCTTTTGCGAAGGTTTTGGAACAGAAATATAAATCAATTGATTCTGAATACCTTTGTAAGTCAAGTAAAAGACATCTAAATACTTGTGTGGAGGAGTTGCTTTCAAATATACAAGAAATATCTGCTATCCCATTTTAATTTTCCTTGGTAAATTGACTCGTTATTTGTTTCTGCTTATAGCTATTTCTGCTCAAAATGTTCTCCTCTTCTGAGAAGAGTTTGCAGCTGGTATAAGCATATTGATTTTTTGATGATATAAACTGAATTCCTTTCAGAAAAAGGGAACTTAAAGATAACACTGTGGCAAACACACTTGTGGTAAAATTTCAGGTGTCTTTGGAAGATATGACAATCTTAATTGCCTTGTCATTGTGAAAGTTCAGCTATAATCTTAAAAAAAGCATATTTTGATTTGGGGAATTTCTTCCCATTTTAATCTGCTATGTGAATAATTTCAGCAATGCAAATTGAAGCAAATCACATTCATGGAAAAATATATGTTACAACTCTTGGTATAACTATACATAATACAAGTGTCAGATTGTATTGTAACAAGATGCTACAAGAAGTTAGCTGTGAAAAGAAATACTTAGCATGTCAAGAATTACACAAATTTTCTTGAACAACTGTTTCCTATCTTTTCGTGTGTGTTTTGAAACATTTCTTTATTTTTTGAAAAAACCCTGAACCTGATTATCAATCTTCTATAATGTGTAATTGCCACTTAAGTTCTGCTTTTTTACATGCTTTTTTTTTATTATATGCCTCTGTTCTTCCCATAAATCTCGAGTCATGCCACCGCAGTTTCATCAGTGATGCCACTCCCAAAACCCAGCTGTTCTTCTGTCACTTTTGTTGTCTCTTTGCGTGTCTCTGCAAGACACTGAATATGTTCCCAATGGAACACATCAAGTACAGCCATCTGCCTATGCTAACACAATAGGAAAACCTCTCTTTGCTTCTTGTCACTTGAAGCAAATCTCATATCACCTCACTGCTTCCTTGGCTGTACAAAACACGAGTTGAAAAGGAACAAAATATCCCCATGTTATTTCCTCCTTTTTTTTTTTCAAACTTGTGCCTTCTTGATCCAAAGATTTCATGTTCCTGATGTGGATAGTCCTCCTGCCACCAGGGACTACACTGCCACTTGAACAGCAAATTATTATTACCTTAAGTGATTGTATACTACACGTAGTTCTAAATCAACCTCTTATCTTCACAACAGCAAAAAAGTTTACCAACAGGCCCTGATATAGGTGACGTGTACCAAGTCATATGTTTTGAGGTGCATTGCTTTTTCTCATACTCTCAAAATCAGTAACAACCAACCAATACCAATAAAACAAGTCTTGTAGTATTATACTGTGGAGAATTTATGTTATTAAGAATCAGTACTTCTCTTGTAGAATTAGGTGGAGGACCATGATTATCTGAGACTGAGAAATCTCCCCAAATCAGAATAGCAGGATATTAAATTATGCCCACATAGGTGGCGATTTGGGAAGACAGTGGTACACCGAAGCTCAGGAGGTAGACCTCATCTGTTTTCAGAGAAGTGACTATGGAGCATCTGAAAAAAAACATATGTTAAGGAGGGAAAAAATCCAGATTTGAGGGAGCAGTAGGAATAGACAGATGTCTTGAAGAAACTCCACAGAGGCACTAGCTATCAAGCTGCCACAGAAACATCAATGACTGTCACCACTTTAAGATATAGAATAACCCACTGTTAGGGAGAGATCCATTCAATAATAGACACATGTTCACTGTACAAACATGGCACATAGAAAAGAGCAGCACTTGCTGTTGTAGTGCATGTCTCCCTGTCCACATGTGCATGTATTTTGAGAGACAGGGTATGGAGAAGTGAAGGGATTTTATGAGGGGATAGCTTGAGGTCATAAAAATGAAATTTCATGTTATAATGAAGGAATTATCTTATTGTACAAAAAACCCATTAAATATGTGCTTCAGAGTACATCCTATGTAAATCTTAGAGTAACCACTGAAACTATTCTTTTTCCAAAAGCAGTATAGTTTCAAATAAGTATTTTAATTTATTCTTCTCATCCACTTTTCAACATTAATCTATTTTTTTTTCAGTTTCTGATATTTTCTATAATCAATTATATTATGTCTAATTAGGTCTTAAGTTTAAGTGCAAGTGATCAGAGCAGTAGACCTTTTAATTTAAAACTAATTACAAAGTTATTGTGTTGTACAATTACATAATCATCCTCATTAAAACTACCCCACCGTGTATGCATAAGCAAAATTTCCTTTGAAGTTCAGCATTTTCATTGTTTTAAAATGTCAAGAACAATTAGTCGAAATTATAGTTGTCATTGCTGTAGAAATACAAAATGCTTACAAAATCTGGATGTGAAACCACATAGATGAGTTTCATTTTGATTACCTACTGACTCTGTAAGCAAAAAAGACCCTCGATAGAGCTTCAGGTGTTCTTATCTTTTTAAAACTTTTGGGGTTTATACATTTGTTGGAAAAATCTCTTCTGGGAGGGTCAAGTTTACAACACAACACGAAGCATCACCAGCACTCAAAAATCATGTCAGAGTTTACTGTTGTTATAGCCTTTTGTATAGAAAAGAAGCTGCACCCAGCTGCGGGATAAAGCGGAGTGATACGTATCTTGATTGTTCACCCCTGCGTTGGAAGCCTAGCGATGCAATGCAATTCTCAGAGTAGTTGTAACTAGCAGCTTCAAAGAGCAGTTCCAGACCAGCCCGCTAGCAGACAAGCTTCAAATCCCATCAGTCACATCTTGTTTTGTACCTACGGACTACTATAATTCATACCGCGCTCGCAGTTGACAAAAATTTACAGCAAGTGATTAGAGTTGATGAATGTTTCTTATTCCTAGTACTTTGCTGCGCAGCCTTATTACATCTCCATTGTGGTGATTCGAGCAAACTTTTTAATTAAAGATTGGAAAGGAAATTATGATTTGGATTGAAATCTCCATGTTATAAGACATAGGAGATTTGAAACACACAGGGTTATAGCTTTGCTCTGAATCTGAAAGCTGCAGGAAGCTGAAAGTTTTATGAGATTGGTGTCTCAAAAATCTAAGATCTAAGCAATAGCTAAAAGGATTTCTCAAACTCCAATCTGAATGGCTAAAAAAATATCTGTAATTAGCAATATTTTTAATTGTTACTATAATTGACCTGTGATTAAAATCTCAGTTTTACTTTTCTGCTTTCTTTATTGATGGCTGTTTTCAGAAAGGCAACCTTCAGGTATCATTTAAAAAGAGTATTTCAGTATAAACCTCAGGGAATATTCTCATTCCTTGGCACTATCAGAGGGAGTATAATTTTCAGATATCTGGTGAAGAGTTAGTGATGAGTTCCTGATTGCTGGAAATGAAGAAATTATCTATTTTTTTACTGCATGCTCCTACGAATGAGATACATAAAAATGAGCTGAGCCATACAAACATCACAATATTAATGGTACAGGACATCTATATTTCCTGTTTTCTGTGACAAAGAATGAAAAAAGAAAGGTTCACAAGTGTCAAAGGGAGTCCACTGAAACTTAGGCTGGGTAACAATCTGGCCAACACCTAAATGATGATTATGATTATGGTTGTTGTTGTCAAACATTTACTTTACTTAAAGAAAATACGTAGGTCAGTGAAAGCTGTATGACAGATTTGATCTAACCTGGGTATAATTTCTGATGTAAAAAAAATAAATTAAAATCACAGTGATAACATGAAGGAAGGAGGGGAAATTATTATTTTTCTCATTTGGCTACAAAATAAAGAAAAATCCATTGTTCCCAGATTAGACCATTATCTTTGATATAGCCAATATTCTTTAGATACTCTACAGATAAAGTACTAATGGTAAACTCCTAGCAGCTTGTTTTTCCATTTAAATGGAACAAAGACTGGTTGGGAACCTGCCCTTCAGAGTTTTCTGGTTAGTATACTGCTTAGGAGAACAGGGGAGCGGATAGTTTGGCCTTTAGCGTTTTGCATAATGTGTTTTGTTCTTGGGGAGAAAAGTGTTTTATTTTCAGTCTCACAATGGAAGTTCAAAGAACTAGGAAGGAGAAAAAAAAGTGAAAGCACATCTTAAAAGTGAAAAAAACAAAACAAAGCAAAAAAAAACCCCCAACCACAAAACCTTAACAAAAACGTTCTGAGTAATTTGCTGGAGATGTCAGTCAGGAGCTATAAACCAAACCAATCTGCACTAATTGTTTTCCACTGCTTGAAAAATACATTATGTGGAAAAATCACAAAATCACAATAGTGAAAGATACTTCCAGTACCTTGGGAAATTGTTTCTTCTGTGAAAAACTTGAAAATTAAGGACCTATTTTTTTAATTGGCAAATACCTCCTTTGTTCTATTTTAGCTGAACTCTTTTTAGATGTGAAGTTATTGAATCTTACTGAAGGAGCAACCCAAAAGCTTTAATCAGTCTTTTGAAAGGTAAGCCCCATTTCAGTAGTATGAGACCTGGGTTTCATTTAGTCTGACACACCCACTGACAGTCACAGCTGATAAGTTAAACACCAGATACTGCTGAAATTTTGCACTTTAAGATGAGGACTAAAATATTACCAGTAGAGTTTTCTTTTGGGTAGAGAGATACATTTTGAGTCATGAGCAATCAAGTGCTTTTAAATATAAACATAGTTCATTTCATTCTGTGTGTATCCTGGGTACTTTTCAGTCTTCATTACTATTACTAAATATTATTGATAGTCAAAGTGCTGTAACTTAAATTTACTTCTAACATTATAAACACAGAAAAATAATTGGTAATGTGCTTGAATCCTTTATGGAATTGTATTTTATTCTTTTAGTAACATGTAAGAAAAATGCAGTAAGCAAGTATTTTTCAATGTGCTTATTATTGTCCTGATTAGACCTACAAACTTCTCATGGGAGGGATGAGAAACTGATGATATAGTGGACTGATTATCCTCTGGAAGCAGTGTTTAATGGACTAGTTTTACTTCAGTTTTCTGCCTCCTTCTACTAGAAAACTTACTCATTTCAGGCTGCCTTAAAACCCATCGTGGCAGAATTCCCATAAACTTATGTATCAATGTCTGCTTTAATTAGAGAGCATACCCATATACATATGTACACACAGACATACAGACACATACGCTCACGTACGTACATATGCTCACGCACGTACATATGCATACACCCACACCCCTCAACACACACATATATCTGCAATGAAAGAGGAAAAACATGAATAATATAGAATATATCTATGATATTGTCATCATCTGAGGTTGAA
>VZTM01036167.1:1068-13908 GCA_013400555.1 Jacana jacana
AGCTCATTCGCTGCCTTCCATCTTGCTTGCAGTGTTAGCCCACTTCTTCCCATGTGCTGGTATATTTTACTGTGAGGTGAATTGAACAATTTGCTTATCTTGCAAAATACAGAACCACCTCTCAAAAGGTGGTGAATTTGCTTGATTTCTTTGTTCTGGGTAGTGTTGAATTAGCTTGCTGGTTGACCTGGTGACAGCCGAAGATGGTGTGTGGAGAAGACGCCAAGTATAGGAAAGGCTCAGCTCTGCTTATGTGTGCTGTCTAAATGCATCTTTGTCCAATCAGTCTTATTCCAGTAAAGTATATATTGAGTGGTTATCAGCTGACTTTCTGAATGATAGCCAATGCTTTTGTTTTCCAAGAGTTGTCTTCTGGGACTAGGGAACTTTCAAGACCTGGTGTCTCTGTATTGCAAAGCCATATAAATGCACTTTGCAATTCTAGCTCAACATAGAGAGTGAAGCAGCAGACCGGGTCAATCTTCAGAAAAGAGTTGGTTGAGAAGTAACATGGTGAGAATTAAAAATCTCAAAATTCAATGTTAAATCAACATGTGTTCATAACATGTTCATATATTTTTTTTTTTTTCTCACTACTATCATTGATGAAAAATAATTATTTTCATTTGTTGAAAATTGAAGTGTTAGGAACAAGTTGCATGTGGGCTACCATTTCTGAAAACAAGAGCTATATATCAATCTGTGAGATTTTTCTTGGAACTGGAGTGTATTAAGAGTGGAGATGAGTTTGTGTATAAGCTGTAAACCATGCTGGGAGTATGTCCTGGTTGGAGTGTTCCATCATGTCTTAGTCATGGAAACTCACATATTGCTGAAAATATTTTAGTACTGTCGAACTCATTTCTCTCTGTGTCTTCTTCCACCCCCATGCCCCTCCTTTTTACTTCCATAACATTCTCCAAAATTATTTCTAGTATTTGACTGTCACTTGTCAGTGGCAAGTTATGTTCTATTAAAAAAAAAAAAATACATTGGAAATCAAATTATGTATGCCAACAGTCAGTAAAACTGCTTGACCTCCAAATATGCACATTTCTCTTTGGTCATGTACATGAAAACTTATAAACCTGTATCAATGTTAGCAAAATCTGTTATTTACGTTAACCAGAAGCAGGTGCTTCTCTTTTTTCTGCATGGGTAATCATGTTTCTGTGCTCGTCTCTGTATGACTTCTGTCTTGAAATACAATTTCGTGTTAGCGAGTTGCCTCTTACACATTGCTTTGACACTGGACATCCATGCATGTCCCACTTCTGTTGTTATTTCTCCTTTGCCTTTGAAGTAATTCAAAAGCTGACATTTCAGTAGTGTTGCCCTTGTGGAGGGGAAGACTTTTTGTCTTGGAGGAAGCTGATTTTTCTTCTTTTATTAATTTAAAACTAGTTTCCTACTTCATACTTTGTTGCTTTAGATTCCCTTGCTTGGGGGATTGTGATATCACTTAACAAGTGAAAAAGCAGCAAACTTACTTACTTGTTGTGCTGCATTGGTATAGGAAGCTGGCTTTTTATACGTGTTTGTGTGTGTAGGTATCTCTGCATATTAAAGGAAGCTTTCCCTCTGACTCTTTAATTTCATTATTGGTTGGTAGTATAAGGTGGAACAGTTGGGACAGGAAATATGAATAGTGTGTAGTGTGTAGAATAGGTGAAGAGTTGCTTTATACAGTCATAATTTCACTGTTTTACTTTTTAGTAAGGTAGTGATAGCAGTCAGGAGCCCTTTTTCTGACTGTTTTGTGAACAAGCACTGTCACATGTGCCCAGCTGAATGGTAGGCAATACATATATTTTTTTTATTTTTCCTCAAACTAAAATGATTTTCTTTGAGTTCTTTCGTGGACCATTCTTCACGTTTTCTGTAATCACTAGAAAAGTGCAGCTTCTAGACTGAATATTTACACTATTATGGAATCATGGAATTGTCAGAGTTGGAAGGGACCCCTAGAGATCATCTAGTCCAACTCTCCTGCTAAAGCAGGGTTGCCTGGAGCACATCACTCAGGACTGCATCCAAACAGGTCTTTAAGATCTCCAGAGAAGGGAACTCCACAACCTCCCTGGGCAGCCTGTTCCAGTGCTCTGTCACCCTCACCGGAAAAAAGTTTTTTTCCTCATATTCAAATGGAATTTATCTCCTATGTTCCAGCTTGTGCCTGTTGCCCCTTGTCCTATCACTGGGAACCACTGAAAAGAGTCTGGCTCCATCCTCCCTCAACCCACCCTTTAGATACTTATAAGCCTTAATAAGGTGTGCCCTCAGCCTTCTCTTCTCCAGGCTAAAGAGTCCCAGCTCTCTCTTTCCAGTATTCAGCCTTTCCAATATAGTACAGCTATATTCTAGAGAGTCTACATCAAGATTGAATGTTATGATTGTTTATAGATCAGATCAGCTGAATTTGCTCTCTGGAGAGATAAGGCAACATGCAAGGGAATTCTAGGCTCAAAATGAACTCGGAAACTGAATGTCAGGTTGAGCTCTGGGCAAAGCACCAGTTAGAAAGTGAACCTCTGAAATGTAAATAACTGTTTTATTCTGTACCAGCTAGGAGAATATCCAGTAATTACCTTTTTTTTTTTTCCCCCTGTCCTTTGAAGTGGCTCTGCTGCTAAGGAATTGAAGGGATTACATATTGCAAACCACTATCATAGTAATTAAACTTCACCAAACTAGACATCCATAAGTCCATGGGCCCTGATGGGATGCACCCACGAGTGCTGAGGGAACTGGCAGATGTTACTGCTGGGCTACTCTCTATCATCTTTGAATGGTCATGGAGATCAAGAGAGGTGTCTGAAGACTGGAGAAAGGCAAATATTATTCCAGAGCACTGGAACAGGCTGCCCAGGGAGGTTGTGGAGTCCCCTTTTCTGGAGATCTTAAAGGCCTGTCTGGATGCAGTCCTGAGTGATGTACTCCAGGCAACCCTGCTTTAGCAGGAGAGTTGGACTAGATGATCTCTAGGGGTCCCTTCCAACTCTGACAATTCTGTGAAATGGATGTCATAATAAGTTAAATATTAGAACTAATACAGCAATAACCGTTGTAAGTTGCCCTTTAGAACTCTTCAGTATTCTGTGGGTCTC
The DNA here is from genome assembly GCA_013400555.1 of Jacana jacana. Classification (NCBI taxonomy): domain Eukaryota; kingdom Metazoa; phylum Chordata; class Aves; order Charadriiformes; family Jacanidae; genus Jacana; species Jacana jacana. Next base: position 4,176 of record VZTM01036167.1, read on the forward strand.
AAAGTTGTGGATTTGAGTATGAATATATACTTCTGGAAGTTACTCCTGATATTGGTCCCCTTGAAGATAGTTCTTCTCATGCTTTTAGAAGCTTGCACTCCAAAGACTTAACTTCCAAAACACAGCTGCTTTGGCAGGTCATGCGTGGAGGTACAGTGGAGTTCAGCAAACTATTGCATTTTGAATAAACTTTAGAAAACTATTAATTGCACAACTTAGTTGCTTCAGAGTGACTTTTGAATACAATGACACATGCTTCTGAGCTTATTAATCTTTGTGATGTACATATGGATATGTACAAATATATCAAAATTAGCAGGGAAACCAGCACAACATCTTGTCAGACTTGTGCACTAATACATACTTAGACTTTTCCAAAATCATTATCTCGTGTGCCAACATCTAAAAACATAGTACAGAAACTTACAGGTATAACATATGCAAATATGGCAAAGAGGATAGTACAGAAGCTCATCTATTTGAGGAGCTGTACTGAGGGTAGTCTTGGGCAGGTAGCTAACTGGATCAGCCTGTGTTAGCCAGCCTCCCTGCCAGAGTTCCTCTCCTCCCGTGTGGTCCGGACTAAGGCATTTGGAGAGCAGAAGCTGGCTTGTACATCACTGATGAAACTGAATTTTAAATTTAAGGCTAAGTTCCATTTGCTGTTGCAGAGCTTAGGAGTCAAACCTACACCAGCTGCTTTCGGAACAAGGCTGTTGCAATGTAAGTCTGCACTGTTCGTGGTGATGCACCACCTAGAAAAGGTTGTTTGGTTTCTTTATTGCTGTGATTAATTTGGTGAATTGGTAGTTGGGGATGATGGCATGGTACGTATTCTTGAATTTTGGAAAGGAACCCATTTGCACAGGAATAGAGACAAACAGTGATCACTGCAATACTATTGCTACAGAATCAGGTTTCAGAGAAGACCTTTGTTTTGTTCAAGCTGTAGGAAAAACCCTCCAATAACAGTCTTTGTGATACACTTGATTGCTGAAAGTAGAAACCAACAAAAGTATTTATCTATTTTAAAAAAGTGAGCAAAAAGATATGACTTGAAACTCAGATACTACAATCTTGCTGATTTACATTCCAGAAAATAGGTTTACTAAGACAAATGCAAGTACTAGCATGCAGGTGCTGTATTTATCTTTACAAAAATACAGAGAAACTGTTCTGCTATGTAGATACAGGTGTATAAAGTAAAAACGTTAAGAGTAATCCTTGAACCTTTACTATTTTTACTTAGGTTTTTTTTTTCTGACCTACTTACAGCAAGTAAATGCAATGCCGATAGTCAGTGTCTTTGTTCCAAGGTATAGGGTGAAAGGATTTATATATCATCTTTGGCATAACTCCTAGAAGTCGAGGGTCAGATTCTGATTCGGCTTTCCCTGGCGTAGGTCTGGAATACCTCAATCGATTTACTTTGGAGCAATTCCAAATTTGTCCCAATCCAGCTAACATCAAATCAGGACCCTACAATCCAGCTTTGTTCCATGTAGTCGGGTGAAGAGTTTGGGTTGGTATGGTTTAACAGGGAATGAGGTGAGGTAATGCATTAAAAAATATTTCCTTGGAGAGGAAGTAGTTTTTCCTCGTTTGTTGATAGATTAAAGCATAGTTAAATTTGTTGGAATGTATTTTAGCTCCTCATTATAGCAAAACCTACTATTTCAGAGCAGGCATGATTACAGATTTTGTAGTGGAAAAAACCTGTAATTTATCCACCTTTGGTAAAAACATCTTAAAACTCCAAAAGACAAAATACTCTTAATTCTTTCAAGTACAAAGTGTACTCTGAAATTATAGCTTGTTCCTTTTGGAAAGAATGGTATTTTCTCTGAAAGGGTGTGATTCAATTATAACTTATTAGATACAGTTATTGAGCTTAAGCAGAAAAAATTCCCTTTATTCACCTATTCCTTGTGACTTACCTTACAATACTCACACTTAAAGAGTGGTTCCTGCTAAAGAATTTTGAGGCCCAACTGATGTAGATTGTGTTTTATTTTGAACGCTTACAGACAGACACCAGTGAGGTGCACTTCTCCTAAAAGAATGGGGAAATATTCAGGTTTAAATATGTAATTTGTTTTCTAAGGAAAAAAAACCTCACTGTTGTATCTTTTCACAGGCTGTAGAACCCCCAGGAATTTGTACTGCACTACTTGCAATATCCTGGACCATCCAGTGGTCCCAGTCATCTTCGTAGTTAAACTCCAACTGTTAAATAAGTATTTACAGTTAGTTTTGTTGCCTCTAGAGAAGATGGAACAAACTTGATTGCTCTGTTGAGAAATGTGAATTTTTTTTCTCCCATCTTCTCTCTTTGGCATGTTTGTTTAGCGGTACTGCCTCTGACTTGCAAAGAGACTGTCCTGAGGCCATCAAGTTGGCGTTCTGAGGCTCCTTACTTGGTCGTCTTTATCCAGGCACCCATCACCTATGGACTAGTTGGTGTTTAGCAGGGCTCTGTCAAAACACAGAGGTCTAAGGAGCCCAGAATGCTGTATGGTGTTTTCCTGCACTTTCAGTGTAAGTCCTTATGCATTGCACCTAATTGGAAGATAAGACAAAGCTGCTTTACCTTTTTTATTTTATATGTATGAATCGTTCTTCTGGAAGATTTTATCATGTAAAGGGCTCTTTTGATTTGTGTCATTTATTTTGCAAGTATTTTTGGTTAAAGCTGAAGATGTATTTTGGTTTCATTCGTGAAGCACTTTCTCCCTCCCTTATTTTTTCCTATTAGCCTGTCAGCATTATTCAGCTTTTCAAGTTAGTGTAGGGTTCCCTGACAAAAGTGAACAGCTGCAGTAGCAGCAGTAATGTGTAATTACTTAATATTAGGCCCAAAGCCTGTTATTCTGTTGGTGTTTTAGAATTGCATTAATAATCAGGGACTACTTCTCAAAGAACCACGGGTTTTTTTCCATGCAGCTCTGAGCTGAGTGGTCTTCTGATAAATGGCAATCAGTGCTGCTCTATCTACTCTAGGAAGCAGTTGTGTTCCAGGTCTGTGGGTGGGTGGGCTATTCTTACGTTTGGGGTGGTTTTTTCTTTTGTTTTTTGTTTTCTTTTTATTCCCAGTGGCAGAAGAGTGTTATATTTCATGGCTTCTGGGATGCTTTCTGTAGGTGAATATCATCTGGACTGTGTTGTATTATTTGTGTAGTTCTGCTGCCTTCTGGAAGCCTCTGTCTTCCTGCATCTATACTGTATTCCAGGTGTTTAAGCTTTCTGCCCTGCAGTTTTTCTCCAGCAGGACCTGATGAGAAGCTGAGAAAGAGGGTGTACAACGGTGTGCTGCTGACTCCATACAGTTCATCCAGCCTGTTCCTGGCGGTCCTCTGTCCCATATGTTTCTCAGATGTGGACAGTGACTGGGTTGTGCGGTAAATGTATTGTTCTGGCAGTGGGAAGTGGCCATCCTTCCTGGAAGCCCTTCAACCCTTTTCCCAGAGTGCATTTAAACATGGACTTCATATGATGCCTCTCGCTACAAGCTTTCTAGATAAAATGGTCATGGGGAGCAGGCTGCCTTCTGCAGTGCAGTCATCTGGTGTGCAGCTGAGGATCTTAGAGAAGGCCAAAGGGAACAAGTTAGATGAATTGTCCTGCCATACTGCATATGGCCTGTGGGCTATAAGTTGTTCATCCTAGATAGTTGCTTACAATTATGAAGAACATTAAGATTTTGCAGTAAAACTTTAGAAAAATACTTAACAGCATGAGAAAAATCTGCGTAAGCCACAATGAACTCTAATTCTTTTTACCAGCCTTCACAGGGAGGGAGCATCTGGTGGACGGAATAGATCAGAGTCCTGGGTGCATATGCTAGTGGTTTCATTGTCATCAACAGACATAACATTTTTGTTGATTTATTTTGTGCAATGAGTAAAACTTCATTTCCTGCTCTGTTAAGCGAAGTAGAACGTCCTTGACTTGTACAAAAATTAACTATGGTTGTATCTATATAAAAGCTGAAAGCAATTGGGTGGCATGGAGTTAATGGTGGACATCTATTTTTTTTTTTAATCTATTTATGCATATACGACAGCACTTTTCATCTGTTATCCTCTAGTTCTTGATGATGCTAAATTTTCTGCAGTTAACTTGCCCTCCTCAGGACTGTTATCTAAAGGTAAAGATAGTCTCATCTTTATTACATGTCTAAAAGTATTCCACTCATAAATGTGGCTTATAAAACTGTAGTTTATTACCCATACACTGATTGTTTAACCACTGCTGTCCTCAGTAAAGTAAAACCAAGTGAACTGTGCATATAGTTGTTGGAAAAGCTGAGATTCACTTCTATTGGTGTTTGTATAACCCAAATGAACTTGAAAAAAGAACATGCTATAGCAGCTCAGTCATTTTCCTTTTGGCATTTTTGATGAAAACTTAACTTCTGCAAAATTATATTCTTTCTAGTGAAACCCAAATGTTGCTTTTAGCTTTTATTTCTTTTGTCTTGGAAAAAATATGAAATGATAATGAGTTTGGAAGAACACATAATGGTATTTTTCCTACTTTATCAAGTAGGACCCTCACATTTTTTGGGTCTATTCAGTACTGAGTTGTATCTAATTAAACTGCTATTCTGTTGCATGTCACATGTAGCTTGGATGTCCGGTTTGTGTTTCTGGCTGTGTTCCCATAGAAGCATTACTGTTGTCTTTTTTGCTGAAGTGCCTAATAAGGGGGCATGAGTTCTGGGGCTACAGGGTACCACCTGGAAGATGTTCTTTTGGAGGAAAGAACCAGGTGCTCTCAGAGCTACTTTGTCTCAAGGCCACATTTCAGTTCAGGTAGATGTTTTTACGTGTGAAAACTCAGACAAAATAAAGTTTGTGTTGCTTTTAGGAGCGTTGGAAAACTTTATTTGAAACAGAAACACTAAAGTAGTTTTTCAGAAACCTGAAAGTTAACTTTGTTCCTTTGAATTAACAATTTTTTTTCCACAGTTTTCATCTTGATCTAGTGCTAAAAGTATCCAGGTGATGAGCCTGACTGCAGTGATTTGGCCAGTGTTTTAGCATCTGGTGAGGAACAGACTTACTTCAGAATTGATGGTTGATGAGCATTCATCTTGCTTCTAGCTATCCATGCTGGACCTGGTTAGAGATTGATGATTCTGGCCTGCAGATTCTTAGTTTGAGATGCAATTACATGGTTCTGTCCCTATTTGAGGGTAAACTGCAGGTAATTTGACACTAATGCTTCATGTTGTTATCCACTGTTCAATCAATACGATGATTCTAGTAATACCAAGGTCCTATCCATTCCGTTTCACCGGTGGGACTGGTACAAGTCCTCTGTGTGTTGCTTGCTCATAGATGACGGATCCCAGCTCTTGAGGTAATTTTTTATGACCTGCTGACAGTAGTATTTAATGATTTCTGGTTTAGTAGGCTTCTGAGCACTCCTGTGCAGAGATTTGTGCTCCTTTCCCATGTTTTGTGGAAAAGAACTGGGAGGCAGTTTGCAGTTCCAGAACAAGTGATGGGTAGTGCCACAGGGAGGGAGAGAGCCTGAGTTTTACCCTTTCTGAACTTCTCTTCCTTGCTCCAACCACCTCTCTTCCATAATAAACTGAGTGCTTCAACTGCTACTTCATTTTGTATATTCATATAGATTTATTGTTGCTATTGTGTAATTTATTTGGCCTTGAAGGAGTGCAAGACCTCAGTTTTGGAAAGTGTTCATGTTGTGTTTTGAAGATAAGCTCCCCCTCAGAAAGCCAGGCCTTAAAAGCTTGTTCTGTTGTCCTGTACCAGTTTCCATAAATATTAATTTTATTCAGAGTCCTGATTTAAACTAGGCTGAAAATTAGAATAGCAACTAATTAGAGGACAAAGGTAGTTTTTACCAGTATTTACAGTATTTGGAAACACTTATATCTTAAAGATTAAGGAGTCTTAAAGATTAAGAAGTGTTTGTCTGACAAGAGAGGTTATATAGTATTGTATTTTTGAGTTTAAATTTACACAATTAAAAAGACATTTGGATTCCCTTAGAATAGCTCCTTCCCTCTAATAGATTATTTGATGACTCTCATAATTTAAAAAATTGGACTCTTGCACAATTTTGAAGTCTTAAAGTGTTTTCATTTGGCTTGGTAAGCAGAGGTAGTGTGCATAGAATTTTCTAATGTAGGTTTTATTTTCTGACAGTAAAAATGCAGCTAATAATAATCTTTACCACATTTCTGATTATAAATTGAGCTTTTGTAAGCTCTTGCTTAGTACTTTGGTTTTCAAAAAAAAAAAAGTTTATTTTAGGAAAAATTGCCTTTTCCCTTGTCCTGTTTTCTATTTGTTCTTTTGTGAACTTTCATTTCTAAAAAATGTTATTCCTTGAACTATTTAAATATTTGATGTTTTATCCAAAGCTTCTCATACATAATTCTAATTATATAAACCCACTTATTTAACATTCTAGTGAAAATACATATTTCAGATTGAAGTCACTGGAATATTATGCCTCTTCTTATGATCTGTTTTCTTAAGTGAGCCATTACTTTTCCAATCTTGTAATTAAAATCACCCTTTTCATGGGAACATAGACCTATACTCCATCTAACCTATTAGAGAACAGTGATATATGTAAAGTGCATTTAAATATAAATTTAAATTAATTATATAAAACGCAAATGCTTTTCTACACAATTATCTTTGTTATAGTCTAAGGCTTGGAGAAAAAAATTAGCAGTAATGTACCTTGTGATTTGGTAGAAAGAGGGTTCACAGTGTGATTTCTGGGTGTGTGTTTTTTTCTTTGTGTGTGTGTGTATGGCTGCAGATACGGTGTACCCATGTGTTGTGGTTACATTATCTGTTCAGCATATCAGTTCTTTCACTCTTGTGTAACAGCAGCTGTGACAAACTTCTAGCAATGTGGAACTTGTTGGAAAAAGTCCATAATGCTGGTAAGTTTGAACCTCAAAACCAGTCTGTAGTATAGATATATATTCAGAGACAATACTCACTGGAGCTTAGTCTCTATTACATTGAAACCAGTTGCCTGTTGGTGGTTGCTGGGTAGATAATTTTCATTTTTTCCTTGGGCCAAGTATTGGCTATGCAGGTTTTGTAGAAGCCTTCTTGTTGCTCAGGGTGTAGCATTTAAGGTGCTGCAAGAGATGAGTTTGGCGACAGCAATGTTGCTGCTTCATTGCCCTTGGCATACCTGCCGAGAAGTCTGCAGAGCCCTTGACTACCAAGAACAGCTGTCTTCTCTATTGCTGTCCATAGCTCTTCCCTCACCTGTGTGTGGCCCAGTAGGTTCCCCAATTAGCAAAACTCGTGTGTGGTTCAGTAGCTTTACCCAGTCTATTTCATTGCTGTGATATATGTTGTTCTTAATGCAGTTCTGAAACCAATAGTTCAGTTGCCCCAAAATTAATTTGAAAACATTTAGCCATTTTAATTTCCTGCTTAGCAGTGCCATCTGCATAGAATGCCGTGTGAGTAGCAGGTAGTTTCATGATTCTCTGGGGGACATGGTTTGCTACAGCTGGTTTTGCTGTACTCTTATTCAATAAAATGTTTTACTGAATATCTCGTAACAAGCTGCTGTTGTACAGTCATGGTGGTATTTTTGTAATAATCCTATAATAATCCACCTGCATGGATTTCAGCAATGGGTTTAATGAATTAAATCTTTCCCCACTTCTGGCCATGTCCTACCTCCCCACCCTGAGGTGGAGAACGCTTCAGACTGCTTGAAAGGTAATACTGGGGCAAAGTAACTTGGAAACTCAAGCTCCTTCCACCTGAGAAGTTCCTTCCTCCAGGGGGCGGGTGAAGGAAAAAACCCAACCTTACTAGCTATGTAGAGTTAACAAACATGCCCTTTATTGCTTATCTGAAATGCTTTAACACAGTCTCTTTATTCAAACTATATTGTCTTATATGGTCCTGTTTCACATCAGGAACAACTGGACGTATCTGAGGTGCATTCTGACACCTCGTTTCTGAATGTTGTCCCATGGAATATTCAGATGGTTTAAAAGGTAGTCATCTAAACAACTGCATTAGTATTGGGAAAACCCTGTTTCAAATAACTTTTATATATCTTGCAATACTTAAAATACAGTTAGTAATAGTTGTGCATGTAATTGTCTCTATATGATCAAAATCAATTATTGGACATACTTTTGCATTCAGATGCCAAATTAAAATTTAGTGTCAAATGTGAGGTTCCTTTTTCCATTTAATAATGCTGGATCTGAGATTTACTGCTCTGTCTAGTTCAACTTAGTATGTTGTAGTTGACTGAAGCATTGCTGTGAGATGCTTATGGGAATATTCTCATGCTCGTTGGTTTGGCTGTTGTTCAGAGAACCATTTTCATAACTTCTTCCAAACTGTTTTGGTGAGCTTACAGATTTTACATATAAGAAGCCATTTAGTAAGTTTTGTTTCCCTACAAGTCTTTAAAGGGACTAGTCACACATTTGAGTTTTACATAGCAAATGAGATGTAACACTCCTTTGGTGAAGGTGGTATATCTTGTGTATTAAAGATGCTGAATTTAAGAAACGCTTTATTTTTGGTTTCTAGGACTCTCTTGTTTCCTTTGTCTTTTGTTATCTTTACCCTACTATCCCCCTCCGTTTCTGATCATCAACTAGTCTGTCCTTTTTGGCACTATTCAGCAGTCAATATTGGAGTAAGTAATTATCGAAGAAGCTTCCTGCAGTCCTGGATGAATAGGCTTTTAAGACCAACTGGAACTTTTTGAGCATCTATTCTAATTTTATTATAAAAAGGTGTTTAAAAATTGAATTGATTTCCCCTGATCTTTAGGGCTATAGTAAATCAAGTTTCTTCCTTGGGCTAACATATGGCACCCAAAAACATCAGTTCTGTGCCTGGAAGTTTTTCCTGGGTAGACTTGTGAAGGATTGTTTTAAAAACTGATCAGGATGTTTTTTGCAGGGCTAGTCTCCCTAGGAAACTGAATATCTCTGGCCTTGTTTCTACGCACTTGGAAGTACAAGAGCAAACTTACACTTGGTAATTTAATGGTTCTCTCTGATGTATATAATGCCACAGGGCTGGTGATGTCCCAGATGTATGATGTGAACTAATGGAACTGGCAGCTGGGAAACAAAATGTAGGGAGGCTGTAGGGAGGATGACAGAAATAAAGAATACTTTCTCCCTTTTCCCTCTTGACATTAGGAAACAAATGCAGATTTCATGTGCAAACATGTTACAGAGGTTGGGATGCTGTAATGTGAAAATTTTATCAGTAGGAAACATTGGAGAGGACTCAACTGGACTGTGGCTCGTGTATACTTTTTGAAATATTTGGCAAAATGAGCTATGCCACCTTTTGGTCGCGTGAATATGGGTGGATGAAGAAGGCATAATGAAGAATATGAAGTCAAATGTACCATTTGCATAGGAGCAGTGAGGGAGAGAATAAAGGGGGTGGGGACCAGAAAAGAAGTGCTGAGTGTGTTAGTGGTTCTTGAGTTCTCTGGGATGTGATGTGCAGCATGTATTTCTGCACACTTGTTTCCGCAGCACTGTGTGGAATGTGCCCAATTTTTTGGCTGGATAAGCAGCTCTTGTGGTTTTGGGTGGGGTTTTTTTGTTTAATCTGAAAAGCCCCACTACTACTCAGTGCTTACTCTTCCATTGCTATGGGTGTTAGAATTGATTAAAAGATATTTGTGAGGATTTAATCTTATTAAAAAAAAAAAGTTAAAATGTACA
>VZTM01036169.1:5665-21262 GCA_013400555.1 Jacana jacana
ACCAATCTAGTGCCGAGAGCGCCGGGCCTGGCACAGGTTGTCGCCGATCGCGACTGGGGGCGGCCGGGCTAGGCCAGGGCGAGGGCCGGGGCCGCCTTCTGCTGTGTAGCCTGTGTAGTGCATCTGCCCTTTACGGGCCCTTGGCAGGCTGCCAGCTCTCCCCCCGAGGTGGCGTTTCATCTCACACCTCCCAGCCCCGGCACTGGCCACAGGGTTGGCCCCGGTCACCCTGCACCGGGGCTGCCGGGAGCGAGGCGGGCACCGGGCAGCCGCTGACTGACCAACGGCAAGCAGATCCCAAAGGGGCTCCTGGGGCGGATGGGCGGCTCAGTCAGTGCACCAGATGAAAGTCAGGCAAGCACAGTATCCTGCAGCTGGGTCACGGCAATCCCAAGCATAAATACAGGTTGGGCCGAGGATGGGTTGAGAGCAGCCCTAAGAAAGATATGGGGGTGTTGGTGGATGAGAAGCTCGACATGAGCCAGCAGTGTGCACTAGCAGCCCAGAAAACCAACCCCATCCTGGGCTGCATCGAAAGAAGCATGGCCAGCAGGTTACAGGAGGTCTCTGGTGAGACCCCACCTGGAGTGCTGCATCCAGCTCTGGAGCTCTCAGTACAGGAAGGACATGCACCAGTTGGAACGGGTCCAGAGAAGGGCCACGAAGATGATCAGAGGGATGGAGCACCTCTCCTATGAGGACAGGCTGAGAGAGTTGGGTTGTTCAGCCTGGAGAAGAGATGGCTCCAGGGAGAGCTTATAGTGGCCTTCCAGTATCTAAGGGAAGTCTTGAAGAAAGCCAGAGAGGGACTTTTTACAATGGCATGCAGTTGTAAATAGGATGAGGTGTAATGGTTTTAAGCTGAAAAGAGGGAAATTTTGGTTAGATATCAAGAAGAAATTTTTCACTATGAGGATGGTGAGACACTGGAAAAAGTTGCCCAGAGAAGTTGTGGAGGTCCCATCCCTGGAAATGTTCAAGGCCAGACTGGATGGGGCTTTGAGCAACCTGGTCTAGTGGGAGGTGTCCCTGCCTATGGCAGGCAGGTTTGGAACAGGATGATCTTTAAAGTCCCTTCCAACCTAAACTATTTTGTGGTTCTTCCCCAGCTTCACACAGTGTCACCCTCAGTGCCACCAAACACCCCTCCGTGCTGTTGGACACTGTGTTGTCCTTAGATTTTCAACCAGAGCAGCTCCTTCACCCAGGTGACAGCACTGCCATGCCAGCGCTAGCGACAGTGCTTAGGACCTGGTACCAAAAAGCATGCTGAGGCAGGAGGAGGGCAGGGTTTCCCAGTGCAGTGTATGTGCAGATTTGAGTTGGCCCAAACCAGTCATGAAAACACATGGTCAGTTGTTTTTCCAGTCATCTATCTGGATTTGAACTTGCAGCCAAGTTGCTCTTCATTCCCAGAATCCAAAGTTATTTTCATTGTCTGGTTACACTGGTTTAACAGCTCAGTTCTTCAGACCTCTGGCAATGGTAATTGTAGAGTAGGGCTGATGGTTGGACTCAATGATCCCAACGGTCTCTTCCAACCAAAATGATTCTATGGGAAAAGACAGATAGCAAGGATAGTAATCACCTGTTCTTTTGGTTAGCATGAAATACAGAGATACAAAAAGTTTCCCAACAACTTTTGCGTGCTTTTGCAGTCTTCCCAAGCCTGATCCTTTCTTTTCCCTTGTAGCCCTTCCCCTTTCCTCTGAGATTAAAACTCAGAGGAAATCACACAGTCTTTAGATAAAGCAACTTAGTATCATAACGAATATCTTCACTTTGTCTCACTTGAACTATATGATCTGGGAAACTGTCTGGAGGCGAATATTTAAACGGTTTTGACTGAATATGTAGGCAAATGTCTTCCACATTGAGTAGCAACATCAACTGTGAACAATAACCCATTACCAAGGTTCAAGCCCTCTGACTCCAGTGGATATTTTTGAGGTTTCAGTACCACCTGGCTGACAGCAGACTCTGGATTATTCTCCTTGTGTACTAACAAGCAATTATTGAAAGCGTTTGTAATTTGCATTGACATTAATGAACTGTTTCAGGAGCTTCCTCTTTAGCATATCATTTTTGTAGATGGACTACTAGCACAAAACCAAAGGCCTGAAAAAATATCCTGTCTCCGTGAAAGTCACACTAGTAGCACTTCGATGGGGTGGTGCACCAGCACACGGTATCAGTTTTCCTATATTGGCACAGCAGTTGCAGTGTGTGCAGCCATAGAGACTGAGAATTCAGGCTCCAGAGATCTCTGGTTATGCAATGGTATAATACAACATATGTGGGTGGGTGTAAGCCTGAACCCAAAACAGCATGGTTACTGAAGATATACTGCATCGCTGGTGCTCATACGGCTGTTCCCTCACGGGTTCAGCCACTATGTGTTGAATATTAGCCTGTAGACAAGGCAAAAGATTATTTTTTTTTCCTCAAACGTATCTGAAATTATCTAAAATACAAGCAAGTAGCTTGACATTTTGTAGCTTCCTGCAGAGGATTCTCACACCCTACACTAAAAACAGTATTGTTTATTCAGAGCATCTCACAGTCTCCCCGTGTAGCCTGTTGATTTGTTGCTCTTGTGGATGATAAGAAGGAGGGACAGAATTCAGATTCCACTGGCAACGTTAGCTTTAGTACTTCCTGGCTTTTAAGTGCCTACTGGTGGGGTTTGTGTGGGATTTTCTATATAGAAATGTAGTAAAGGATTGTATTCATGTAACGGAATAGTGTAAGTTTACAAATTTTTAAAAGCCTGAGTCAAGGAGATGCTGAAATCAATAGGAGGTTTTTTATTACCATGGTACGAAGGTCCTTGTGAACTAGGTTGTTAATATAATGGTAGATCCACAATAGCTCAAGAGGAGGTTGTAAATAGGATGATGGCCTTCAGTCAAGTTTTCAACAGAGTAAGGAAAGAAGTGTGTGTGAGAAAAAAACCCCTTTTACCGCGGGGAGACATTCTAGGAAATATGCTGGCAGCCCACACCAGAGTTCATGTTGACCATCCAGAGCAAACCAAGTTTTCATCATCAAAATCAATACAAACTGATAGTCACATTTTGTCCTGGTCATCTCAGCACTGAAGGATAACTCAACTTAGTAACTACTCAGGAAATATTTTACATTTCTTTGTCTGCCGGCTGTTAATTAACCATTAACAAAGCACCATCCTTTCATTAAGCTGGCTCTTCCAGCCATGATTGTTCTGCTTAGTCTTAAATTTGCTGGCACAGACACAGTAGGCTTTTCTAATTTTATCATAAGCAATATAGAATGGCATATTTTAATTACTCATTTGGGTGAAAGAGTTTGAGGGTACAGGAAGTACTTGTTTAGTTACCTGTAGAAATCTTGATTAGAAAAATAAACCAACCGACTTCAGTATGATTACAGGAAGACACCAGTTTGTTCTATTGGTTACAATGTGGGCAAGGATGATTTAAAAACTCCCTGAACGTTATCAGAGAGACTTTCTATTTAGAATAGGGGTTCAATGTATTTTCTATAATTTTGTTGTCAGATAGCTCTATTATTTTCAGTGTCTCCTTAAATGTAATTTCTTAACTCTGTTCATTTTTACTTTTATTTGGTTGGCTAGCAGGATCAGCAGCCCTTCAACTGTGTGCCATTGGTACAGATCCAGCTGAAGTCATGAAATAGCTGGCTTAATGAATCATTAATAGAATTCAGAACATTTTCTTTCTATGCCACTGGTGCAAATCCAAGTAAGGTCAAGAGACTAGCTGGCTCAGTGGTTCAGGAAGCAGACTTCTACCTCCAGCACATTGATGTGAGTCTGCAAAGGGTCAGGAAACTTTTTTGTTTTGAGACATTAAAATACAAAGTTTTTCCAATGCAACCATTGGTTTAAAGTCAGGCTATTATAGATTATTACTCTCAGATATGTTTCAACAGTCTGTATTGATCTATAAATTTTGAAAAAGGACAGTATAAACATTTTCTATGTAGCCACTGATATAGCACAATATTCCTCACTGTAAAAGGCATAAGAGGTGATTTCTCCAAACAATCCCTTCCCTTAGACGAGTATCTAGGGAAAAGATGGAATGTGCACCACATTTTAGCTATGTAAGGCTAACAAACCATCTGAATGTCCTAGTGGCTTGTACCATAGTCCATTGTTGCTACACTGTCTTTGCCAGAGGTCTCCTGAGAACACTCTCTGTGTTTACACTTCCAGTCAGGAGTAGGAACTCAGCTTCAGTGACTGTCCTAACTGCTTGTGAGAGGGAAAATGTGTTTTGCTTAGGGTAAAACTGCATTACTCCTTATACTGCACTAGCATTTGCAAGGTCAGATTTGTCTATTAAGCAAATAGCCTATGTTTGTGAGATTGCACCATGAGAGAAGATGTTAACCCTTCCACTTGGTAACAAACCATATAATGACTTAGCTCATGCCTAATTGCAACATGAGCATTTCCAGCAATGACAGGCGTGTGGAAAACTCCAAAGGAAAGGTGGCCCTGACAGACATCTATGCATACAGCCTCTTTCCTTCACTGCCTCCTCCTACTCAGCTACCTACTGTGGTGTAACTTCTGAAATGGCACCATATGCTCAAGGATACAACCTCACATATATTCTCAGAAACAACAACATCTGGAAAAGTGAAGTTTACTGAGCTTCTGTGGTATGACTTTGACAGCTCTGTGATAGTGACAACCATGTGAGTCGTCTCCAATGCAGTTCCCTTGCAGTCCTGTGGGGTTTTTTTATTCTCATACTCTGGTCAGACAATAAAAGCAGAAGTTCTTCCTTCTCCATCATTCTGGGTAGGAAGAAGGTTATAGTGAACCTGTATCTTCTAATTATTTAGTGCATTAAGCAGGTCTATACAGCCTGTCTCTTCTTTATCTGAGATTTCAGATGTTGCCATTTTGCTGCTCAGTTGAAGAAAAGTTTGTGTCTCTATGAGACTTTGGAAATGAATGTTCTGTAGGTCTCTGTCCAGGGCATGTTGGACCAATGTGTTTGTGCTGTATTATGTAGACGTACATTTCTGCTGTTCAGACTTCCCCGGACATGATTCAAGAAGTGCCAGGCAGGGGAGTTTCAAATTGAAGCATTCCCTCAGCTTGGTGCCAAGGGGTTGAATCCATTACTTATGAGAAGTGGAGCACCTGAAGACCCTGTACAAAGGATTATCTTTTGGTTCATCATTACTATCTTTTGTCCACCATCCATTGATCTGGTCCTACTACAAGTCTTATTTCTCTATACTACTCAAAAGAAGATACACCTGATACTTTGCTGTAGCTATTCTAAGCTGCCAGTTTAGGTCTTTCTTGAAGAACAGTACACTAAACAAGGGCTCCTGCTCTTTTGGAATAATCTGGAAATGGTGTCAGTCAGAGGTAATCTTTAGGGACTTTTGCAGGGATAATGAAAAGAGTGACACTCCTCGTTATCAATTCTTCTGGGTCACTGCAACCCTTACTGACAGTCCTCTGGCACACAATTTGTCTGAGAGCAGAACTAGGATCTTTGAGATAGGTGTGCTGTATGTGTGACATCTGAGTACAAATGCAGCTCAGTTGATTCACTACTAGTATGGGTGCCTGACAAAAAGAAATGAATCTTAGCGTGACTCCACATGAGTGGTGTTGACACATTCAATTGTCTGTGCTTCATTTGCTGCAAAACAGTAGCTATTTTAGAGAGGCAGTTGATGAGTTTAGCATACACAAAGAGTAGACAGATTTAAAAGACATCTTACTGGAACATTCTATTTTTGAAATTTCACTTTGACAAAACTACCTCATTAAGAACTTGGATATGAAAAGCAGGAGAATGCTTTTGGATCTCATGTAAACTAAATTCAGAATCCTGATGAGCTGAATCAGTTCTTTCCATACATTATTTTCCTTTATCTCTATTTCCCCTCATTTCCATGTAAGAGATTAAATGAAACCATAAGAAATCTTGGTCTTGATTAATAATCAAGACAACTCCAAACTGTATGAAGTAAGGCAGAAAGAGGAAGGAGAAGGTGGGTATTTTGAACCCAGAACAAAAGTTAATATCTCAGAATGAATTACCCACACATTGTGGCCAAAAGTGAACAAACGACTACTTGCTTGTGCAGGAAAGCTTGTTATGTTGTTTGCTTTGACTTAGTACAGGCATTAAACATACTAGATGCTCGAAGGCAGAGGAGGATACTGTATGGAGAAGGGCAGCCATAGCCTCCTACCAGCTTGACTGAAGGCAAACAATCCAACATTCATTGAAGTATATTGTGTTTCAGCTATGAACTACACCCTAATGGATTTCAAAGGGTTTCTCAGCCTTCATACATAAGCAGCTATATCAACAGGTAAAATTCAGGCAAAAAGCAAGTAGCCATGCCTTCCCCAGACATACTTTTTGTTGTGATGAATAGACTATGCCTATAAAAATAGTAGTGTGTACTGTCTTTGATGCCTAGTCAGTGGTGATATAAGGTTTGGTCTCTCTTCATGTGTTTGCTTAGTTTTCTGCTCCTCAAAAATAAGATTGGTTATTTGCTGTTTCTTCTTATATATCTCTGCAGTGTAGATCAGTCAATGATGCTTGCCACCTGTGCACATAGAAGATTACCATATGACCCAAATGACATGGCACATTTCCAAGCCATTGCATAGAATCATTTTGGTTGGAAGAGACCCCTGGGATCATGAAGTCCAACCATCAGCCCTACTCTACAAGTTCTTCCCTACACCATATCCCTCAACACCACATCTAATCTACTCTTAAACACAGTCAGGGATGGTGACTCCACCACCTCCCTGGGCAGCCCATTCCACTGACTGACCACTCTTTCTGTGAAAAACGTTTTCCTAATGTCCAGCCTAACCCTACCCTGCTGCAGCTTGCAGCCATTCCCTCTTGTTCTGTCGCTAATTGCCTGTGAGAAGAGACCAGCACCAACCTCCCTACAATGCCCTTTCAAGCAGTTGTAGAGAGTGATGAGGTCTCCCCTCAGCCTCCTCTTCCTCAAACTAAACAATCCCATATAGTCATATTAAATGCAAGAAGTTTTTAATACACAGTCCATGCCTATTATTTGGGCTTCATATATTTTTTATTTAGCGAAGGCTGAAATTTGTTGGATACACTTTGCAGTAGCTTATTTAGGCTTGCTCCAGAACTCTTTGTTACCTCAGCTTCATCTCCCAATATAGTCAGGCTGTTGGTATGAAAAATCTAGCTCTTCCACAGTTAATCAAAGTTCAAGCAGAAAAACACATAGAAAAACAGACTTTCCAGTAGAAGACCTTTCTTTATGTCTTTTAATTTTCATGATACTTTAGTCCTGAATACTTCTTAACTTCTAACATACATCTTACTGGTTTAACTTCCAGCTGTCCTTCTGTGCTGCCTATTTAAAGTGCTAATGTAACAGCCATTGCCTTAGCATCCAAGTGTATCACAATCAACTTATTTATCCTGACAAATATTGAAAGATAACCCACCATTACTCTGGTTCTACAGAGAGATGGGTAACAGAGCTACTGACTGTGTTACATCAACTCGCTGATGGATGCTGCCCTTGATTTAGGGCCTGTCACAGTCTCCTTGGCTCCTGCTGAAGCAGCATATGGGCTCACACTTGGGGCTCACCTCAACAGATAGACAAACCTGGACAGAGCATTCAGCTAGGACCTGAACGTTTAAAAGTGCTTCAGATCTCTGGTTAAATACTGGCCTGAAATCTGGATTTAAATCTAGACCACTGAGTGTGCTTAACAGCAAGCTGTCAGCTATTCTGGGTGGGTTAAGGCTTCCAAGTGCCTCCTGTTTACAGGGCTTGTATTTTGAGTAAATAAATAATTATTCTTAAGCCAGACGGTGAATACTAAGTGTGCCTGAGTACTCATGATATTAAGGACTTGGGAAAAGGGACTAGCTGGGGGACTGGGATGTTCTAAGTAAAAGAATTACACTCATGACCTAAAATAATTTGTTTTTCTCTGCCCTCTGCTTAACTGAAATCCTTCATTTCCCTTTTCACTCCACCTGTCAATACTGAAATTTGAAGTCCGACCTATATAAATTAATTTACTCACACTCCATCTTATTGTCATTAATGAAAACAGTTAAATAAATGCATCCCCACAGTATTAATCCCGTTGGAAAAAATGGGGTTTTATTTTTTGACCAAACAAAAGGTTTTACTAGATTATTGAACCAATGTAGAAGTTTCTGGGTAAAATAAGAAATACTGAAAAGTTGTTCTGTACTGAAGAAATACTAAAAAGTTATTATGTACTGAATATTCAATTCCACCTCAAAAGAAATATTATTTCCCTCTGATTTTAATTTAGGTCTTATTTGATTGACTTATATGAAGCTATACTGGAAATTTCCAAAGTGAAAAAAAAATTATGCTGAAAAGAAAATTAAAGTGTCTTTTGAAACTGTGTTTCAGGTTGTAGTGTTGCTGTACCTGAGAGAGTGGATTTAAAGTTGCAGGTGCATCGCTGCATTATCCTGCTCCACACTTTTCATCCCTCACACCCTCTCTCCACAACTGATCCTTACTCCACTGTGGTGCTGCACCCATCAGAGCCCTCCGTCAGCCAATGCATTTCACTCCTGTGGCAGAAATCTGTGTAGGATTTTAATACGGTCTGGCAGGAAACTCACTCACAGATGGGTCGGAGAAGTGCCAGAGACAGCACAGCAATTAGTGTGAATGGGAGGCAGGGATCAGTGGAAACTTGGAAAGGTGGGAAAGGACCTTCCTCTGTCTTCTCTTTTGGTGGCTTACCACCCCTCATGGAACAGCATTCCGAAAGAGACCAACTCTGGAAAAAAAGGTGGTATTCCTGACTACATCAACAGCTTCCATGGTCAAATTGTTGTTCCTTTGAGCAAATTTTATTCAAAACCAAGGTATTTACCACTTTGTACAAACCCTGCCTCAGATTTAGGTGCAATATTTCTAAATATTTGTCTCTTTTGCTGTAGCTGTAATTACACATCAAATTTGAAACCCAGGGATCACTTGAAATTGTATTTTCCATCAAGTAATTTATTCCCCAAGAAGTTTAATCCAGAAACAGGAGTGAGAAGAGGTTAGTTAGTTATCAATGTGTACATTTATCTTTATAGTAATATTGTATAATTCTGATATATCACTTTTTGCCTGTATGTTTTGAAAAAATTAACAAATTAATTAAGAACTGTTACCCATCTTTCTAAGATTAGGAAACTGAGTCAAAACCACACGTGTCCAGAAATCTTCAGCCCCAGACTAGTAGATATTTAGGCAAGCTGACTCTTATATGCCACTTACAGAAGCTCAGAAAAACACATATGGTAGCCCCTGAATATAATTATACATTCACATGGTCAAAGGATCTGGAACAAACCTTTTGTATATATACAACTATCATAACATCTCCCTGTATGGTACTGGTAGTCCTCTGCATTTTACCATTTTCCTGGGGTCTACCCTTCTCTCTAGTGTACCTAAATTTGTGAGGCTGAATATTGCTCCATGCTCAGGCATGGACTCACCACTCTGCTGTCCTCCAGAGAGTCACATACTCATTTGATATGTATCCAGTAACTGCTGCTCATTTCACAGAATTACTTGAGTGAGAAAACAGGTAATTTTATTCCATCGGGTTTCCAGTAACTGTTTAGAATAGATGCCATTAAGATATTCTTGAAGTAACTTTAAATCAGCGTTTAAAATGTATAACTTCGTAGCACAAATACAATTTTACCAAACTTGTAAATAGTAAAAATATTTTTGTATTTACTTCCTGTCTCTAGCATATCAACTACACTGTTTACTCTGCCTCAGTAAAATATGCCAACCAGTGACAGACTACCAACAACAATGATATGGACATTGATGGTACTGGATAACACCATTTCTCTCATGTCCTACCATTAACTGCTAGTGTTATTAACTTGATTTCTTCTTACTCAAACATGTAATTTTTCAAATGCGTAGCTTGTAAGTAGGCAATACATTGGCACTAAGAGCATCTTTCTAAATATTTTAGTACATTGTCTCTCTGAAACCAAAGAAGTTGTAGTGTCATGTTTCCATTTTGGCTTAAAATAATTTGTTAGGACATTTACACACTATCAAAGTAAATAATTTTCTTATTTCTCAACAGCAGAAAGCTCAACATTGGTCCCATAATTTCAAAAGGCTCACTCTGTATAGTCAGCTTCTGCCAGGTAGCTTCCCTTCTGCTTACAGTCTTAGCATCCCAACACCCATCAATATACTGGATTAGTCTCCCACTGCAGAAGATTTCCTTCACTCCTATCCTGAACATGCACCTTCATATTGCCTAAAAGATCTTTGCAGGGACTGTGCTTAATGAGTTCAATGTTACTTCTAAACTGTTGCAGGTTCTGAATTGTCATCACAATAGAAACAATTCACAGGCATTTTTTATGTTCACGGCTTATGACACAAGATCTTGGAGGTCTTAAATTTGGATGCCATAAAGAACTGTGTCACACTGTTTGACAATGACTTAGAAAGCACTTTTTCATTTAGTTGCCCTTTTGAAGTTTGTCACAGCTGGCAACCAAACTTGTTGTGGCAGCATGGTATCCTTTTACTTTCGTTGCTGTTCTTAGACTATACTCAGATTTCAAGTGTCATTAATTTCAAGGGTGACATTACCTTAAGCAGGAACCCACATGTTTTCTTCCAGCTATAACAAAAATACTGCCTTTTTTGTAGGACAGCAGTTTCATGAAACATGAAATACTATGTTGAGGTCTTAAATCTCATTTTCAGTTAGAAAAGTGTCTCTGTATAGACATGTCTAAAAGTATGTGTGTCCATATGCATGCATATATCACAGAATCACAGAATATCAGGGATTGGAAGGGACCTTGAAAGATCATCTAGTCCAGTCCCCCTGCCAGAGCAGGAACACCTAGAGCAGATCACTCAGGAACGCGTCCAGGCGAGTTTTGAATGTCTCCAGAGAAGGAGACTCCACAGCCTCCCTGGGCAGCCCCTTTCACTGTTCAGTCGCTCTCACTGTGAAGAAATTTTTCCTCGTATTTAACTGGAATCTCCTATGTTCCAGCTTGCATCCATTACCCCTTGTCCTATCATTGGATGTCATTGAGAAGAGCCTGGCTCCATCCTCCTGACACTCACCCTTTACGTATTTATAAACGTTAATAAGGTCGCCCCTCAGTCTCCTCTTCTCCAAGCTAAAGAGACCCAGCTCCCTCAGCCTTTCCTCGTATGGGAGGTGCTCCACTCTCTTAATCATCTTGGTAGCCCAAGACTTGATAGCCATATACTCTATTTAATTTTATTTTTTCATTTCTGTTACTACTTATTGAACAAATAGAGAATTTGAGGAGTCAGGAGCTGCAGTCAAAATTTCCACTGTTGCCAATTTTAATGCAAGCTTATCACCCTGAAACATAAGCGACTTTATGAGATGCTGAGCATCCGCCTATCAAATGTGTAAATCCATGTTTGGCTTTGAGGGCCCCAATATCAGCAGACGTATTTAGGAACTGTGAGCTGCCCAGGATCACATAATATTTTTGAGCAGGAAGCAGGATAAGCATTCTGATCTTCTGATGTCCATGATTTGTTCCAGCCACTTAGAAAATACTGTCCATTTTAGTTGAACATACTCCCTAGCTACATATGCAGAGATGCTCACATAAGACAACCTCTAAATATACTCCTATATTGATATTAAGTGTAACTAATGCTAGGATTCAAGTGAAGTTTTTTAAGATCTTGTTTTATCAGACATAACAGGTTCTGGTGAAGGCAACTGCTGTAGAGGAGTTTGAGTTTCAGTGATTATGAAATTTTGGATATATTAATTGGGTTTTGCCACCAACTTGTGTTATATTTATACAATGCTGTTCTTGATTGTGGAATGGATTTTTGTAACAATGGGTTGAATCTTGCAACAGTTTGGAAGTACTTTCGTCCCTTCACTGCCTCAGGTGTTCTAGGCAAGCTCTAAGTCTTGGTAGATATTGCCAGGATCCTATTGCATGGTGTGGAGTAGAGCATACTGCCTCAGGGTGTGTGGCAGTACTACAGCCAGGCTGCCTGATTACACCGATAGCTCGCTCATAGTCAAGAGTATTTAAGATAACATTTTCATGTCTAATAAATTTCACTGGCATCCCACTGAGCGTATGGCCAAAGTGGATGATCCTGCTTCTTTTGCCTCATAGCTGTGTTTCCCTATCCCCTCTCTTATATTAGCTCTAGCAATGGCATGTCCACAGGGTGCATCGAAGTCACCAACCTGCATGAATGGACTAATATTTTTCTTTTGGTCTCTTAATATTCTGTTGTATCTAATTCATGACTGCAGTCATTAGGAAATTAGTGGATAGATAGAAAAATAAAGGTGTTGGAAGGGGAGAAATAATATGCTTGTCCCCTTCGTTGGCAACATAATGTGAAACTTTACCTCTAAGTAGACCTTGTGACAGTGGTGTTATTTTTAATCTAAGGACTGTGAGAGAATTATTGCTGCAATGTGAAACTGCACTCTTGCTGTGTCCTGCCAAGCATACAGTTCCTATGATCCTTTTTGGTTTAATTGCTTTCTCTCTTAAGTGCCCGCTTATCCTTTGTTGTGGGACTTCTATTATGACTTCCAAGCTCTAATTCCCTTTTAACTCCACAGACCCTGTAAATGGAGGACCTTTGCAAGCACTTGGCCTCCTTACTCTCCCTTAATTCAAATTCTAAAATGAGATCCTTTACACTTTTGAGCAGAACACTTACCATCTGCCTTCCTAAATAAGTAAGCCTCACTTCAGTGAACTAGAAAATCTGTACTCCACTATCCTGACTCTTGGAACCACAGAAAGGCTGAAGTTGGAAGGGAGTTGCCCTGCCCATTGCAGGGGGGGTAAAACTAGATTATCTTTAAGATCCCTTCCAACTCAATCCATTCTATGAGACTATGATCTTTGGAGATATCAGGTCAGGTCCAACTATCCTGTTCAAAGCAAGGTCAACTAGGGCAGGATCCTCCAGGATATATCCAGTCAGGTTTTTAATATTTCCAAGGATGGAGACTCCATAATCTCCCTGGCCACCTTCTTCCAGTGCTCAGACACCCTTACAGTAAACCATCTTTTTCTTATGTTCAATCCACTTCCATTTGCATCCTTTGCTTCTTGTCCTTTGACTGGGTACCACCGAGAAGAGTCTGTCTCTGTCTTCTTAACAACATCCCATCTCCCCCATATATGAGATGCTTCAGTCCTTTAATGATCTTCATGGTCCTGTGCTGGACCCTCCAGTATGTCTATGTATGTCTTGCACAGGAGAGCCCAGGAGAGCACTACAGGTGTGTCTCACCAGTGCTGAGGAGATGGAAAGGATCACCTCTCTCAGCCAAGTGCAGCCCAGGAGACTGTTGCCCTTCTGTGCTGCTAGGGTGTATTGCTGACTATTCATCTAGATGTGCCTCAGGTCTCCCAAGGTTTTTTTCTGCCAAGCTGCTTTATAGCCACTCACTTCCCAGCCTGTCCTGGTGCCTAGGGTTAGCTGAAAGCCCCAGGCAAGTTTTTATTTTAAAGATAATGTCAAATATTTCACAATTAAGGTTTTTTTTCCTTCTTCTTCCTTGTGTCATCAAAATAGAGTTACAAGAATGATGATGATGATACTCAGGAGGCAATTGCATATTTCTATAAATACTCAAAAGTTACGCTGAAAAGCAGACTAACGGCAGCGGTGAGGTGTTCTGTGTCTTAGAAAGTAGACATTTCTCACAAAAATTATTCACTAAATGCATTTTGAAATATATTATATGTAACTTCTAGAGGCATTTTAGGCAAAAATGTTTTCTGCCTAATCAACTATTCAATAGCACTTTGTATTTCTTGAGCTGGCAAATAGATATAAATACACTTAGTCTCAGAGGGAAAGCCTGTCTGATATGTATACGCTGTAGAGGATCAGGAACACTTTCATGAATAATCCAACTGATCTCAACACAGCAATTCATATAAATAAATGCCATTCAGTTTCAGAGAAGACTGTAGAGCAGCAGAGATGGCAATCATGGCTGTTTCACCACAAGTCTTGTGATATTTGATATCTTATTAGTTTCCCAGCTCCTGGAAACAGAATCTCCGTTTTACTTCCAGCATTCTTGGCTGGAAAAAAAAAATTGAAAACTTTAAACAACATTTTGAAAACTTAACTAAGAGATAAAACCAGCCTCATTTTTCCTTCCAGGGGTCTAAGCCAAACTGTCTCGCAGATCTTGATTTCTCACTGGTACTACTGGAATCAGACTGAAATGTTACCTCTGCTCAGCTCTGTAGGACCATCCACAATGGCACTCTGTGGCCAAATTCTCTGATCCTGGACAGCATCACAGAAATGCTTTAACTGTCGTGATGTATAATATCTTCCATGTGTGAGGCCTTGGAACATCAGTCTCAGCACTCCTTGGATCCCACCCCTGATCCACAATACCTTGTGTTATATTCCAAGAGCTGGTCCATTGGTCAGCAAACCCAGAGGAATGGGTGCTATGCTCAATACCATCCTACAATTTCCATTGCTGGGATGTTATCACCTTCTGGATATGCTTGTAGCAAGAGCAGAGTGTGGCATTTTCAAATTCCCATGGAGATAAGTGTGCTTCAGAAAGCATACTTTTTATAAGGTGACCTGCAACATGCATATCTATGAATAGAGGTTGTTGTCACAGCTTGAAAGAGAAACACCTAGGGCAAGCAAGCAAAATTGTGTTATAAACCCAAAAGAGTCAAATAACAGGGCCAGTACCTCCAGTCATGGAAATGGGATGGCAGGAAGCACTGCCAAGGAGGGTGCTGGGTTCCTTGCCTTGGGTTTATTTTAGAGTTCAGGTAAGGTTAGGTTTATGGCTCTGAGAATGAGAAATAGGACACATAGCAAATAAGAGGGGGCTTCAGAAGAAGCTGCCAAAGACAGACAAGGACTTCTCCAAAGCAGACCTTAGCCAGGGTGCTCCTACTGTCCTGTGGTGTAAATGTCCCTCTGGGGCTGGAGTTAGCGCTGGGATTAGAGTAGCCTGAGACACAGAGTAAGAATGGGACTCAATGGGGATCACACATTTATTTCAGGGAACTTCTCTCCACAGCACTAGCTGGCCTGGGTATGTGGCAGAGTAACTGGTCTTTGGCTCAATGTACATTAACAGTCAAGATTAAGATTATGGCTCTCAGAAAGGGAAATCTAAGATATGCAGAAACACTGGTGCTCAGAAGAGATTGCAGCATATTTAAATTATGTTTAAAATTATATTTTAAATTTAAAATAAGGTTGAAAGCAAAATAAACTTATTGTTTCTTAAAGCTGCATTTAGCATTTTCACAATATTGATGGTTGGCAGATATTTTATTTTTGTATTTTCTTCCATGCTTTGCATTACGTATCCATACATGTTAGGTTCATTGTTGGACTCAATGATCTGGAAGGTCCCTTCCAACTTAGACGATTTTATGATAGTGCACAACTTCAGGTTTTTTTCTTTTCAGTCATGCAACCCACATGAGTCACAGTTCTGCTAGACCTCAGCAAAGGACCTAA
>VZTM01036169.1:21324-42964 GCA_013400555.1 Jacana jacana
GCTTCTCTCGGATGGGTAAAAGAAATTCCACATCACCAATTCGTTCTTTTTTATGAAAAGTCTCAGTGTTGCATGAACTTTAGTTACAGAGACATCACCTACCTCTAAGTGTTAGGTACAACTGATAAAACAATTGAAGGAAGATGAAGCAGAATTTTTCATAGCAACTTTGAAATGTTAGCATTCTCTGGTCATCTAAAATGTGAGCATTTTACAGTTGAAGCTGTAAAAACTTCATAAATATATAGGTGCATGCACCTGGATCCTGGATCAGAAGTAAGTAATTATAAATATGGGTGATTTTTGATGCAAGAAATATTCTGAAAGAGCTAGCAGTATTCAACATGAGACTATTTAGAAAGCCAGAAGAGTTCCTAAGCAGAGAAGCAGCAGCTTTGATTTTTGATGATGTCCCTGTTTCACAGTTCTGTATTCAATAACCAAAAACTCGATCACCCAGCCTCAGCCCCTAAACAGCATGTTTTCTATACAAGCCTGTGTCAGGTGAAGCTGCCCATTGCAGAGATGAGGTTTTTACTCCCTCTAGTGCAGCAAATGCACATTCAGGCACTGTCTGACAGTGCTTTCAAAAAAAAAAAAAGGGCTCAGTGGCAGAAGTGAAATTAGTCTGTGTGTTGAGTTACCAACAATTCAGGAAAGCTGTCTTAAGAACAACACTTTTAAACGGTCAAGTGAATTGACTGCTGTGTGAAGTGAAAATTTACATAGGCCTAAGAAGTGAGCCAGATCTGAATAGTGGTGAGGGGATGGAAGTTAGAAGTTGTATATCTAGGGTGCCATATCTTGGTAATTCTAAGTCAGATGTAGATGCCCCGATCCCCTGCATGGAAAGTACAGGAGAGAAGAAAGATGCAGTGGCTGGAGTGGGGAGCTGCCTGCAGGTAACCAATATGCATTTGGATTTTTAGGAAGTGGAGAAGGCACTCTATGCCTCTATGCCCAGCCTGAACTCCTGTCTTTCACTTCCCCGTGCCTGTGCTGGCATCACTTGCATAAGTGGAGCTGGAGCACTTGTACATGCACATGAGTGAATCTGCTCTTCTATTCCTTTCTGGAGCATGCATGCCTGACTCAAGTGCCTACGAGTGTTCTCTACATTAAAAGAGCAAAGACCCCCATTTATTTCTAATATGCAGTAGGTGGTGAACAGAGACCAGAAATGTTTCTCCCCCTTCCTTTGCCCTCCCACTATGCTAAGTGCTTATTCACTCCTTGTTATGTTCCTCTTTTCAGCAGAAGTGGAGGGAGAGCCAAGATTGTTAGGGAATTGTCCTGGAAGGTAGAAGCTGGTGGCTTGAATCCCTGCATGTTGAAGAGTATAAAACTCCTGCTTCTTCACCGTTTTAGTCACTGGACTAAATGTATAAAAATTGGGAACATCGTTACTGCTTTGACTGAAGACTCTCAGTGTCCAGTCCTCTAAAAGCATGTGAAGCATACTATAGGCACACCAGAGACTCCTTGGGATATAAGTGATGCTCTGCCTGGTTTCTGGACTGCAACAGGCTTAGATGAGAACTAGATGACTAGTTATTTGAGCTGGAGCAGTTCTCAGCACGCTGAAAAGCAGAACTACGGCCACCTAAGGAATGTTCAGGATAAAAGGAAACACCCATGGAGCCAGTGCAGCTGCAGCTCCTAGTTTTCATCTTAAGCCATGGTTTCTCTTTGGATTTGTCTTTTAATTCTTCTTTATTACATTTTTATCTCCTAAAAATAACTTTTGCTTTCCAGATAAAATATGCTTGCTTTTCTTTATTTCATGTGAGAGATGGCTGTTGTATTTCACAGAGGTGAACAGCATCTTGATTCTGCAATGTTAACTGCAATTAGCAGTTTAATACAATGCAATCAGTCCACTGAACTGGAACCAATTATATGCCGCTATGCAAAATTCATTGAAAGCTCTAGAACAGAAATTTTAAAAGAGCCTACTGACTGTTTCATGCAAAGCAGTGTGGTTTTGGCTAAGTTTTTCTGAAATTGCCAGCCCACTTTGCTTGCAAACAGCAGTGCAAGATTTTAATGGAATGCGTGGACTGCAAAGCTTGACTACACCCTACACTTCAGACTGGCATGTCACACACCTGTGGGTAACTACCCACGTACCAAAAACTGCAGAGCAAGGCCTCTTCTACAAAAATCTCACAATGCACTGGGATGTCATGCTAATCATCCCTTCTCAAAATGAAGAAAATAACCAACATAGTAACTTTGGAGAAGGTGAGAACTTGTAGAGTAGGGCTGACGGTTGGACTTGATGATCCCAAGGGTCTCTTCCAACCTATATGATTCTATGATTCTATGGTAATTCAAAGCAATTTCTAAATTACGATACAAGTTGATATAAGTGCCTGGTAATGGCTCTAAATCCCCAATCCATTCAGTCCTTTGAAGACTCTGACTGTTCTCCGACTGTTACTACCAATACCTTCCCTTTTCATAGCAACTACAATCCTAAAGAAGTCCAAAAAGCGGTGGTGTGGCAGTGGGCTGCAGAATAGCCAAGAGATCACTGGGAAAACCATTTATTTTCTTTATGTTCTGGTCATACAGTACATATGGACAAACATTCATATCGAAGAGTTATGTCAGAAAGTATTGATACCTCTGAACTGTCCGAAATATTTTGCATTTCAAACAAAATCAGCTTGTTATCATCATCTTTCACTTCCTTAAGTTATTTCTTGTGTGCCTCTAAAATTTTGTTCCAATTGAGTCTTTTCTTCTCCCAGCCAAATTCCAGTCCCTGGTGTCTGCTGGCTGGACATAGCAGGGGCAGACAGCTCTTGTTTTGCCATTAGTTATGACCTTAAGGGTAATTACATTTTCTTTCCTTTCTAATTTTAAATTATCTCTTATCAGAGGGTTTCTGTAATTTATATATCTCATCCCTTCTTAGAGATCTATTTCTGACTGCTTAATATCATATAAGATATTTTAAACATACATTGTTAAATTAATGAACTCCTACTAGTTTTCTGCAAAGATCACACATTCTGCATTAGCAATACAGATGATGTAATTGTTACAAGATGCTTTGCTCTATCGCTTCCTTCCTAGCTACTGCCAGTAAAAGGGACCCCATGGTCTCTTACAGTAAATATTTTAATGCCTGGGTCACCAGTTGTGTCACCTGTAAGGATGTGCCCTGGAGGATGGGTGTATGTCTCTCCCAAAGCTCCCTCTGTATAGCATTTCACCGGGACTCACTGCCAGGAAGGAGATAAAGTGAGGCAGGCAGTCCTAGCTTATTCTCAGTGTCACAGGCAACAAAACAACCAAACAAAAGATTTCTCTTACTGTATAGATGTGGTGGTCATCATGGTCTAACTTGTGAAGAGAGAGAATATATTTTATTAGATAATGTGAGATAGCTGGAAAAAAACAGGTGGGCTTTAGACCACACAATTGAGTAATCAGAAGCCTCATTTTGGGAACCATTTCACAACTTCTGGAGCCAAACATTACAAAGTGAAGCAAGCTAGAAAATTAAATGAGAGATTCAGTTTAGCAGCCATATTCCTTTCCAGCTGCTTAGCCTCTCCCCAAGAATTCCTGGTGTGTGCTTCAGATCTTCTCCAAGTGAGGGGCTGTCTGCAGCAACGACACATCTTCAAAGTTTTTAATTTCCGTTCTTAGTAACTTCCACTTCAGTTTGTGGAGTCAGGCTTTGTAAAACAAATGGAAATTACCTAGATCACTGTACCTGGAGCCAGGAGCATGGACTGATTGCTTTCTTCAGATCCTTCTTACTCAGGCATGAATATGCCAGCTATGCCAATGCCAAAGATAGTTCTCATCACTGTCAAGAAGAGCTGGAGCTGAGCACAATTGCGTGTATGGGCAAATAGAATCATAGAATTATTTAAGTTGGAAATGACCTTTAAGATCCAGTCCAACGATAAACCTAACACTGCCAAAACCACTTCTAAACCATGTCCTGTCCCTAAGCACCACATGTACCCATCTTTTAAATGCCTCCAGGAATGGTGACTCAACCACTTCCCTGGGCAGCTTGTTCCACTCCTTGACAGCCCTTTCAGTGAAGAAATTTTTCCTAATATCCAACCTAAACCTGCCCTGGAGCAACTTGAGGCCGTTTCCTCTAGCCTTAGTGCTTGTTACTTAGGAAAAGAGACTGACCCTCACCTCCTCTCAGGTAGTTGTGGAGAGCAGTAAGGTCTCCCCTCAGCCTTCTTTTCTCCAGACTAACCAACCCCATTGTCCTCAGTTGCTCCTTAAAGAATATGTTCTCTAAATCCTTCAACACTTTTATTGTTCTTCTTTGGATGTGTGCCAGCACCTCAGTGTCTTTTTTGTAGTGAATAGAAGTATATAAGCAGATAACGAGATTGTCCTGGTGTAAGCAGTCTGACAGAAGGGGGAGGAGGACTAGCGACTGTCACAAGTTGCTAGTTTTTGTTTAGATCCTTATTCTGATTTGACTAAGCACAATGTTGCATCTGGAGATGAGGAGAAGATGAGAAGAACTGGCAGGAGGAATTGTTCCATTTTAGCAAGACCGAATTTTTGCCTGTGTAGTCATAGCCTGAGGCAAGCTTAGGTTAGAAATCGGTCTGTTCAGACCTTAAATGCTTTCATTGAGACTGCCATAAAAAGTGAACAATAAATGCCATCATTTTAGTACTCTTGGCAGTCTTTTTAACATTGTGACTATTTTTCCAGTAACTAGGTAGATGTTAACAAGTCATAGAATCATAGAATCATTCAGGTTGGAAGAGACCCTTGGGATCATCAAGTCCAACCATCAGCCCTACTCTACAAGTTCTCCCCTACACCATATCCCTCAACACCACATCTAATCTACTCTGAAACACAGTCAGGGATGGGGACTCCACCACCTCCCTGGGCAGCCCATTCCACTGACTGACCACTCTTTCTGTGAAGGTTTTTTTCCTAATGTCCAGCCTAACCCTACCCTGCTGCAGCTTGCAGCCATTCCCTCTCCTTCTNNNGACCAGCACCCCCAGGTCCTTTTCTGCCAGGCAGCTCTCCAGCCACACTTCCCTAAGCCTGTAGTGATGCATGGGGTTGTTGTGGCCCAAGTGCAGGACCTGGCACTTGGCCTCGTTGAAGGCCATGCCATTAACATTGGCCCATCTATCCAGTCTACCCAAGTCCCTCTGTAGAGCTTCCCTGCCCTCAAGCAGATCAACACTCCCACCCAACTTGGTGTCATCTGCAAACTTACTGATAGTGTTTTCTATGTCCCTATCGACATCATCAATGAAGATATTAAAAAGGAAAGGCCCCAGTACTCAGCCCTGAGGAAATTACCCCAAATTTTCAGATGCAAGTTATTTTGTTACTTTCTAAAAAAATGCCTTTTTTCAACTAAACAAAACCCAGTACGCCTTTTTTTTTTTCTTTTTTTTTTTTTTTTAATGCCTAAAAAATACCAGAAGTCTTATAAAGCTCTGTACAATGTGTCGTTCATTTTACTGTTCCTGAGTTAAGACTGCGGCCAGATATTTAAAATGGAAAGGATACTCTGCCTCTACAATTTCCAGGTGTCTCAAGGAGCAGTAGGTACTTCACTTCTCAAAATCTGGGCTATGATTTCTGTATTTATGAGATTCAAAAAAACTCTCTCTGAGTTTTTAACAAAACTAAATTGTGTTTTACTGTTATCAGTATCCACTGTGATAAAGCGAGATCTGATAGAGCACTAGGAAATATTCTTTGTGTATAAATATTTATGTATGTAAATGGGTGTATGGTTAATTATAACTGACAAGAAGAGACTGACACAAGCTCAGATCCTCTGTCCCCACGGAGAGGTACAACGTGGTTGTTGAAGTGTTGTGGCAGATCTCATGGGCTGTGTACAGAATCATTGATTAAATGCCGCAGCATCTGGATAGCTAAAATGCCAGTGACTATTGAAGAGGGAAGAAGGAATGTGCGCTGAATAAGAACACAGAGAGATCATCTGGTCCATATTTCTTGATATTTCATAAGCAGTTAAGAACTGAACTGTTTGGTTTTGGTTTCCCTTACATTTTACTAGACTGGACCGAAATCTTCTTTACTGAAGACTGTACAGGCTGTTGAGCTCACACGTGCACACAAGATAGAGTCCCTCACCCTGGACAGAGTTAGAAAAGAATTTAATAAGAAGATAGGATCAGCTGCACTTGACAGGCACGGGGCAGTCTGAAAACAATGCCTGCAATTGACCGCTTTAGCATAGGCAGACTCCCTGAATCTTCTATTGTATGTGGAACAGGTTTGCATGGACCTAACATTTTTGAATGAGGTCTGAATATTTGTCGTTTGCTGTTTTTTTGCCTTCTGTTATTTTTGGTACTGTGCGTTTTGTTTTCAGGTAAGCTATCATCTCTTCTGCCAGGTACATCAAAAGGACAATTCCATTTTACTTCTGCTTTTACTTACAATGCTACCTGAAGTGAAAAGAAATGTTTGGATTCAACTTATTTAATTTAAAAGAAATACGTCTATTTAAAGTCAATATGAGTAAATGTACAAAGGTGTGTAGCTGCAAAGGCAGAACAGTTCTGCATGACATTTTGGGGACATGGAGGACAGGTATTTCCTTATAGTACTTTGACTTGCTTTTCCAGCGTGGCATCACACACTGTGCATTCCTTGAAATAGTAATGTTTTTATGCACACTACAGTTTGTTTTGCTTTATTTTTGTCATTTTGCGATGAAAGGCTGCGTGATTTCTAAAGTGGCAGTATGAGAATGAGACACTATTATCAGTATACAAGTTTTCAGCAAGACATTCCTTTATTGGACTTAAGGCTGTTACTGATGTTGGCATTTTTGGAATAACAGCATGCCATGTGGTCTACTGCTGTTTTGGAGAGGAGTCTCAAAAGACTCAGCAGTCTTTGAAACCCTGCTTCAGGGAAGCGTGGAGGACAAAGATCATGCCAAAACACACACTCCCATGAAGTTATTCTGATCCAAACCCGTGAAACTATTTTGAAATGCATTGTTCAACAAGCACAACATGTGTGTAATGTAGGAGGATGTAAGGAACGTGGTAGGTGGTTTGACTTAATGCTTATCTTCTGAGTGGAAGAGAGATGGCCACTGACCAAGTTCATGGCATTTTTCCCTCCCTTTCCCCATAGATTTTTTTGCTTATTATTTCTACATGTGGCAAAAGACAGACTCAGGAATTAATTTCCTGGGGGAAAAAAAAAAAAAAGAAGGGAAAAAATAGGTCTAGAAGACCTCATACTACAAAGTCAGCTATTGCTCTTAAAGATCCAACATTTTGCTTATACTGGGTTAATGATCTACACACTCTCAGAAACAAGGAAATTGGTACCTAAGTGCTGACAAACGGCAGGAGTGCCTGACTGGAGAGAGAAAAGCATTAGGCTGCAGTCACTGTTCATGCTTTGTGGCTGCCTTCTCCCATTTCTTTTTATTTTGAACCTTCTTTTCCTTTCTTAGCATTACAGTCACTAACTAGAAATATGTTTTCTACGTATTTTCTCATTACACCTTTCCCTTTCTTTCTCTTCTTCCTCTCCAGCTTGTTGGCAGGTATATTCCCTTATTGCAAAGGCCATGTTAGTAGGTTCTTTCTTACTCCAGTGGGATGCCTATGTATATCAGCTTACACCTTCACACTTCACTCAAACCCTAATGGGCCTAGAGAGGCAGAGTAATTCTGGTATTACACTCCTGCAAAATTCACTCTTCAGAAAGCCAAATGGGTACTTTATGCTAAAAAGTATTTGCAAGGATGATGGCAGTGGAGCTGGCTTAGGGGTCCCTACTCCAAAGCCTCTCTTCTTGCAACCTATACTTCTCACTGCACATTTCATGTAAGCTGGGACATCAGTCTGTCTTTTTAGTGTGTGTGGTTCCTGAAAGACTTTGATGTGCTGGGTTCAGAAGCTACTAATACAAATTTCACCCTTGAGTGACTCCTTTAAGTATGGTGATTTTCAAGGCAAGCTCCCATTTGTGTTATTGCTGTTAATGGGGGATTTGCTGCCATTCCATAACTGCCACCTTCTCCTGTTAACTTTTCATAGTCCTCTCAGCCTTATTTCTTTGTACCCTCCTATGACAAGCCAATTGATCGCAAAAGCCTTTTCTTTTCTTTCTAGTCTTTGTACTCACCTGTGTGTAACCTGTCTTCTGGAGCTTAGTCTTTTCTGCTATCTTTAATGTGTAGCTATTTCATATGACCTGCATTCCATTGCAGCTTGGGCATTATATTGTTGTGTTATGGCACTTTAATGAGCTGATGGAGTTACATTATTTTCTTGTGTGCAATTTATTTAAATTGGAATAATGTTTATTTTTCTGTTGACTTTGAAGCCTCTATTTGCAACCTACATCATTGTTCCTTTTGTATACAAGTCTTGCAGAAACATAGACTGTTGGTATAGCCAAAAGGCCATATGAGTCTTCTGCATTTTAGGAAGTTGCATTAAGCTACTGTTATAGAAATTCAGAAATAATTTTCTAGTGTAGAAGACAGTGCAAAACTATTTCAAGCCCGCATTGTGGATCAGTCTCAACTTCTAAATCTCATAAAGCTGGCTCTTCTTTGCCACGTACACATCCTTCCTTCACCAGCCTTCATAGGTCCAGCTGTGAAATGCATTATGAATGTTACTGACTAAATTTCCTAATAGCTTTAGGTGGTTTTTAGAACAGTTGAAAATTACTGCTGAAAGTAAAAAGAAATTAAGGCTTAGACTCAGAGAGTAAAATCATTAAGACTGGGGTAACTGATAGACTTGATGTGTAGAAACCCAAATTCAATACTGTTTTGATTGAAAGGAGAGGGGCTGCCTAAATCAACAACTAAAGTTTTATGGTACCCCAAGTCTTCAATAATGGAGAATATTGGAAGTTAGGATTGAGATTTGTTATCAGAATATGGTCTATGACTTCTATAGCAAGGAAGCGTAGATGGGAGAGAGGAGCATTGGCAAGTCTAGAGACACCAGAACCTGACGAGCAGAAGGCAGCAGCTGTGAGCTGAAGCAGCAGAGCAGTGATGCATGAGAAAGAGCACTGGGCAGCATAGCTGCGAGGAGCCTCAGGAGGAACACCAGAGGTTGCCGCAAGTTTAAGAAGCATTCAAAGAAAGTGCAATTGTGTAATGGCTGCTATAGGTTACATTTAAACTTTCAAATGTAAGGGCTTTATTCCATCCTTTGCAACCAAAGAGAAGGGGTTCTCAGTCTCAAAATAGCTAAACTAGTTGCTACTCTTGTCTATTAGAAACAATGGCACACAGAATCTTACAAAATCTTACATTTTTTATAGAGCTGCCTAAAAATAGAAGCAGAAAACCTCACTTTAGCTTTCACTGTCCTTATTTGGAAAGTTTGGTCGAAGGCCTGTGGCAGAACTGTGTGCTACCCACTGAACTAAAATAGCTGTCACTCAGAATGCTTGAATCCTTCCAAGCAAGAGATCCTTTCTCTTACAGAAGTACCTGCTCTACGGTTTACATATGCTTAGTATCCACCAGCAGTAAGACTACCCATGCATTTTAAAAACAAAACCTGTTTTTTACAGTAGAGTGGCAAGATATTTTGTCATATGTGACACTAACTACATTTGATATAAGATCTAAGCTTCTCCTTGACTTCATTCCAGAGCAAAACATATGGAAAAGATTTTTTTTCATTATTATTTTTAAACCACACCATTTTTAACACAAATCTGGAATTCTTCTTTTTCCTTTCCTAAGAAATGTACAGATGTCAACTAATAAAATGCTAGTAACATTATTTGCCCATGTCTGTGGGTGTCAGACATATGTCAATAAAGATATGCTAAATATTCCTGAGAAATTTATCACTCTACTTTTTTGGTGGGGATGTCTTTATAAAATGTGTTGTAAATGATGCATGAATAATACAGTTTGTTTAAATTCATCAGTATTGCTTTATAATGGTCTATTTTATGCTCTGGATATTGGAAGACAATTATCAAATAAGTCACCTCATAAGACCAAAAGGATTCCTTAGTTTGCTTACGTGTGAAGTCTGCACCTGGCTCTGTTGCTACCAGACTGGCCAACTATTAGATTTCACACAGTAAAGGATCTTGTCTCAGCTATTTTGTGAAAGCTAATTCAGTTGTGGCTATAGCATTCAAGCCTTTTTCAAAGCAGAAGGAAACAACCTCTTCCTCACGGGCTGTGCAGTTCTTCTCTCACTACAGCAGTAACTTAGGACAGACCTTGGATATTAATGGATGCTAGTCAACTAAAGTAAATGAGATAAGCTTATCTGTTATAATGATTTTTAGATCACCTAATGTTTCAGTTTAAATCAATTACACAAGTGAGATGCTGATTCTTGTACTTAAACCCATGACGCTTTCTGCAAGAATTAGATGACAAAATAAAAAGCCATTTCTTGGGTAGTCAGCACATTCTTTTCTTTCTTCTGCTCATAAAATGCTTGAGAATTTCTCACAATAATTTACTGTACATATTTGTGAATTTGTTTGGAAAATGTTTTCACTATATGATTATCTCATGAAGAGTTTGTTGTGAATATTTATTGTCTAACTTCTATGTTGATTCAGGGTTGGTTAGTCATT
The DNA here is from genome assembly GCA_013400555.1 of Jacana jacana. NCBI lineage: Eukaryota > Metazoa > Chordata > Aves > Charadriiformes > Jacanidae > Jacana > Jacana jacana. The sequence continues at coordinate 31,931 of VZTM01036169.1, forward strand.
TGAGTGACAGAGTTTCTGTACCCAGTTACCTTTGCATCTTACAAATACATTTTGTATTTAAAGTCAATCAAACTCAGCATATACTTTGCTACTACTTAAGCTTTCAGTTAAATTCACTATTGCAAGTGAAAGTAAACCTTAATGGTTTTTGAGCTCAGATGAATATGATGAATAGTGAGATGTGAGATTTTTCCCATTGTTCAGTCAGCTTAAATAATTGCATTCTCCTGACCCAGATTCCCCCTGCAGACTCAGGTCAAAGCAGTCTTCTTCACTTTGTCTTTTACACTGTTGTGTAAAGTCCCTATGGGCAGTGAAGCAGTTGTCACGGTCTACTCCAGAATGGCTTCATTGCAGTGAAATGCATGTATTAAATCCTCTGGGATCCTTTGATATAGATGTAAAATTTATTTCACGTGTTTTGCAATTAAAGAATGCAATCAACCACTACTAAACCTATGAAGGTAATGCTTAAAGTCAGGCATTTACTTATGCATTTATATGGTCAAATAGAATAGTTTTATTTCTCAAACCTTCTGGTCATCCTCTAGTTTCTGTAAAGTAGTACACTTTTTTTCCTAGAAAATGTTTTTCTTTCCTCCTAGGAGGAACTGACTCTGGTAATCCACAAACTGACCACCTTCAGGTCACACTAGAAAAGCCTAACCTCTAAGGATTTTTCACGCCATAGACCTTGGCAGAAAAATGCATGGAAGAAAAAGGATATACAAAGAAACACAATCTATCATCACTTATGTGTCGAAACATCATCTCCCCTACCAGAAGATTCACCTTGAATAAAGCATTAATCCACGAGTCCACCATGTACATCGAAACTCAGAGGAGAGACTGCTGAAAACACCAGAGCAAATTATGTTCTCATGACAGAATTTTACTGTATGAGGACATCCGTGGCCCTTTTAAGAAATTATTCAGGTGGCTCGTTTTATTGGGTAGATAGAGAATAATATGGTGAACATTTCTAATGATGTTTTTAAGTATTAAGATGTTCGGTGTTAGTCATTCTGTGACCCTGCAGCTTCTCCCCAGATATTTCTCCATGCCCTCGTGTCTGAATCTGAGTGCAGTCTTGTAGGGAAGTTCATAAAACATTCTCATGAAATCTAGAAGCTGACTCTCCAGATACTAAACATTAATACACAGTGTTCAAAACATCTATAGCACATTTATAAAGCACTTGTATTCTCCTACTTATACAACATCACTCCCATGTCACTACTTCCAGTGCTGCCTCAAATCCAGTTCTGAATGCCTGAGTCCTAGCCGATATACTGCTTTGAAGAACAAATGCAAAAACATGTAGTTCTCAGTGTTTGATGGCTTTCCCTATCCACAACTATGTTTCCATTTTGTTTCCCTTTGTGCAATTTAATTCCATTTTTACTAATACCAGCTCTTCCCTGCCCTTTTGTTTCTCCATATACAGATACTCAAATACGAGAAGAACTGCAGCAGCCTCCTGGTTTACTTTGTCCTGGGGCAATCCTATCCAAATGCTTGATGTTGGGGGTGTAATTAGAGAGAACAACCCTCATGTTTCTGGAGTAGATGAGGAGATGCATCAGACCTTCCTATCAGCTTCTGTGTGAGAGACAAAGCCAGATTAGAAGGAAAAAGGCTGCCAGCTGAATTAGTGTGTCTTGTCAAGTTACCCAGTTGGAGCTGATCAATGTCAGCTGGTGCATAGACACAGAAGCCACTAAGCAAATTAAATTTACAAAAGCAAATCAAGTAAAACTAAAGGGGCACAGTTAACCTCCTAACCCTACTTTTCCTTGATTTTGGGTCAGTCTATTTTGGACCAAGCTCAGCATCATTTTTCAATAACATTACCATTGACTGAACTGGTATATAGATTATGAAGTTAAGACAAATAATTGAGATTAAAAGAAACAGTACAATAGCTGCAAGTAGTGCAAACATTACAAGTAGGAAAAAGCAGAAGAGCAAAACTAAAAAGAAAATAAAAAGGAAACAAGATACATCTTCTGCTTCTATACTGTATAGCTTTCCCTTGCTCCTTTACTTATATTTACAGAACAGCAGTCCATCTGGCAGAGAGGTGTATCTTCTCTTTTTGTGACTGATGTAGTATGAAAAATATCCTAAGCCAACATCAATATTTTACAAAGGTGAACTAAGACAGTGCTTGCCCCCACATCTTACAGCAAAAACTCTTGTCATTTTTCCCAGAATACAAAAAGCTATTTTAGAATGGTTTATGGCCAGTGATTCTATATAAATAACAGCCTGTGCAGTTATTGATGCTTGGCCTGAGCTGTACAGGGTTCACAGGAACTGTGTGTTCATTGAAGAGGAGAACAGACTGGCAGCTGTTGGCAATGAAACAGAAGCAAGGAATCCTTTTCAGGTTGTTAACTCTACAGATCACGTCCATTTTTGTGTTCCATCTCAACTACTGCCCCCGGACCACAGAAGCACATATGCAGCAAAGGGTGAAAAAGACCCTCATTTCACCCTCTGGAAGCTCTCTCCATCATACAGCCAACTGCTCTGGGAATGGAGACCGAGCTGCTATATATAGGTGTGGCCTGGGGCATGCAGGGGGACCTCACGCAGGCGTAGTGATGCTCCTCAGAAGCCAGATAAAGCTGCTGCCTGTGTGAATCAGCTGGTGAGTCAGCAAAGCCTTTGCCAGGAGAGCAGCAGGCACAGCTGTGGCTGAGGTACCATGGTTACAGCAGAGCAACAGGGACACTAATTGGGTTTCCTAAGAATTACCTTTTTGTTGTGCCTTTTTGGGTCACAGAAAGTGAAAAAACACGCCTGCCTTGTTGTTTCATAGAGTGAATTCATATTTGATCTGGCAGATTCTTTGGAAAATCAAGGAAGAAAGGATAACTAAAAGCCACTGCAGTGCTGTAAGGACTGTCTGAAGCCTTACTCCTGCATTTGAATGGTGTCAGGCATGCAAGGTTAGACAGGTTTGTGTTTTGAAATTTGTAAACTGCTGGCAGAGATATGGGAGATGTTGGGATGCTCTGGGAGTATCTATATCCAGGGCAGATAAGAAAGTCTGTCAGCTAAGAGATTTAGCTGAGGAAGTTTGTTCTGGGGAAAGGAACATTGTTCCCCCAGACATACTGTCATGATGCTAGCTTTTATTAACAGAGAGATGGTCATGGCATGGGGCCAGCAACGCTCACCGTGTAGTTGCGCCTGGGTTTGGCAATGCAGGAGAAGTGGAGGAGCTTGCCTTGGCACATGCAAGGTAAGAGGGAGGAAGGGAGGCTGGATTTGCAGAACACATTTCTTTGTAATGTGGCTAAGGACCTTGGTTCTCTTGAGTCTAACAATACTGTAAAATTTTCCCAGCTGTACCCTTCTGTCTTCTGCTTACTGGAAGCTTGCTTTACCTCAGCTGCTGAGAGGTGGAAGCGATATTAATAACACACATTCGCCTCATTGAGAAATGAGCACCTCATACGAGCACAAAAGTAGATCCATTCTCTCTATAAACATCTGCTGTTCTAGCGTAGCTCTCATCTGTTTTGTCCTCGTAGCTTTGATTCTAACAGAAACCAGTAAATAAAAAATGTGAATTAATTTCCCTGGTGATTCGCAAAGATAAGCAAAGTAAGAGCTGTTCTGTTGTACTTAGATGTTCGACCACACGAGCTGTTCTCCCCGGTCAAGGGAGCTCAGTCTAGATGCTTTGGCCAACAGTAGCCAGCAGAACAATTTCCCTGGCTCTGTGGTCCCTTTTTTCTCTCTTTGCCTTTCCTAGGGAAGTGGCTAGAGAGCAAGTGATTGTGGCTGGTGGTGGCAGTCTGTTCCCAGCTATCACTTTGCCAGGACACCCAGACGCTTTCCCCAGCACACTGGACTCACTGCATATGAGGGCTGCAGTACATGGGCACAGCTTGGTCTCCATCTTCCATATCAGGGAATGGCCTAGAATTGGCCACAAAAGGCAATGATTCATGAGACCTCCTCTTGTACTTCTTTCCCCTAGACTGGGCATGGATTCGTTGAGCACATACATACTTGCAGTCACACATACAAAAAGCAGTAGATATAGTACCCATAGGGCAAACTCAAGCATGTGGTAGACGGGTAATAACCACAAGGCCCATGGACCATCCTCCTGGATAAACAGAGGCAACATAGGTTAATGGAAAGCTGATCATTTTGTTTCTCCTGTAACTGCAGGAAGATGGAACTGGTTTGCTTGTGAGTTGTGTCATTAGCAAGTTACTGAGTGTTAGCAGCCATGTACTGGGAACCTTCCCAAGCTCATTAAACTAGAACTAGGACTTGCATAAACATTTGGATTTACTGGAAAGTATGTGTGTTTTAGTTGACTGGAAAGTGGTAAATTAATTCAGAGCTGGAACCACTTTTCAGCTGCAGACATTGTCATTTGCATTTGAAAATAACATTGTAAATAACACTGTTCCAATGTTTTTTAAGAGCAAATGTGTGATATTATTTTAACTGAAAATTTGGGAAGCCTGCCTAACATGAAGCAGCAAACAATTTCTGCCTGAAATAGATTGTTCTTTAAAGCTCCAAAGATTGGAAAGAGATTTATTTTCTCATGGACAGCTGGTACTAACTACATGGATGTCTTTATTTTTAGCAGAAAATGATTACTAAATAGTCTGAAGACCTGAAAAAATAGCACCAAGGTCCCAAAATGTATGAATTCTCTGACCTGAATTATATTATTTCTCTTAACTCTGGTACAAAGTTTTAATAGCATTGTTATGATATAAACAAAATGCTTATTATTTTGAGATTCTCCTGCATGCTGAGTTGTAAAAGGGATGATGTTTTACTTGGCTTAGAGATTTTAAAGAACACACAAAAAAATTCTTGGCCAAATTCTGCAGAGCAATGAGGAGATACCTAAGCCTGAACTTGAAAAGGGTGTGAAAAAGTAGATGACAGTTGAACAAACAGGTCTTAATTATTAATTTATATATTAATTTTATAAAAGAGCAGTTAAAGATAGGGGGGGATTGCAGCAAAGAGTGGAAAGTAGGTGTCTGGGGAAATGGACACATGTGTGGGAATATTAACGATACTCAAGCTGTTGGTCCCTAGACTATAAGTTCAGTTGTCAGCTGCTCATAGGCAGTTTACCTGAACTGCCAATTAAACTGTGGTTTCCAAGGCACCACAGCTGACTCTAGGCAGAGCCAGCCCTGGTCCATGGGGTGGGCCAGCTCCTCATAAACACACAGAGCTGTGGCCCACACTCCAGTGTTTGACAAGTACCACTTAGTAACTCTGTGGAACAGATTAAACCCATTTCTCCAGCATAACACACATCTGCCTAAACATGGGGGTGGTTTTCATTCATCTTATTTTATCAGCCTTTGCTTTCTCTTTCTCTCAGAAGGCAGGAAAACTGCCCTAGACAGGGCTCCCTCCATTATATAGCTACATCACCTCTGGAGCAGAATTGCCCTTGGAAGGAAAAGTAGGCATAAATTAATTTCATGCAATTTCTTTTGCAGATGTGTGTTTGCATGTTTTATGTATAGCTGAAGTGAACTTTATCATGTATCTCATGTAATTGCCCATGGCCGAGTTCTTGGAAAAATCTGAACTGACTGGCTGAAGCCTGGATTCAGGATCTGTGTTTACAACGTTTGCAGTTTAGAGCTGGCCTCAGCCATATCTGGAGAACAGCATGTGTTCCAGACACCGTCAAAGGCAGCAAACTGCTGAAGAAATCCTGCCAAAGTAACAGCTAAAGCAATGAGAGCTTTCAGTTTCTTACAACCCCATTTAACTGTGTGCTTAGGAGCAACTCATTAAGTAGCAAGCAACCATGCAAGGGATGCCAAGGATTAAAGGAATCCTGTTGTGAGATAGTGGTGACATTCGCCTGCTGCCTTCCAAGTGACAGCACTTGCCAAGCCTGGGGGAAGTCAGTGACAGCACCGCAGAAGCAGCAGCAATTTAACCAGCAGATTGGCAGGAACAGGGCCTGCTTTGAACAGAAGACTGCTCTAGCCATACTCATGGTATGCCCAATTTGCGAATCCTGTCAGGGGAAAGAATATTCTAGAAATCAATGATATTTTTACACACATTTGTATGTGTGTGTACACATTCAGATGGTTCTAGCTCATACATTCACAAGTCTCTCAAGCTGGCACAGCAGCCCCTGTAGTGACAGGCACAAGTGACAGAGGTTGTTGTGCTGCCAATTGTCTCAGAAGTAAACACAGGCAGCAGCTCTCTCCCAGTTCACAAGTTCCTGATGAAAAAAAATGGGACAGCTCTGAATTTCTCACCTGCAGGTCACAAGACATCCAGTGCTCCAGACACCAGCAGACTTATCAGGACATCATCAACCCTGTGGCTGCTTTCCCCAAGCTCTCTGCACCCCAGGATTTACAGGCTTCACTGCCCTTTCATCTGTGTGGCTGCGCTGGATGATACCGAGATTGGTGGTGTCTGTTAGCCACTCTAATAACCCAGCATGCATGGTAGTCACCTCTCATCCAGGATAAGCGAGAGCTGTGAAACAGAACTTCACTGAAACAATGAAAACTTTGCAAGGAGGATTTTTTTTTTATGATTTTTTTTTCCTTAAGTATTATGTAGAAAAACCTGGCTGAATTTATGAATAATATACCTTACTGCTGTTCCTTATAGTTAGCCTCAGGAAAGCAAAGCTTTTTTTGTATTCTTATTGAGACATACTACTCCAGAGGAACAGCCTGGAAAGGCCATGAATGCCAGGCAGCTGCTCATATCAAGGGGCAGCACTTGGATTCATAAATCCCTATTAAATTCTCCAATTCTAATAACTTTCCAACATTCACAGTACTTCCAGCCTTCTGCTCCAGTCATTGTTCTTAGGTACTCAGTTATTTTTAGGGATTTCCAATGCTCAGTTCCAAGGTCCTAACATTTCAAAAAAAAGCCCTTGTTAACTAGGGGGTTTTGGTCTGTGCAGCAGAAGGCATTAATTCACCTCAGAGCAAGAAAACTTGGGAAGAATTGTAGGCTGGAAAATAAAACTGAACTACATAGTTACTCTGGAAAGGGTAACAAAGTCTTTAGAAATTATATTACCACCTAGAGTGTGAAGGCAGCTACCCAAAAGAAGGTATACATGGCAGGACTGAGAACATCAGTGTTCTCTTGTATTTCTTTCCTGGTACCTATTTTTCTTTAACTTCCCCATGCTGTTTCTTACATCTTGGCTGTAGACTCTCAAGGTAAGATGTGCCCAGTGTGCCACAGGATGGCATAGCTAGGGTAATCACTGGAAAACTAGCAGGTGGGGCTAGTTCCCAGCTTCCACAGCTCTTTCTGTTCTGAGATCTCTAGAGTCCTTGTTTTATTTTTTTTTTTTTTTTTTGCAGCTGGTTGAAACATATCCTGAGCATTAGATTTTTTTCTGTATATATAAAACAGAGATAAGAAGAACACATTTTTCCTGTAAAAGCAAGAATTTTCTCATCTATGCTAGTGCTGCTACAGAGGAAAAGTACTTCAGTATCAAAGAAGCCCCTGAGTATTGATTTGCTCACTCATAAGAACAATTTGTCCCCTCCTAATAAAAATCATCATACAGTGATTAGTGATCTAGAGAGCACTATCTTCTACAATTAGGTGACAACCCATCTTCTGGACGAGGTAGAACTAATGACTTCTAGACAATAGGTAATAATTCTCTTTCATTTTATATAACAGATAAGGCAGTTTGTGATTTGTTTCTCCATTTGCTGTAAGTTTCTTTTGATTGAGAATGGTTCTTTGTTATTTGTTCTGAGGTAGCACTGTATTTGTATAGTTACACACAGTGGCATTCCCACTGACAAATGGAAGCTGTATTTCAGCTGCACTTCATTTATTCCCATTCAGGAATTAACCCCATCTGTCTTCATGCAGCACTCCAGTGAGTGCACAAGATGACTGCAGGATGAAGACAAATACGCTGTGCATCCAAACTCTTCTCAGACACTTCTGAGTGCAGTTCCAACACATCCATCTTTGCTTGCAAAGTCATGAGGCAGGTATCTTAAACACACACAGTGGCAAGCACATGCATTTTTTTCAATAGCATTGTGCTTCCCTGTAACTAATGTAGACGAACAGGTCCAGCCTTACTTTGGACTCAAGTAACTTTATGCTAAAGGTACATTAACACTGTTGGGTTTATTTCAATCACTTTATCTATTGACCATAGTTCCAGTAAACAGGGAAGGATTATAAAGTTCATTATGGTTTGCTCAGCAGGTTCAAGGTTGCAGTGCCTAGTAATTAGATTAGGCAGATAAAGAGCTGAAAATTACTCCTTAATATGAGCTTCTAGACCTTTTTAACTTCAAATACTCTCATATCTAAATTTTGCCACGGTCACAAGCTGCTGCTGTTTATAAGATTAGGCCACTTTGAGAAGTAAAACACAGTTATGAAATACAACAAATTTGGAGGTGAGAATCACTTTCCAATCCTGTCTTTAATCCTTTTCATGCAAAGAAAAAAAAATCTTTTTCTTCCTATCCTAAGTAATTATCTCTGATGTGAAAGGGAGCTTGTACTGAATGTACAGTAGATGACTCCTGTCAAAAATATCAAGAAAGAGACAGAAAATGACCTGAACTTGAACTCTTCAAGTGAGAAGCAAAACAATCTTCTAGATGCCAAGGAGAAGTCTATGTGGAGTCAGTAGTTCATTTGTCTTTTGTGCTTGTTGTTCAGGAAAGGAAAAATGGGATCTCGACAACCAGCACTTTCACAGCATAACAAATAAAGCTAGAAATGTTCTTACTTGCCACACAAGTGGAGACTCTCCATTTATTTCATCTTCAGACCTCAGACATAATGGGGTCATGTCTGAAACTCATATTCACCCAAGTGTTTGACCTCATTATTTTTCATTTCTGTTATGAACTCCTGGAAAAACTGACAAGCAAGTTTCTGCCAAGTTCTGTAATCCTGGGGTCTGAAGAGCTTCAGAAGGCCTAGTGTCTTTAACTCTGTACTACATCTTACACTCCTGAATTGTGCTACTGAGCCTGTACAAGGTCTGGTGGCCTTTGTGCCTTTCCAGTATGCAGAGGTTTTCATTCTAGTATCCTGCAGGCTTACACCTAACTCCACTACTGATCTACATGCAACTCCAACACCAGATACTCAATACCCTCCTTATCTGCCCATTTATCAAGTTTCCTCTGCCTTATCATGACTGCAGTCCCAACTCTCATTCCAGCATTTCCCATTGCTTTTGTTATAGGCAGCATGGGTTGCACCATCAGTATCAACCTTTCTGTCAAGCAGAGACTTAAATTAGCCAAAGTACCCCACCAAATACTATCTCACTATGGTCTATTCCAGTCAACTTTTCTCCCTCCCTCAGCCCAGACTCTTCATTATTTAACTTGCTTTCTTTAAAATATACATGTAAGTACAAATCCATGAGCACATACAAGACTAACAGTAAGTTGCAGAGCAGTACAGTCACATGTTAATAAGCAATCACACCTTCCATTGTGTAGAAGCAGTTGGGATAAATGTGATGTTTGATCAGATTTACAAGCTTTCACTCTGGGCTAGTGACAGTGTATTTTGTAGTATTAGAAGTAAGCTCCCTAAGAAGTGAGGAAGTGTAATGAAATTACCATGTTATTTGAAGTACAGACCAAAGGAAGTCCTTTTGAAACATATTTGAACCTTAGTTTTGAAGGTGTTTAGAACTTTGGGGCCTGAAAAAAGTGGGGCACAGCAGAAAGTAGTCATTATGGAATCTGACATGGATGATGGGCAAGATTTTGGAGAATATTTTGTTTCTGAGAAGCTTAGCAATAAAACATGGAAATGACATCAAGTTGAGCCCCTGCAGATGGCAGCAGTACTTCAAATTTCAAATGCCACAGCACTGGATGTGGTAGAAGCTGAGCCAGATTCCCATAGTGAAGGTACTGTTGAGTGTCAGACTCTCCTGAAGTGGTATGTGTTGCTACTCCTCAGGAGGTTATGATGCTTTTTTCAGTTGGAAGGGGAAAATCTTAATATTTGCCAAGTAGCAGAAAGATATTTGTGAGCCTTGTGGAATCCTTCTTGCTTCCCAGTGTAATCTGCTCTTACACCACTTGAGATAAAGTACTGCAGGTGTTATTTTCAAAACAATTTACGTTCTCCAGGCTTGCAACAGTATTTGACTTTGTTAGCTTGGAGGAACACAGCACTAATACTTAAATAGCAAATACAGTCATAGCAAGATGTTAATGATTGCTTTAAAAATAAAAAACAAACAAACAAACAAAAAACTTTGCAGTGGTAGATAGCTAGTCCTAAAAGCTGTGCAAGAGGCAGAATGATCAAACAGACCAAATATCTCTTTATTAATAGCAAGAAAACAAGGCTTGAAGTGTTATAATTCAGCCATCTGGAATTTTCTGTGCTCTGCACACTTTGGCTCTGCATGGATCCTGAAGGGTCTGAGCTTAGATGTAAACACCCTCCCCCCACCACCCCCAAGAGTAATTTTAACATTAACAATTTTCAGCCTAAGCATGCAACTAATAATAGATAGCAGTTTGAGCAATGGAAAAGGCTTGAGTAGAGCCATACTCTTCTCCCCTGCCAGCAGAACCAAAGGGAGGACCAACAGAGCCTACTGGTATATGACTTTTGACAAGGTCCTAAACAGGTATCCAGTTGCATGTCTGCTGGGTTGTTCAGAGAGAAGGTCAAGTGAAGAACCGTACTCTCCCTACAGAGCTGGGAAGCAATTGCCTAGAAATTCTCAACCTGTCTAAAGTACTACTAGATATTGCTCATCTCCACCCCTGACAGCTGAACATCTAAGCCTGAGAAAACATCTGACTCCCAACCTTGCTACTTCCCAGCAACATGAAGAGACTTTACCTGAACAACATGGTCCTTAGCCACAGGAGTCCATCAGGAAGAGACCCACCATCTTTATCCATGTGCCCTCCCTGACTGCCTGTAAACAGAATGAAACCAGCAGAGACAATTTCTGCAATGGTTCTGAAGAAGGACCAATAACTCCCATAT
>VZTM01036169.1:42996-61722 GCA_013400555.1 Jacana jacana
TGTAAGGCACGGCTTGAAACACAGTTCAAATGGCCTGAAGTTAGTGGTAGTTATCCATACACACAAGCTGTCCAAGTCCCAGCAGCTAATGACGCACATCTTTGAAACAACCATTTCAGTCTCCTAAACTGCCATGGGCAGCTTTCACGGCTGTCTGTTGCTATTACAACAGACTAATTCAGCTGGAAGGGACCTACAGCAATATTAGCTCTCATTCAGCTACAGATAAATAAGACCCTGTAGAGCAGTACAAAGCAGAGGAAATCAGGGTTTCAACACCCTGCATCCCTGACAAAATATCTTTACTTATCTAGTTGAATATGAAGTAGTTTCCCTTCCTTTTTCTAGCTCTGCTGACCTAAGATGACATCTTATACAGGCTCTTCCCTTGCTGTTATGCCTCCCTCCTTTTTGTCCTTTTATCTCACTGGTAATAATTCATCTGTAGTTTTTATTTCCTTACTTTTACCTCTTCAGTTCCTAATGCTAAAGTTTACTAGCTACAAACAATCCAGAAATATGAGGAACCAACCTCATAAGTAAATCTATTCAGGCAGCATTAAAATTTCTTTAGTTTCATGCAATCCTCTACCTTTAAGGTAAGGATAAGGACCCGATTACATGTATTATTTTCTCTATTAAAGATGTTTGGCTGTAGCTTTTGTTTTTCTTCTCTCTCTGCTACTAGTAGTAGTGTGCTACTGTTTCCACTAGCATTGCTTTATGTACATACCTTATATTGTAATGCATCTAGGGCAAGGCTAGTGCCTTTTTATTTTAGGCATGAAGACTGCACAGCAAGCACTATGATGTGGTTGATCCTTAGTGGACAGTTGTGTTTTAACATTGGTACCAGGATTCATGCCATTTCCCAAATGAAATTAAAGAGCACAAACACACACAGGCTAAGTGGAACATGGACTGTGAAATCTGAACTTTTGACTGATGTGTGAATTTCTTTAGGGCAGTTTCAAAATTGGATAAGACAAATTTGTTGAGTTATTTAGATTTGTGTCTGGGACTGTAAACTTTTACCCACTGCTAAGACCTGTTCAATAAACAAATATCTGCTAGATTAGTTTGGACTCAGTTTCTGTATTCCATCCCATCCCCTGTGCTATTTAAGTTACTAGGTTCTTTTAAAGACTGTGCTTCAATAGTAGGGGAAAGCTATCCCCATAAAGCTTTGGGATTTGTCAAGATGAATGGTGCTGTGTAAGCTGCTACCAGTTTTGCTGCTTAATGTGAACTGATGAAAGACAGCAAGGGAGTGATGGTTACCTCCTCAACTTAATATAAAATTTGCTTTAGGTTGGAACACTTTACTGAACACTTCATTCACCCACTGTAGAAAACCAATGATGGCATTTGCTCTTTTCATAACAACCCAGGAGAAATCTGGCAGGATGCTGTCCCTGACTAAATAACTAACAAGTAACATGAGAAACAACTCTACTGAAAATTACTCCAGCCATCATCACTGAAGCACATGGAACCCTCTCCTTCCATATGTCTGTTGTCCCCTGTAGCAAAATCCAACACACACACACACCCTCCCCTCCCATAGCAGGGATAGGTTGCTACTCAGGCTCTCTTTAGCATTGCCACTTTTTTTAAAAAAAAGCAACCAACAACAAAACCCAACAACCACCACCACCTTTTTTCAAATGTGTAAACCACAGGAGAAGAGCAAGGGGGATCTTAAAGAAAACTGGAGCTTAGGTGCCTAGATATTCTGGGAATCAGATTCGGAACACTGTTCCCAGTCTACTTCCATCCTGGAAGTCTGTGAGAGAGAACTGCATGTAACTATCTACTGCAATGGAAAGTCAGGTCAAAACAAATGAACAAATGCAAGAATAAAAATAACACTAGAAATCTACATGGGACTAGTAGCACAGCCCAGCAGAAGACCTCATCAACATTCATGTGCAACAGCTGGTTCTAGACAGACCCCTGTACTGTCTGCACTAGTCAGTCTGTAAGTATAGGACTAGATGAACCACAAAATCCAGAAACTCCTGCAAATGAAAACTGCTGTGATGAAGAAACCTAACAACAGCTACCAGAGCTGAGAAGTTGTTCTGTTAACAGTAAAGTCCTTTTCAGCCAACGAGGGATGGAATAGACAGGCGGGGTACTTATACTGGGTAACTGTGTTGGTTATTACATTATCGAAGTGAGTAGTCTTAGGCATTCAGGATAAGACATTCCCAATGCATCATATCAAGACTCTTAAGAGGAAATCAAAATAGCTTCTACTGTCTCTGAACAGTTTTACTTAATTCTGAGAGAATGAAAGAAAAACTGGCAAGCATGTCCAATAGCAATACAAGATCTGAAGGTATTCCTGTGAAACCAGCTGTCAGTGATTAAACACAGCAGGATCTGAGACAGGCTTTTCAAAAAACCAAGCAGCCAGATTTTGCAGACTGGTATGTAATTGCAAATAACCACATCTACATATGTATTATCCTGACTAGTACTCGCCATAGAACAGCTTAGAATAGCCCTAAAAGGTACTACACTCAAATGAAGTCAAGAAATATAGCAGAAGAGGGCTGTACTTCAGGGCACAGTTTTCTACCTGACATTCAGAATTTTTAGAAGAGCTTCTTTATGCTCAAATTATAGTTGCTTCTCTGGATGAGTAGCATGAATTAATGTCTTTTTCCACAGTTATTTTGAAAATTATTCATGGGAGGAAAGAAGCAATACAGGTGGATTGGTTGGCATTTCTTTTTAAATCACTATTAAGAATTTATTTTGCTTGGTGCAGGGCCTGTATGTGGAATTATATTATGATGGGGAATGAGTTAGTCCAGAAACTGAACTCACAGCCAAAGGACAACCTAATTTAGGAATAAGAAAGAAAAATCCCTTGATTAAGTTGTTTACAGTGTACATTTCCAAGCCAAGAAACACAGATGAGCCTGATACAGGCCATCTGGTATGCTACAAGAATTGCAAACATCATTAAAGAAAACTGCGCATCTGGGGGACAGTTAAACCTTCTGAAGGGGCAGATGGCTTCCCACCAAGTACAGACTTAAAAATCCCATTGCTGGATTGTTGGCCCCATCCCCACTTGAATTTTTGCAAAGTTGATGGGCTTAAGGCTGCAGAATGAACCCACATTCATCAAAACATAAACAGATTAAAATTTGAATTCAAGTGTCTTCCAGGTGTGATAATGGTTAAAGTTGGAAATCTGACAGACCCAGCTTGTGTTTTTGAAGCTGTTATCTGTCAAACCTGAGGCAGCAGGGTTTGTTTGAACCACATAGTCAAACTGCTACTCTCATCTAATACTAAGCACTCAAATTTTCCATACCTTCCTTCCAACAGCACTGCTAGGATTCCCAAATGCTTCACAGTAAAAGAAACTACATACATGTTCTGCCATCTTCTCTGAAGAGGAAGTAATGAGAGCGTGTAACAAAGAGTGAACAGGTTGAGAAGTAACTTGACTGACTGAACAGAAACTATTCCCAAGGAACAGCATCCAACGTGTGAAGTGACAGCTAGTATCTAACCAGCCTGAAAGTTATTTAAGAGGAACCTGGTGGTGGTCTCTCAGGTCTCTCAGCCTTTCCTCATGAGAAGATCCAGTCCCCTGATCATCTTCATAACCCTCTGCTGAACTCTTTCCAGTAGTTCCCAGTCTTTCTTGAATGGGGGAGCCCATTCAAGTACTGGACACAGTACTCCAGATATGGCCTCACCAGAACAAAGTAGAGAAGGATGGCCTCCCTCAACCTGCTGGCCGCACTCTTTTTAATGCATCCAGGAAACCATTTGCCTTCTTGGGCACATTGCTGCCTCATGGTCAACTTGTCAACCAGGACTCCCAGGTCCCTCTCTGCAGAGCTGCTTTCCAGCAGGTTAACCCCTAACCTGTACTGGTGCATAGGGTTATTGTTCCCCAGGTGAGGGCACTAACACTTGCCCTTCTTGAACTTCATTAGGTTCCTCTCCACCCAACTCTCCAGGTCTCTCTGAATGGCAGCACTGCCTTTTCATGTGTCGGCCACTCCTCACAGTTTTGTATCATCAGCAAACTTGCTGAGGGCACACTATGTTCCTTCATTGGGGTCACTGATGATTACGTCAAACTAGACTGGATCCAGTACTGACACCTGGGGAACACCACTAGTTACAGGCTTCCAGCTAGACTTTGCACAACCGTCTAAGCTCTGCCATTCAGCCAGTTCTCAATCCACCACACTGTCCACTCATCTAACCTACACTTCCTAAGCTTACCTATGAGGATATTATGGGAGACAGTGTCAAAAGCCTTGCTAAGGTTGGGGCATTCATCCTCATTTACCCAGCCAGTCATGCCATCATAGAAAGAAATAATGCTTGACCAATCTTATTTTCTCTTGGTGAGTCCATGTTGACTGCTACTAATGACTTTCTTTTCCTTTACGTGCTTAGATGTGACATCCAGTCATCACCTTCCCAGGAATGGAGGTGAGGCTGACTCACCTATAGTTTCCTCGGTTCTCCTTCTTTGCAGACAAGACTGACAGCAGCTTTCCTCCAGTCTTCAGACACCTCTCCTGTTCTCCAGGACCTTTCAAAGATAGAAAGCATCAGCAATAACATCCACCACTTCCCTCAGCACTGCACTCATGAGTGCATCCCATCAGGACCCATGGATCTGTGGGTATCAAGTTTGCCTAAGTTATCTCAAACCCAATCCATTTCCATCAAGGGAAAGTCTTTTTTCCCAACTTTTTCTCTTGCCTCCAGAGTCTGTGATTCCTGAAGGCTGGTCTTAGCAGTAAATACTGAAGCAAAGAAGGCATTCATTAACTCCATCTTCCCTGTATCTTCTGCCACCAGGACACACACCTCATTCAGTGGCAGGCCCACATTTCCCATGTTCTGGATTTTGCTTCCACCTAGACCTTTCTCCCCTCTACCAATTTCTGGGGCATCTAACAAAAGCTTCCTGGGTCCCTTCTGAAATCCTAATTGGGTTTATTGACTAGTCCCATCTTATTTCACTCATTCCTGTAAGATCTGAGCCACATACTAATGGCCTACTTTGTTGTGAACTAGCCAGAGCTTTGCATCCTACTGCAGTTGTGTTAGAGGACTACACAAAAATATACAGACAATAAATATGTAGCAGCTCCTAGTTATTCCAGCTTCTGTTCTCCTCAGTGGTAGGCTGTCAGGGCTCATTCCTCTAACAAAATCTTCCTGAGCAACTTGACTCCAAGCAACAAGAGTGCTGCAGAGAACATCCACATCAAGAAGCATTTGCTGAAGTTTCCTCCCCATGCTAAGGGCTTGTCTATGGGTGGCAATGTACTATGCTTGTACATTCTGAAAACAGCTTTTGGTGTGAATTTAGGCTTGTAATAGCCCCAGGCTTATACCTAAACAGTTATTCCCTACTGCCTGTCCTGATTATTTTAAGTACAGATGAACTGTAGCAGTAGCTCAGCCAGGAGCAGCAGTGAGCATGCTGGAATAAACAAGGTGCTGACAGCTGCTGGTGTTACATAGGAAGTTACAGAGCCCTACTTTGAGCTGGAGTGCTTTAAATGTTAGTTGCTGCCTGGAGCACTATTTACAGTAATGCTCCCTCCTCTGAGGTGAGCTGCTGTTAGCAACAATGGAAAATTCTAGTTGAGAAAAATTAAATATTAGACACAGCTAAAGAAAAGTGGAAGTTACAGTAGCACTTCCACATCTAGAGAAGCACCATTACTTGGCAGTGATGTTTATACAGATTAGTATTTAAATTCAGTTATGTAACCTCAACTATTGTTTCAAGAGCAAGAATAATCTTCAAGTTTAGCTTACCTACATGTATGTTGAAAACATTTACCTGATGTAAGTAATATCTCTAACAGCTTTTTACTAGTCTGCCCATGTTGCCCCCTTTTCTAACTTGATGTCTAAGTCCAGATGCCTCCTCAGCAGGGCAAGGCTGCTAACCTGAAGGCAAACCATTATATCCCCGAAATCCTGCCTTTGAATCTTCCACCTCCCAGCGCTCCAGACTCAAGTGGTAAGTCATCTGGGGCCCCCAAGCAGCCAGTGGCTGCCAACAGACCAGAATATCACATTAATATTTCAGAATTTGTTTTTTTGAGATACAGACAGTCTCATATCCTTCTCCATACACAGGTGAGTTTGCCCTGCAAATGAACTCCCCTTGCCTTGCTTAGTTTTGGCCCTCAGAATTGCAGCTCTGCTGCCCTACAATGCTTACCACAGAACGTACTTTGCCCCCATGCTGAATGCTGTAGTAAACAGCTTTTAAGTTTATTGCAACAGGTCAGTCTTGGAGAGGTGGAGTTTCAAAGTATTTAACTACAAAGCCTTCTCATTTCAGTAGAACTTTAAGTAAGGAATCATGCGTCAGAACATGAGCTAAAGAAGGTGGTTGTGTTTCTACATGAAAAAGACCAGAAGGTTATACCCAAAAACAGGGAGCAGGAAAGAAAGGTCTTTGAGGTCCNCTCACCTATAGTTTCCTCGGTTCTCCTTCTTTGCAGACAAGACTGACAGCAGCTTTCCTCCAGTCTTCAGACACCTCTCCTGTTCTCCAGGACCTTTCAAAGATAGAAAGCATCAGCAATAACATCCACCACTTCCCTCAGCACTGCACTCATGAGTGCATCCCATCAGGACCCNCACCTATAGTTTCCTCGGTTCTCCTTCTTTGCAGACAAGACTGACAG
Source organism: Jacana jacana (assembly GCA_013400555.1). Taxonomy (NCBI): domain Eukaryota; kingdom Metazoa; phylum Chordata; class Aves; order Charadriiformes; family Jacanidae; genus Jacana; species Jacana jacana. The sequence goes on from VZTM01036169.1 coordinate 49,704, forward strand.
CAGCTTTCCTCCAGTCTTCAGACACCTCTCCTGTTCTCCAGGACCTTTCAAAGATAGAAAGCATCAGCAATAACATCCACCACTTCCCTCAGCACTGCACTCATGAGTGCATCCCATCAGGACCCATGGATCTGTGGGTATCAAGTTTGCCTAAGTTATCTCAAACCCAATCCATTTCCATCAAGGGAAAGTCTTTTTTCCCAACTTTTTCTCTTGCCTCCAGAGTCTGTGATTCCTGAAGGCTGGTCTTAGCAGTAAATACTGAAGCAAAGAAGGCATTCATTAACTCCATCTTCCCTGTATCTTCTGCCACCAGGACACACACCTCATTCAGTGGCAGGCCCACATTTCCCATGTTCTGGATTTTGCTTCCACCTAGACCTTTCTCCCCTCTACCAATTTCTGGGGCATCTAACAAAAGCTTCCTGGGTCCCTTCTGAAATCCTAATTGGGTTTATTGACTAGTCCCATCTTATTTCACTCATTCCTGTAAGATCTGAGCCACATACTAATGGCCTACTTTGTTGTGAACTAGCCAGAGCTTTGCATCCTACTGCAGTTGTGTTAGAGGACTACACAAAAATATACAGACAATAAATATGTAGCAGCTCCTAGTTATTCCAGCTTCTGTTCTCCTCAGTGGTAGGCTGTCAGGGCTCATTCCTCTAACAAAATCTTCCTGAGCAACTTGACTCCAAGCAACAAGAGTGCTGCAGAGAACATCCACATCAAGAAGCATTTGCTGAAGTTTCCTCCCCATGCTAAGGGCTTGTCTATGGGTGGCAATGTACTATGCTTGTACATTCTGAAAACAGCTTTTGGTGTGAATTTAGGCTTGTAATAGCCCCAGGCTTATACCTAAACAGTTATTCCCTACTGCCTGTCCTGATTATTTTAAGTACAGATGAACTGTAGCAGTAGCTCAGCCAGGAGCAGCAGTGAGCATGCTGGAATAAACAAGGTGCTGACAGCTGCTGGTGTTACATAGGAAGTTACAGAGCCCTACTTTGAGCTGGAGTGCTTTAAATGTTAGTTGCTGCCTGGAGCACTATTTACAGTAATGCTCCCTCCTCTGAGGTGAGCTGCTGTTAGCAACAATGGAAAATTCTAGTTGAGAAAAATTAAATATTAGACACAGCTAAAGAAAAGTGGAAGTTACAGTAGCACTTCCACATCTAGAGAAGCACCATTACTTGGCAGTGATGTTTATACAGATTAGTATTTAAATTCAGTTATGTAACCTCAACTATTGTTTCAAGAGCAAGAATAATCTTCAAGTTTAGCTTACCTACATGTATGTTGAAAACATTTACCTGATGTAAGTAATATCTCTAACAGCTTTTTACTAGTCTGCCCATGTTGCCCCCTTTTCTAACTTGATGTCTAAGTCCAGATGCCTCCTCAGCAGGGCAAGGCTGCTAACCTGAAGGCAAACCATTATATCCCCGAAATCCTGCCTTTGAATCTTCCACCTCCCAGCGCTCCAGACTCAAGTGGTAAGTCATCTGGGGCCCCCAAGCAGCCAGTGGCTGCCAACAGACCAGAATATCACATTAATATTTCAGAATTTGTTTTTTTGAGATACAGACAGTCTCATATCCTTCTCCATACACAGGTGAGTTTGCCCTGCAAATGAACTCCCCTTGCCTTGCTTAGTTTTGGCCCTCAGAATTGCAGCTCTGCTGCCCTACAATGCTTACCACAGAACGTACTTTGCCCCCATGCTGAATGCTGTAGTAAACAGCTTTTAAGTTTATTGCAACAGGTCAGTCTTGGAGAGGTGGAGTTTCAAAGTATTTAACTACAAAGCCTTCTCATTTCAGTAGAACTTTAAGTAAGGAATCATGCGTCAGAACGTGAGCTAAAGAAGGTGGTTGTGTTTCTACATGAAAAAGACCAGAAGGTTATACCCAAAAACAGGGAGCAGGAAAGAAAGGTCTTTGAGGTCCATGAGGCAATTTGGAGGATTCAGAAGAAGAATGTGTCCCATGATGGACAGTATAACTCTGCATTTGGATGTAGGTTGTGCAATTACAACTGGTTTTCTTACTCCAAGAGTTACTCATGCCACAGATGTTTAAAGATTTCAACAGCCTGTTCACAGGAGTCAGTAACACACAAGGACATGGGAGTTTTATTTCCTGCTTTACTAGTAGTAATTGTTAATAAAATAATAACAGCTACATTCAAGTATATACTTATAAGGCATGCATATACGTCATTTTAATGTGTTACCGGCCCAACAAAAACTGCTCCCAGAAGTGGGCCTAACCAATGATAGGGAAGTCTGTCTCTTCATGGATGATTGACATTGGAGTTCAGTCAGTCAGATTCCCTTGATAAGAGTCTGGTTTGTCAAGGAGATCGGAGAAGCTCATTCAGAGAGTCTCATCTCGCATAGATAACAAGTTATATCTACACCAAAGATTAATAAGTGTGTAGGACACCAGCTCCTGGAGCATTTGTTAACAGCTACTGCTTTCCTGGAAGGTCAGTTTATCACAGGTTCTTTGTTCATCAAATACATCTCTGCTCCCAGCTGAGTAGATAATATCCTTCTTTGTCCATATGCTTCCATCGTGACTGGGTCCCCTTTGTGGCTGCTCCATCACAAGTAAAAGCCATATGGGACAAAATGAACTGATTATACTACTTTGTACATCTGTACATGCAAATTCCTACTAAGGCTTTGTTGCCCAAGCCCTTGGCTATGTATGTCTAGCTGGAGTCTTATAAACTCCTAGTTATGAAAAATAAGTCTCTGCCTAGAAGCTGTATGGTGCCAACAGCAGGACACTTATGCCTTGTATTGTCATGTGTTACTCAAGTGGACCGACTTCCTTTCAGTTTCAACACATCAGGAAATTTTAATCCAAGAATATGGTTTAAAACCATACAGATCTCCTACAAGGAGAAAATCTTGTCTACAAACAATTATCCAAAGTAAACACATTCCTGCACATCACAAACCTATGTAGTCACTGCCATCAAATACTCTTTTCTGCAGACAATGAAGATTCAGATTCCTATATATTTAGTGTCAGAGGAAAAGTTTTATCTGCTTTCTTACTACCTTTAGGGATGCCTGCAAGACACTCAATACAGACTTATTGCTGTCCTACAAATCTTTTGACAATTTGATTGGGGTGGAAATGCGAGATGCATCGATTGGTAAATTGTGTTCATATTCTATCACTCATAAATGTCAAAAGTATAATCTAAGAGTTACAAAATATCTTATTCCTCCTAATTTCATGGGAGACTTCCAATTGAAATAATCCAGCATCACACTGGTCTCTTCTGACATGTTAGGTCTCTAACCCATTTACTCTTCCCCTTATTGATCAGCCATGCTTTTTGCTACTTTCATGCTAGAACTCCTGCAGAGCAGAGTAGGAAGCTACCTTGCAATAGTATATGGCACTGGAGAAAGGGGAGAATGTCTGCTGTGTTGTTCTTCAGCAGCTGATACAGGTTCACTGATACGCATGTGGTCCTTATATAGTCTAGCTTCCCATCTGAGTTCAGATGCATGAGTATCCAGGTGGCTAAGAACAGGACAAACTGGGAAAGAACACCACCCTCCCCTGCCTGCACTTAAGTCTCAGGGTAAATGTGAAACAGCCTGGTTTGCACAAAGGAAACCCGACTGAGAATAGCTATCTTAGGTACAGAGATGCCTGGAAAAAGAGAGGTAAAATTGGTGTCCTGTAGACTTCAGTTTCCTCTGGACAACATCCCCTCGTGGATCATTTTGGAGGTCTTCTGTTCCCAGAATTTCCTCCTGATAGAAAGTGTGATCTTTATCATAGAAGCCAGATAAAGCCAACACCTATTTAGCTACCCAATTTTACACCCAAATTAGTGAGCTCTTATTCCCTACCATCATTTTTACAATTTTTTTCTCTTGTTCTATTTTGGATGACTCAAACCCTTCTTTCCCCAAGGGACAACACCATTTTCACCAGTTAAATCATTAAGACAGTTACCTATGGAAGAAATAAAAGTTGACCTGCTATTTTCAACCTCTTTCACTATCCAGGAATATAGAACAAATTCCAAAACAAGACCTCCAATAAATGCAGAATTTAGGTTTAACTTCTCACATCTCTAAAGAGAGCTTAAGCAAATTCAAGCCAATAACCTGCACACTTATACAAAGCAGTAAAAATATCCATGTTTCTCAATTTGGATATCAACTGCCATAGATCTGGAGTGTTTCTCATTCTTGCACTATGCTGCAAAGTCTCTAGTAAGTAATGTAGATCAAGCCTACAGAATTACTCTAGACACATAAAACGCAAGTTTCCATAGTTGAGCAGAGAGCTTTTCTAGAGTTAGACAAGGAATTTGCAAATGTGCAAGCAGCCCACAGGTTAGTCCACAGGGGCTTAGAGTAGCCCCTGAGGACAAGCTTTGGCATCTCTTTTACCCTTTAATTACAGAACAGTGGAAACGGTATTTCTGTGACACACTAAAGCCTTCAGTTTTTTGTTAATTCCTGACCTGATTTGGCAGTATAAATTTAACCTCAATTGGTCAAACTATACTTGTGCCAGTTCTGAACTGTTTGATGGCTTTGATATTATTAGTGCACTACATCACCTGATCTGGCAGGTATCTGCTGGAGTAAGTAAAATTTAAATCAGAAGGTTGAGTTGGAGAGGCTTAGCTGCAGTGTTCCAAGACCACAGTCATAACTTACTCCAGTTACAGTTGAAGCTGCCTCAGCCTGCCTTTAGCTGCTCGCAGCTTCACTTCCCAAGCTGCAAGAGACTACCAGCCCTTCTGATAAGCCAAAGCCACACCTGTATTTTCCTTGTAGCCTGGTCCTGGAGTCACCTAGTGGTAAACATTTATACTAGCTCAGATAATTTTGGCTGAAGTGAGTTAGGGAAGCAGTAGTATGGGTAGACATCAAGAGAAAATAAGAATAGAAAAGTAAATGTAAAAGTGCAGTATTTACATTTAACTGAAATCTAATGTGATATATAGAAAAGGAGCTGCTGAAACAGTAAGAAAATAAAAAAAAAATTGCTGAGTGATTTTGCAGGGTCTAAGTTGCATTGCAGAGTGAAAGAGCAAGACATAATATGACTATTAATTTACATCTACTTTTATATTAAGATTGATAGATTGCTTGCATCGTAGCTGTGGAGATTAGAGAGGAAAACAAAGTTATAAAAGGCTACAGAAGCCAAAGTTGGGACATATTATAAGGACAGGAAAACTTTACAGTTTTCTGGATCTCCCAATAAGTAGCCTCCTCTTGTACTAAAATGGAACAGAAGTACAGTAAATCTTCAACCCCAAAAAGGCAGGATGTACTACTGGAAAACGGACCCTGAACTCAAGGTTGTGTGGCATAGCCTGAAGGAGACCAAAAGTAACTGTGGACCCCCCAACATAAGTTGTTGTGTTATCACAAAACAGGTAGAATAAAATAAACACAAAGACAGTTATCAGTTAGGACAAGAGGTCTTGTCCCGTTATCAGACAAAGCCGTAACAAAGCCAGAAATTAGACTCAACACAGCAGATTCCTTTCACCTGAATTCTTTAAATCAAGACAAGATCTTTTTGTGAAAGTTATGCCAAGTCCTGGTAAGAGCTGTATGTTTTCCATAGGAATTGACTAATAAGAGGCAGGGGAGACTTACTACAGACCCACAGATCACCTCTATTTGTATAGAAACCACTAGATGTCATAGCCTCAAGGACTTGCTTTACACGATACATGCATACCAGGTCAACCAGCTACAGGTTCTCTCAGAGACAAGTACCAAGTATATTGATTGAATTAGCATTTACAGTACCTTTAAATAAATTAAATAAAGCAAGGCCTGCCATCATTACAGTTTGGTGTCCAATACAAACCACTGAGGCAGGGTACACAATCTTGTTGCAACACGTTTTCTTCAGAATCCACACAGAACATGCTTTTACTTATTTTAGCAAGGCCATAGGAGATAGTATTAAGTGAGCTCAGGTGCTCTCTTCAATACAGCTTCCTTCCCTTCTCTGGGCTTAAACACCCATTTCACACTTAGCCCAGTGTTCCTCTCTATTTACAGTCACCATAGGAATTAGCACAAATCAGGGCCTTTTTCAGCAAGGGACCAAAGACCCAAATTGATACAAACCTGGTATTTCCCTTTCATAGCAGCAACTCAAGCCTGTTTTGATGGAAAACTCACATTCCCTACCCAGGAACAGGCAGGGCAGCAACACTCCACCACCCCCAAACAGGGCCACAGTCACACAGAAGCTGAACACAAAGAGCCAGGGCAACCACAGCTGTAGAGACAAGGCAGGTCCAAGAACAAAGAGGCATCAGGAAAAGACAGAGCACACAGCCACTACAGCTCTAACAGCAGTAGAGTTGGGCAGCTCCAGGCCCAATGGGTGATTGATGTCTGCGTGGAGCCCCATGTGAGGCTCATGAGGTTAATTAACACCTGCTGGCCTGTGCAGGCCAATAGCCATGCACCAGTCTTCTGGCTTCTGTGGGGAGGAAAGTCTGTGTATAGGTCTAAAAAGAGCTGATGCAGCATGCTCATGCTTTAGTGCAGCTTAGGCACAATTAACATTTTTGAGATAACCCTATCTAGATATACTCCAGGACGTTATTGGCGTGCTGAACCACACGAGTGAGGAAAAATAAGAAGTGAATGCTGCATTTGAAAGCTGAAAATATTTAGACGTCCCTTTTCTTCTACTTACTGTGGTCTTCAAAAACCCGTCTCCCTGGTCTAGGTCATAATCTGTCACAGGCACAGAAAATATTAAGCATATGGGAAAAAATGTCATCTGAAGATAGACAGCTATCTATCTGAGATGTGAGGGGAGAGAGTCACTAACTGCCTGTATATTAGATTCTCCAGACCTTTCAGAAGCCATCCAGCTCTGAAGAGCACATGTTGGTGCTTGTGCAGCATTCAGCACACAACCGCTTGGTGATAAATTTTTTGATGGGGTTTAAAATAAAAATAATCAGAGATTTATCTGTTCTACCTGTTTAGTCTTAACTTGCTTGAAAAAGTAATTGCAGTCCTGTGTGATGTACCATGTTGATTTTTCTGGTTGAGACTTTGTTGACCAAGTGCTCTTCTTGGCTGAAATACTGCTGCTCTTGACTTGAAACATAACCTTGGTAACCTCAAGGGAATTTGCAGCAGCTTGTAGCTAATCTTTGTTCACTGCTTTGAATAGGATTGTGAACACCAGCTGACTCTTGTTTTCTGCCTTAGAGAGCATTGCTGGTCAGCAGTGCTGTATGGGATTTGCTGTAGTGTCTTACATAGTATTGCTGATAAAAATGTACAGCCTCTAAAATACATATAGCAAATAATTATGTGAGCAATAGCAGAGAATAGATAAATTTTAATAAAACAGAAATAAATAATAAAGCCATATAATAAATCAAAATATATTTTTATTCAATCTGATAATGTATACATGGTTAACAACAACATACATCAATAACACTAGTCTATATAATAATATTTATATTTATATAATAATTAATATAATATTTTCAGAGAGAGCTAAAGATCTCTATAGTAAGAGATATAGACCTATATATACAAAAATTGCAATAAATGCTGTTTCTTTAGCGGTTTCTTGAAGTAAGAATGCTACAGAAAATACAAAAAATAATTTATTTTTTATCTGCCTGTTGTCTGCACCTAGGAAAATAATTAGAAATTACTCTTTTTTAACTTCACTGAAACTATTTACGCTACTGAGGTCATCCTATATTATTTGGATAATGTACTAAATCATCATTTTGTAAGACGTGTGTGCTGACTAAGAAAGTTGGGAATCTGCTGGGTGATGGGTTTTGCAGATTCTAGCAGCTGATGAACCTTTACTTCTTCAGACTCTGGTAATATCACTGTATAACCAAATGTCTGAAAAGAAATGACATATCAAACTACTTTGGCAATTCTACCTTGGGCAATGGTAATCGTGCCTTTTGTGCTGTTCAGAATTATCTAGAAAGTCTTGTAAAGGCTGATAGGAAATTTTATGCTCTTACTGCCAAGTAAGATGATCCAAGCTAGATTTGAATCACCTTGTGCTTGCAAGGCACTATGTCTAGTAATCTAGCTGGGGGCATAATATTAACTACAAGACAACTTTGAGACAGTCATGAAACATCACAAAGGATATTGAAAGACTTCATGTCAGGATTGACAGATAATCTCTGGTTTATCAGAAACCTTTTGAAATTTAAGTGTATAGGAGGCTCATGGCTGTGGCTCTGTCTCTGAGGGAAACTGGAGACTGCATTTTGCTTGCAGAGGAGGTAACAGGATTGCAAGAAACTGTGTTGCACTAAGTCTAATAAGACTGTCAAAAGAGACTGGCAAACAGGGCAAACTTCAGTTTCTTGGGCACAGCAAGAAACGCCTTACTCTGTGAAATCACTGACCTCATTTTGGGTGCCGATTGATGAATTGGCTTTTGACAGCTTGCCTTCATCTGAGCAAGTGATGGCTCAGATTGCTCTGAGGTGAAGGCTGCTTGCTAATTGCCTGTTCACAGTGCTGTCTGGCAAACCTGCACTCTCTTCGTGTCAGCAATGAAAGCGTCAGTCAGAATAGCAGCTTCTTGGCTCTGTCTTTGAAGCAAGTTATGTACAGGTGACAGAATCTCAAAATGCTGTTTTTCTGAGCTAGCAGGCAGGTGAGAGTTCCTGGTAACATTTTTCCTAATAAAAGAAGCACAATCCAAGGAAGGATGTAAGACAGGATTGCACAGACAGTAAGTTCCTGTTCGTTATTAAATGTTTTTATAGCAGTAAACCTTAGTCAAGAGAAGAACACCCTTCTTTTAGATGTGCAGGCATACTCCTAGAATTAACGATCTGAATTAGAGATGTCAAATGACTGAATGGCTCATAGGCTGAATATTGTGTATTTGGGATGTTTAAATAGCCTGTGTAGCATATTCAGAATTTCATTTAAAAGAAAACTATTTTTTTGGTCACTAGATAGATAATTTTTTAGATACACGCTTATTGCAAAGTGTCACAGTGGTCCTTTTCCAAAGCTGCAAATTGGACCAAATAGGGATGGAAAGCTCTGAATCTCTTATCCCCTATTTAAATAATTATGTTATAGCAGTATGTATCTATATCCATCCATCTACATGTATGACTCTTCAATATAGATTAAAAAAACACATGGCTTCAAAGTTCAGATCTCAAGTCTTAGGATATTTGAGAATTTAAGCTGCATATGCAAGTCTGATTTAACATTGGTGCATATCCATTATGATACAGATGTGACAATGCACAGTTATCACAGGCTTTTCTCAAAACACTGGCCTCGTCTGACCCTAAAAGAAACTTGATGCTTAAGTAAAAATAATGTTAAAAAAATGTTATTAGTGTGGGTAAAGTATATCTGTTCTTGCTTCTCCCTGATTTTGAGTGTGATGGGAGAACGTAGCAAATTGCTACGGCAAATTGCATCATCCCTAACTAATATCAGGTTAAATAACCATTACAGTTTGGTTTAAATACCTGTTCTAATAGAGAAATTTAGAGGATATCCTTAATGAGAACCACTTAACCAAGTAACTCTAATGAGCTTCCTAAGAGTTAAATGCCTACTATCCCGTGGGAAAGAAGATAGAGAAGAATCCTTTGGCCAAGCATAAATCTCATTCTAAATGAGATTATAAACATGCTGACTAGCTGACCCAATTTTACTTCTGGATATAATACCATATGCTGTTCCTTGCTTACAAAATTGTAACTCCTATTGATGTCAGCAATAGCAGTAGTTATTTTATTTTTAAAGCAACAAAAGCCTTTTTCTCTACACTGTTGCAAGAGAACTTCACAAGATATTATGACCACAATTAAAATAATAATACATCTTCCAGCAATTTAGGTCAAGCAACTCACCCTTGCCAAAAAAAAAGAGAGGAAGATAATAAGAGTAGGAAATAAATATTTCAGATGTAGGTAAAATGTTCCACAATTTAACCAGTCAGGTCTGCACATCTGTATGGAAAACACAACTTTTAATCCATGATCTGTGGGAACCAGGAGGGGAAGCCGGAAAGGAGAAGTTTAAAATTGCCAGATGAAGCTGACACCTGAATGCTTCTCTCCAGCTCTGTTGTTGTGGCCTCTGGTAAACTAAAATCATGTATGATACTTAGGAAAACTTAACATTGTATTCATCCATTTACCTTTTTTTCCACGTTTCATCTTCAAACTGTGGCCTTTTTTTATGCTTTTAAAAACCTTAGAAATTTCTGTTTTTAAAAAAGCTTAGAAATTATTCTGTATTCTGTTATGAAAAAAGAAAGATCTTTTTCAGATTAGAATTTTACCTATTATACTTTTTTTCTTGCCTTTTCTATGCTTTTATCTATTACACGAATATTTTCTATCCTTATCTACTTGCCTTTCATCCCTTGCTTCCTTTTCTGAGTGAAAACAGACTCAATGTATCTTAACTTGATGATAATTTCTAATTTCCAACCTTCATTTTCTTTGCTTTAAACTAGTAATTATTGGATGAATAAGAACCTGCCTGCAGAATTATGTCATTTAATTAACAAAGAAGGTTACAAAATTCCCAATGTGATTGGAAAAGACAGGGAAAGACTGAAAAGGTTAAAATAAAACTCATATGGGAAGCGGTATAGCACTAATGAGATATTTTTATCTGAACTGGTGACATGCCCTCTCGTGGTCATACTGCTACAAGAGCAATTTCTTATTTTAACTGAGGACCTGAGGACAGGCTACTGTTTGGCTAGTACTTAAGCTTTTTAAGTTGGTAAGGCTGGTTTTAAAGCCCCAAAGTGTGAGTTTCCTGGGCAGAAGCATGCTACAGGGAGAGAAATATCAGTTAGGAAAAGTGAAATCATGTCTGAACTGTCCCCACAGTTTTTGTGGTGCTATCCTGAAAATACAGATCAACATTCCCTATTCACAAATAAAAAGGACTTAATCAGATGCTTGTATATATTACGTACTTTCTACAGATTCACAATGTTGTACATTGAGTGATAAAGCTAAATAAGCAGAATTGGAAGACCTAAGATATAATGACAAGACTTAATTTCTTTTCAAATGTCAAATGCCATTTCTGATTTGCAATTAATATAGATCAGAAATACAGATTTAGTCTGCAGATTAATATTGTAGATTAGTTTCACATTGATTTTTATTGAAAATAACAAGGTACACTTTTTTACTAGAATAAAGTACTCTGATTTAATTAAGAATATGCAGTTATGCTCTTCTTTGGGATTGAATGGATAGTACACTAATTTTAGTGACTGAAAGCAAATTTATTCATATGAGATCAATCAGCTGTCTTCATTAATATTCGAGTTATGCATCATGACTTTGAGTCATTGTAATTTCAGCCAGAATTGAAGCCCTTGATTGCTCTAGACACAAATGTCCTGAATGGTGCAGAAAGCAGCTTTACATCTGCTGTATTTTAATCCCCTAAATGTCTTTTAATCCCCTAAAAAGACTGTAACACCGTTTTCATTCTCTATACTTACATGTACCAATAGATACACACGTAGCAGATGGAAGTGTTATGTGCAACTTAAAGTTTCTGAAAGTGATAACTATGGTGTACACAATTTCACAGAACACCTTTGGAGCCTGTTTTTCTGGAACTTGGCCTTTGTAACAGGTGCAGTCTTGAGGCATTGCTAAGGAAAGGTGTATTGGTTGAAATGTAATGGCCTTTACACTAGCAAGCGTGCTAAAGGTTATTAGATTACAAATATCACAAAACACAAAGTCAGAAACTATAAATTCCTTTTTGGCCTTCCCTTGTGGATTCTTCCAGGAGATGCATGGATTTCTTGTCAAGGGTGCCCCAGTCTGGGCGCAAGAACAGTAGTCCCACTGAAATCTTCATGTTAGGATGAAGGCAATATAGCAGCAAGACTTCCACTTGGTGCAAAATCCCCAACAGCACAATGCTATTTCCTGCCTATTAGTACTCCAGTTGTATTTGTACGTTTTA
>VZTM01036169.1:61846-92646 GCA_013400555.1 Jacana jacana
CCAGGTACCATCTCCACATAAATTTATATTAAATTAGTCAAAATTATTGCTGTCTGGAGAACTGCTAGCCAGTGCTAGAGGTAATGACCTCATTGTCTCAATGCAGTAGGAATTCTCAAGTTAGAGTCTAGCTGTGGGCCTTTTTATTCTCTTAGAAGCATGTTTTCTTCAGGCTGGTTTATTCCTCCTAGCTTACTGCTGTCCATATGCTCACCATGTGTACACCAGTGGTACCAGCTTGCCCTAACAGTAGCCCAGTGACACAGGAGTTAAGGGACTTGTGTCTGGACACATTTCCTGGGTCCCAATTGCTCTCCCTGCTAGCAGCATGAAGGACAGGGGAGAAGGGTCTAATGCATGTTTTTCTATTTCAGTGCTCCCTCTCAGAAAATGTCCCCAAACCAGTCCTATGGCTAGTTATACCAGCTATGGAGCTTTTTCTTTACAGGACAAGACAGCAAAGCAACAACTTTAGGATAAGTTCAAGTCCGAAGTTAGAAAAATCATCATAATGCAAATTGTGTATTGAATTAAGCTTCCATGTTTTTCATAGGTTTGTTGGTACAGCAGCCTGCTATCCGTGGCTGGATAACCAGAATTACTGAATATTTCTAAAGAAAAATGGCCTTCTGTAGTTTTATTACTATGGATAATTTCTCAGATAGAATATAACAACTGAGCCTTTCAACACAACCAAAAATATTTAAATAGATGGACTTGAAATAAGACTAGAAGATAGGTGCATAAAACTGCTCAGAAAAATCTGGGCCATAGTTCATATAGCTTTGATTATACACTTGTGAAAAAGGGAAGTGCTCATTGAAGTTAATGAATATTTTGGTTCATTATCAACTGGAGGATCAGAGCATTGATATAAACACAGCTGGTGTGTGTTCAACCACATATTCTACTACTCTGCAAGTTATAGTAAGTCATTTAATCAGAAGGTCTTGTGAGGATGTTTATCAAGTTAGCTTGAATTTGGCAGAAACAGATGACTTAAGCACTTTACAATAGAAACAGACATAAAATATGCCTAAAGCTTTTAAACCTCGTCTCAAAAAACAATTTAAACAAGAAGTTGTAGATTACATATTGCATAAAAAATCATCATACTTATAAAATGTATGTGAAGTCTGTAGGAAATACTTAATCTGATGACAAAGAAGTAGCTAAAATTTTTATTTACTTTCACACCATAGTGTATCTCTTTTGTTCTAAAATTTGGTTACTGCAGATTAACATTTGGTGTCTATCTGAGTTTTCCAAGTGTAGCTTCTATGGGGACAGTGGCCCTGCCTAAGACATCGCCACGCTGTACCATGTGCTACGGTGAATTGGATGTCTTACCCAAAATAGTTCAATGATGTTTCAAAATAAAAGCAATTATCTATCATTCCTGTTTATGGAATTTTTCCCCCAACTCTGGAATTTGGTTGATCTCAAGGTTAGGCTATACTAGAAAAAAATATGAGAAAGATCTTGGATTGGACTTCAAGTGGGTGCAGTTCTGGTTTCTCAGTTGTCACCACTGGGTAAATACCAGATTCCTTCTTGTCTACAATTCCCTTTTTCTTCCAAAGAAAACCCAGATGTCCAGGACAATGATGGACTGTTTGGTCTCTCACTCTCAGTGTTCAACACAGAATTACTGCAAGACAAAAGCACAGTCAGAAACTGTGACCATGGGACACCCCAAGCATCTCCATACCTTGCAGCCACGAGCACTTGAAAGATGCAAGAATTTTGTTGTCCTTTAGCAACACTTGCATTGGACATCCAAGCTGTGATGCTCTCTAAAGGAGCAAACAAACAGCAGAAAGTTATCCAGTCAGCCTAATGAGAAACAGTGAAGAGAGAAATAAAATTTAGACTCTATTCTCATCCCTCAAGAGTAGTTGGGGGTGACCATCTCACTCTATATTCTGGATATGAATGTCACCAGAGGTTAATCAAACCATATCATCCCTTTTCTCTTGAAGAGCTTTGCACATCGAGCACGTGTTTTCATTGTAATGCCATCCTGGTTGCCAGGAGCCAGCCTGCTTTTTAGTTTAATCAGTAGAATTTAATACAAGTTGGTAGAGTAACTCCTGATTTTATTTACGTTTCCAGACCTGAGACTGAAGCTCAGAGCTCCCTTATGGTTAAGAGTTTCCTGTGTTGGATCAAAGACTGTAAATCATTCCTATTGTCTTTAAAAACAACAATGCTGAGATAGAAATAGATACCATCTAAAATGAGCAGCTTATTATGAAAGAAGTTGAACTACATTTTATATGGTGGTTTTGTTGTACATCCTGAGTTTGCATGATTATTATACCAGTACCAGATTGTGGCTGAGACAAAACCACTGTGATTATCTCATTTCATAAAATGCTCGGACTAAATATCTATATAACTGGGATTGGACTAGATGATCTTTCAAGGTCCCTTCCAATCCCTGATATTCTGTGATTCTGTGAACTGTTACGGATTGTCTATGGAAATTGACAGTCCATGGGAAGTCTTACAGTAGTAAATGTGGCCTTTGGTTTAGTTCCCTCTAAGACAGCATTATAATTCATTACAATCTATGTAAATGAAGCTACTTTTTATTGGACATTAAAAATGACAAAAATGCACCCCAAACAGCTGAAAATCTCACATTGTGTTAAACGTGTTAACACATATGTATACCTACACACACCTAACACTTACAGATATTTCCCATATGTGGGTTTATTCAAGATCTATACACAAATGTTTCTGCCTATCTTGAATGACAGTCATCAGTTGTATAATCAGTTGTATAGTGAATTATTGCTATTTGCAAGCAAAATAAAATGTAGAAAAGGAAAATCAGGATAACTTTGTTAGGAATCCAAGTCTGACAGTTCAATCAGTGAGCATTTAATGAGATTTATAAGTGAGTTAAGCCTTTGATGCACTGTCTTACACTATTTGGAAATGCTTTGTTGGGAGGCTGGAATAGTAATTTGCACATTGGATGAGTGATGCCTGGTACTGTGATCCTTGATGATGGGGGTTTTTCTAGTGCATATGTTTGAGTCCAGCAGGCTGTCTGACTTAGAATACAGCATTCATAAGGATCCTAAAATAACTTCTGCCCCAAATTTGATAATTATTTTAAGATCAAAGGATAGGGAAAGAGCTGCCACTGGTGCTATCAGCATAAGTTAGAAGTTTCCTGTCCCTAGGTGTTCATGGCATCTCCTATAACCTGCATCCTGTCACCTTGATGCCTCCTCACATAAGGCTTGTCTACTTAGTTATACTTGTAAAGTTAAGATGAAGGAACTAACGCATCAAAGGTGATGAATTTTAAATAAAACCTCTCTGGATACTCTGACTCAATGACTTGGGGGGAAAAGAAGCAGAAAGTTTAGGGCTAACTGATAAATAAAATGAAGAACTAAGGCCCCTTCTGCCAGGAGCACTAATTTTATTCTCTGTTTAATTCTGAGGCCGGTATGCTGATCTTCATGTACTTCAAGTGTCTAGGTGAATTGACTGTTTAGTCCCACAGCCCTTGTAAGACAAATAAAGAGAACTTCAGTTGAAATCTCTGGCATTGCCCAAATTCAAAAACTAGCATTAGAAGAGAACAGCTGTATTTGTAATGGCCAAGAGTCAGTATCAAATTATCTTTAATATTACAAGTGGAAGGTAGTGTTGGGTCTGATTATCTGAACAACAGCTTTGACTTTCAAGGGGAATGGAGTAAGGCTGTGCTAAGTGTGTTTGGAAATTCTGCTGAAGATGTGCCTGCTCAGAATGAAGAATGATTTGTATTTATACAGAACCTCTGCTCTTGCATTACTCTCTTCTCTGGAAATGCAGCTCCAGTTCTGTTGCCAAGTTCCTACAAATCTGGATGTGAAGTGATGTTTATGAAGAAAATTAGTATGTCACAGTTCATAATGAAGTCTCCTTTAAGAAAACATTGCATGGCCTCAGCATGGTAAAAACACATCGTAGCTCTTCTGTTTTCTACTGTCCACTGCAACCTTCTGAGAAAAGACTAGTGAATGACTCGGAGAAGAAAAAAAGTCCAAGTTTTATCATGTGAGAGGTAAAATAGATGGAACATTCGAATAAAGCAGTATTCCCTTAGCAGCTTCAAGCTTTTCCGTCCAATGCAGAAAAGCAAAGTGATAGTTATGGCACACGTACAGGAGGGCATACCTGGTGAAACAGAGAGCAGGCCAGATACAACCTTATTTTAACATTGCCTTTTAATCATTCTTACCAAGTAATAATTCCTTTCTTCTCAGAGCCCAACATCTGACTAAAGGTTGCTCACTGGCTTCTGTAATCGTGAGTTTTACTTGCTCTTTGCGGGAAACCCCTGCTGAGGTGGTGAAGTTTCCCTTCTGGCCGCTAGATGCTAGCACAGCACAGCGCTGGCCACCCCGAGCTGCCGGGCAGGAGGAGCCAGCCCGCTGCCGCCTCCCCGGGAACCGGAGGGGTTTAGATCCACGAAGACCCAGGCTGGCTGTTGCCTCCATGAAAAAATGCACCTCACTGGCACCATGTAGTTCTTCAAAAAGGCCATTAGATAAATAGTGATAGTTGGTGCTCCGTGGGAGAGTGAAAACGTGTAAGATGGTTTGAGCAGCACTACGGAGTTCTAGCTGATGGTTTACAGTTATTTTAGTGCAGGTACAGGTTTTATTGCATTATGAAATAATGAAATTAATAAAAACCCGACAATGCCAATTGCAAAACAACAACTTGAGGATTTTAGAAGACCAGATTCAGCTGTCAAAATGAAGCAAATACTAGGGAAAAGAAGCTTAAAGGGATTTTTCTGGAGTGAAGAGAGATGTGAAGCATTATACACACACACACATACACACATATATATAAATATGAGATGCATATCTTAGTCAAGCTTGAATCATTTAGAATTCTACTTTTCAGCAAGTGTTCAGTCACAGTACTGGTATTTCTTGAACAGCTGTGATTTCAGGCGTTTTTGAGAATAAATAATAAGCAAACAATAAATAAAATATATTCTTTATACATGTAGGGCTTTTTTACATTAAAGATAAAAAACTTAAGCTAGAAGAATAGTAGAAAACTTACAGATTCAAAGACTTGAAAGTCAGGAATTTCCAGAAGCAAGGTGTGTATGTTATCTTGGTTTGGTCCATGTGCATACATGATGCAGTCATTAAAATAATAACCATATCATGCTTTTTCTAAAGACTAGAGAGTGCATTTAGTGCACAAGAAATGGTAGTTTCTTGTTTATTCTAGTTTATAAGTTACTTTTCTCCACTTCACCACCTAAATAGCCCTCTGCATTCTATACTGTACAAGCCACACAAGCTCTGCTTTCATTATAGAATTACTGTTTATCTCTTCATAACATCCTCTTTGTTCATAGTATCCTCATTTTCTACCCATGGTTAATGAACTTTGAGCTTTTCTGTATGGTACCTAGAAAGCCAGATGATCATATTCTTATCCGGTGGATAAGAGGTTGAGCCACAGAGGGTAAAACCATCATTTCTCCATGAAATTAATTATTCTCCTACACTGTATGAGAAACCAGTTCTACTAACTGTGGTGGCTCTTGAGCATAGAATCATAGAATCATGGAATCATAGAATCATGGAATCATAGAATCACTCAGGTTGGATAAAACCCTTGGGATCATCTCCAACCATCAGCCCTACTCTACAAGGTTCTCCCCTACACTTTATCATAGAATCAAAGAATAATAGAATCGTAGAATGGTCCAGGCCAGAAAGGACCTCTAGGATCATCTAGTCCGACCTCCCCACAGTCAGCAGGGACGCCCCCAACTAGATCAGGTTACCCAGGGCCCTGTCCAGCCTCACCTTGAACATCTCCAGGTAAGGGGCCTCAACCACCTCCCTAGGCAACCTGTTCCAGTGGTCCACCACCCTCATGGTAAATAATTTATTCCTAACATCTAATCTAAATCTGCTGTTCTTGAGTTTGAAGCCATTACCCCTCATCCTGTCACTGCCTTTGTAAACAGACCCTCCCCAGCCTTTCTGCTGGCCCCCTCCCCCTTGTAGAGCTTCCCTATCCTCATGTAAATCAACACTCCTGCTTAACTTGGTGTCATCTGCAAACTTACTGATGATACACACTATATCCTTGTCAAGACCATCAATTAAATAGAAATGGCCCCAGTACTGAGCCCTGAGGAACACCACTTGTGACCGGACGCCAGCTGGATTTAACTCTGTTGAGCACCACTCTTTGGGACCATCTATCCAGCCAGTGCTTAATGCTGCAGACTGTGCCCTCATCCAGGCCATGAGCAGTCAGTTTTTCCATGAGAATTCTATGGGGGACAATGTCAAATATATCTTATAACAGATTTTATATTTAAATCTCAAACTGGCTTTGGTTACTGTAACCAAAGTGCCTTTGGTGGTGCATCCCAGTTTGGGAGCCAGAAGAAACATGAACTTTTGTCCCTGTGTGATGATGAACAGATGGGGTTGAATCCATCTCCAAAGCAGCCCTCAGCTGCCCTGGACTTTCCCTTCTTGTCTTGGCACCCCTGGCCTATCCTGTCTATTTGGGCCCTTATGCAACAAATAAAATATATGACACATTTCTGACACAAAGGCTGCCTTTCTTACCTAAGTTTAAGTTCTTGCTCCAAACCAGGAGAAAGAAAGCAAGTACAGATTCAGGCCTATGCTACACCACGATCACATCACCGAGGGGCACTGTTGTCTTTGGTTAAAAGTACCATCCCTGGAAAATGATGGTTCAGTTGGTAAAGGATCTCTCTACCCAGTTCTGGCATTTCCCTGCCCTGCTCCATCAAGATTGCCCTACTCTGACATGCAGGGATATTGCAGAAGTAGAAAGGGAAAAGTGACCCTGTTGCCTGGTACTTGGGCTTTTTGTTGAGATTATTTTACTACCAGACATGAAATTGCCTTGGGGATTTATCCACTGGAAACTCAGACCAAGTCATTTTGCATTCAGACAGTGACTACTCAGTGTGATTCAACCGATCTGAATTAAGGTAGAGGCAACAAGCAGCATCTTATTTTCAGGCTCTGGTTCATTCATTTCTCTAAGAGACCCCAAACTTCACATTTAACAAAACTGATTTATTCGTTTCATTTAAAACTCTTCCCATGAATAGTACAAACAACCTAAGGCATCAGTTCCTGATCTCTGTTGCTGTCAATGTGGAGTAAAAAAACACCACTAGCTTCAACAGATTTATATTAGATTGGTTCCATTTGTGCTGAACTACCACAAAACTCTTTTAGCCTTGGAATTGGCAGCTTAGTTACATTACTGTAAAGGTCCTGGTCACTGCACCAGAGATAAGATTACAGAAGGCTTTTCCTTTTAATGGCATTTCTGCCAGCTTGTACTTCTGTCATGAATATTCTTTTAAAATAGCCCTCCGAAGGCAATTAAGAAAAACAAAAAAATAAGGAGAACAAAGAGACTGTCATTAGTAATCCAAGTAGGGTTTCGTTTCTGAGAAAGGATTAACAATGAAGACAAAGAGCAGAATGAGAAGGCAATTGATGTTGCCATTATCAGCAATTTCGTCAAATTAAGTTGGCAAGTCTTGTATTCAGCATGCAATATTCATTGTGAATTGGCATTTGAAAAGATTTGTAAGAATTAAAAATAAGTCTTTAGAGCAGGGCAGTAGGAACATGGTCTGGATTGGGACCTTGGGTAAATTCCATCAGGACACCACTGCGGCTCTAGCTGTGCAATATGTCACTTGGTTCTGGGGAGATCCTGTAGTTTTTCACTAGTCTCTGGATCTCTCAGGGAAAAGTTAAGCACATGAAGTTTTTATCAGACCAGCCAAAACTGGAGTGTATGCATTGCTTTCTGCTTTGCAGATCTATGTAGAAACTACATAACAGACATCAGCAAATTTAAATGAGTAGCCTGGTCTAGAGTGAAGGAGACGTTAATAATATTATGGTGAAAGGAAATGAGTTGGAAATTTCTTTCTTTGCAATTGTGAAGAGCTTCACCATGTAACTAAAGATGAGTTTCAACAGACTATGTGGTAGAGATGGCTGAAGAACTTCAGCTAATTTATAACAAGAGAGGATTTGCTTGGTGAGGAGCTCACTCCAGTCAGAGGAATGCCATGTTACTGAACATGGGGAATTTCAGAAGGAAAAATAGTAGCCAATGAACTATGTTGTGATATTAACACTGGCAGTTTCCTTCAGCTCATATCATCAAGCCAATATCATCAAGAAGATGGGAAACGTCAGGTTGTTGCCTGTGCCTAGAACCCCTTCAGGTTCTAAGGTACTGCCTTGAAATGCTGGGCTGGTGGCTTCTTGAGTCTGATCCCAGTCCTGTCAAGGAATGCATTGAAACGCCTCGATTTCAACCTGATGCAGAATGAGAAAACCACACAAAGTGTCCTAGGATGAGAGATATGTTCAAATAATGTCATCAACAAATCTGATGTCCTTTTCTCTGTTCTTTAGCATCTTCTAGCTTTGCTCAGCCAAAGCTCATGAATTCACAAAACCAGAAGAGACCATCTTGTTGCCATTTATCCCTGCACACTTGCTCCGTGCAGTGCTTCTCTCAGCATTTCCCACCATTCTTTCCTGTCCTGTGTCTCTGCTGCTCGTGCCTCTTTTCCCCTCTGCTTTTCCTGCTTTCTCTCCTACTTTTGTCTGCTGCTCCCCATTGCGCCTCTGTTACTCCTTTTGTTGTGTCCCTTGCTGGTGCGTGCACTGCTCCTCCTTCGGCCTCCCCTGCTCCTCCTGCTCCTTCTCCCTGTGCATCCAGCCACTTCCCCTTGTATATCTGCTGCTCTGCCATACACAGCTGCTGCTCTTCTCCCCACCTCCACTACTCCCGCTGCTGCTGCTCCAAAAAACAGTTTTGACCAGCTCTACTTCCAAACAATGAGGCTTTGACCTCTTTCCCCTGGGAGAAGATTTCACAGCCAAACACGTCTCACTGGCAGGAGCTTTTCCTGATATTCAGCCTGTTTCCTTCTCCCATTGCTCCTACTTAAATCTCTTTATATTGAACTAACAGCTCCCGCCCCAGGCTAGGTGCTTTACCCCTCCTTTTCTGACTATGGCAGAGAAGGGCTAGATACAGCTAGAGAGGCCAAAATGAACAGGGACACCCTCATAATACAGGGCACTGTGCATCCAAGTAAGCAAGCTCCTGTTGAACCCAGGAGGAGCAGAACAAACACACTTACCATAATGAAAAATAGGCCACATGCCTTACAAAAATTCACCAAAGGCCAAATCTTGATCAGTTTTTATCCATCTGAAGGAAAGATAGTCATACGGACAGCTGTGTCAACAGCCTGTGAGCCAAAGGCTGAGTGAATCTGAGCTTCTGGAGGGGGGACAGTGATTTGAAATAGGTGAATAAGGCCCAAACTGATTAAGTTTGGATGCAGAGGGAGAGGCTTGAATCCAGGAGGGAGAGAAGAAAAACATTAAACTCACACAGAGTACAAAAGCAGGAGAGACCAAGTTTAGGTAGCGCAAAAGAAAGCAAAGAAATATGACAGACCATATGGAAAGGAGAGGGGCGGGAGGGCGGTATGAGCAGCTGGAGGTGGGCTGAGGTGCATTTTGTGACCTGTAATGGGATGACATGGGGTGAATGGGACCGAAGACGAGTGCATATCTCATAGTCAGGTCAACAAACTGTGGAAGTGACTGAAGCCAGCTGTGAGGAGACTTGTGTTTTAGGGGCAAAAACTGTCTTTTGACTAAGTGTTAGAAAATTGTTAAGCGGAAGAGGACTTTAAGACTGATACTGAAGTTTCATTTCCAATTTACAATTTCTGAGGCAGCCAGCTGATGTCTGTATACATTTCTCAATGGCTGGTGTGAAACTGAACTGGTCATCTATGGTCATCTATCATTCTATGATCTACCCACCCAGTCACCTAGACACCTCCTTGCTAGGGTCAGCACAGCTGCCAAGGATAGAGACTGGAGTTTTACCAGGGAGAGTAACTGAACTGCTGTAGAAAGGCTGTTCCTCCTTATCCTATTTGCCAGCCACATCTTCCTGCCACTTTCTTGGCTCTGGCACTTGTTTTCACCCTTCCATTAGCTGATCCAACTCACTAAAGCAGGGAGTAGGACCATACAGCCAGGCACAGGATAGTGGAGCATGATTTCTCCTTATCAGAGGCAAGACTTTAACCTAGCCCGGTGGACAAGGCAATACAGCCTGAGTGAGCATCTTCTCTCCGGTGTCTTAAAATGTGCTAACCAATTCGTACCATTAGCACATTGTTAGGGCTGATCATTTTCCTAGTCTAGACAGGCCTTTCAAGCAGACATGCAGATCTGCCTTCAGGCATTTTGTCAGGGCAGTCCTCAAAAGTACTTTCAGAGGCTCAAAAGACAACTTCAGATGGCAATTTGGAATCTTACTCTTAGTGATTAAAACAGCTTATTTTGGCCAGTCCAAAAGCTAAATTATTAATACTAGCTTCATTAATAGCAGTGAAGACTGCTCATTAGAAATTATAATGGCACTGAACAACATAACAGATCCCCAATAGTGTAAATCAACCTAGCCCCAATTATTTAATGAAGCTACAGTTGCTTACAGCAGCCAAGGACCTGCCCTAACATTTTCTCGCTTTTGCGTGTACCTAACATAACATCACAACCTTCTTGCTCAATTTTTCTGCCATTCTTATAATTTTTCCCTTAGAGGGCTTCTTTAGACATAGCAAAGACTGCTTGGTAATTTTTATGTCTAGCCTCCTATTTCCCTTGCTGCTCCCCCATGCAGTAATTTGTGTGGGGAAAAGGTAAATCAGAGCCACATGTTCCCTTTATAAGCCTTTATAAAAGGGCAGCAGCAGTATCGTTTGCTGTGAATTCACCAGGATTAGTCAAAATGCTGTTAACTATGGAGAAGATCACAGTATAAGCATGCTCCCTCTGTTTTGCACATTACTGTTAGGATAAGCTTAGTTTCTTCTATCTGTATCAGTGGCAGCTGAGGGTGGTATAACACATCCCAGGGACTTTCCTAGGCAGAGGGCTCTCCCTGACACAGGCTGGCACAATTAGATATGCTGTGCTCAGCCAACATGTGGTACCTGATGAAATGTGGGTATTAGCCGAGGATGGAGAAAATACAAATATTTTAAAAGTCTTAGTTACCACCCCCATGAAAAGAGCTAGTCAAAATCAGGTTTTAGTTGCTCGGTGAAAAAATAGGAGAGGTGGATAACACTGAGATTTTTTTCCAATAAAACTATAATATTCAGCTAAATAAGAAAACACAACATTTTTATTTTGAAACATCATTATTGGTGTGTGTGTATGTTTTAATATGTCTTCTCTCCTGTATTGGGAAGGAAATGTGCATGCCTTGTGTCACTGGTTACATCCCACCATGGGAGATATGGTCCAACCAGTTTCTACAGCTCTAGAACAAAGATTAGCATTCTTACTGGATCAAAGAAAAAACTCAGTTATTAATATCATGCCTAGGGACTGACAGTCCACTGAGCCATGGCACTCTGAACCATGATCTACTCCAATGAAGTCAAGAGCATCACTGTATAATTAAACTTATCCAAGTGGAGACTAAAAGTCTTGTTCTTATTCTGGCTCTTGTATGTGTTCCCAGTTATGCCAATTAGCATTTCCTGAAGACTGACCGTTAAACCACTCGTCACCAGTGGAAGAGTGCAATGCTGGCTATTTGAGCAGGTATTTAATTCTTCCCACCAGGTATTTTTAGGAACTATTTGTTTAATCCCACATTTACTTGGTTTTACATCTTCATTTGAGGTCACATATGTACAAAAACATTGTGCTGGGCCTGCATTTACTCTGGAAATCCACTGATCATTTCAGCACTTCAGATAACGCTCTTGCAGAAGGCCAGTGCTTGTTTTTAACACATTTGCTTAAAACCAGTGCTTTGCTTAAAACCAGTGCTTTCCAGAGTGTTTCAAAAAACAGTTATCAATAACTTTAAATGAACACTTGCTTAACATGCAATCAGTTCTGAACTACTCAATCATATCACCTGTAGTCATGTGGCTTCAAAGATCAGTCTTTTCTTCTGCCAGACTGAGCGTTGGAAGGACTTGGACATTGTAGCCACTGGTACTGGAAGATTTTTTCCCAAAATTGATGCTGTTATTCATTTCAGGCTGAAAGACTGGGAATTTTTCCCCACTTCATTTTAGGCCCTGAGACCTTCAGTGCTTCCCTGAAGCTACCAGGACTGATTCTCAATGAATGATACCTGAATGGCTTTGCTTTAAAGACAGAAAAAGCTCTTGCAGTGGGACCTAATATTTGTGTAGACCATGTCCATCACCTGGTCCAGATTTTGCACAGAGACAGCATGCATTGCCATAGGCCTCGTTTGACAGGAGATACTGCACCTGAGGTGTAGAATAAAGTTCATCAACATAACATATAACATGTGCTAGATGATATAATATACCATATCTCCCTTTCAGCAGAAAACTAACTGTGACTGCAGTGTAGAACCCCAGCCAATATGTTTACCAGCTTTCTGATGTAAATAAGGATGGGGCCACACAAGCTTACAACATGATGAA
The DNA here is from genome assembly GCA_013400555.1 of Jacana jacana. Classification (NCBI taxonomy): domain Eukaryota; kingdom Metazoa; phylum Chordata; class Aves; order Charadriiformes; family Jacanidae; genus Jacana; species Jacana jacana. Next base: position 74,436 of record VZTM01036169.1, read on the forward strand.
CTTGGCTATGAACCAACTAGCACGAGCACCAACTTACCTGATAAGCAGTTGCTCAGCATGGCCCAACATGAAGGTGAGGTGGCTATCTCTCCTCCTCCCAGGGCCAAACAGTCTCAGGTTACTCCATGCTTGCTGTGGGTAGGGGCATGTTTCTGCACTGGAAGTTTCACAGCCTTTGATGATTTAATGTGTCTGTACCCTGAGGACAGGACTAAGTATTCCTGGTTTTCAGTCACAACTTCCCATCTTTTTGAAACACACTTAACTCTTCTTTACTCTTTTCCTTTCCACTTTGCTGGCTTAGCCCAAGGTTTGGTCAGGTGAGATGGCTCTGGGAAGCTTTCCCACTGTGGAGATAGCTACTCCATTACCTCTGTTACTGTACATTTGTTTAATTAATTGCTCATTTTGTTCCCGACCTGTTGTGCTGGCCCAGTGCACTTACAGTATGCATGAGTGCTTAAAAGGTGACGAGGCTCCTAGGGATGACTCTGTCCCTTTCATTTATTTATAGAAGTTGAGCACATGATCCCTTATTAATTGCAGGCACTGTTGGCTCAGCCTGACTGGAGATAAAGTGGCACAGGCTCCAGCCCTTCTGAGCTGGCACTGACGGCCAGCAAGGCAGTGAGGACTATGCTGCAGGGAGTGGGACTGATCAGTCTAGATCAGGAAAGCAATTAAACTTTATGTGGCATTTGAACTGTGGACCTGGAGGTGCACAAAATAGCCTTTGGCCACTCTAAGATCTTTTTTTTAAGTGCTGTGACTACTTAACAGAGGTAATTGTAAGAGCATAAATCAAGGGTTCTGTCATTCCTCGGGAGGCCAACATTTATCACAGCAGACCTTAAAATGAATTTGAAGCATAGAAATTATGAGAATTTACGTAGCAAATGACTTATTGTCAACAGGCCACGTAGCAGAGGCTTTAGCAACAGCAGCTGAGACGAGCAGCCTCATCAGTGGAGGGGCTTATATTTAAGCACTGAACTATGGCAAAAGTTGACACATGGTTCTTCGTGTAGGACTGCTGGATTAAACAGCCCAAACAGCCTGTTCTTATCTCTGAACTGCTCTTTCAGATGTGCCATGGAGTGAACCAGGGCCATTTGGTCAGTCTGGGTCCTCATCCAACCCCACAAACAGCTGCAATGGCAAACTGAGGAGGGGGTGGCACAGGGTGGGAAGGGGAAAGGATGTGAGGGCTGATTGAGCCAGCACTGCTGCTAAAAGCCATCCTTGTCAGATGGGGTCCCAGCAGTCCAAGGCCCTTGGATATTGCCCCTTTCTGCTTCTTTCTTGAAGCTTGCTCAAGTGCCAAGCTGAGGATTCCCAGGTACACTTCATGCACCTTCCCAGTCCTTGGTGTGTGAGTAAGGAGGGGGTAGAGTGGGATGTTGTGGGGCAGGGATGTGCTGCACCTGGGTAAAACATAGTCAGTAGAGGTTACATCGGTGAATGCTTGGAGGGCAAGGGATGAAAGAAGGTGACAAGCAGTTGTCCTCCACGGTAGATCTGTGGATTTGCAGCAGTCCACTGAAGCATAAAACCTTCCTTGCCAGGCTACCTCAGGTCCAGCACAGAGAATTTATTGTCCTGGATTCAGGCCCAAGGACTCCAGCTCTGGCTCTGCTGCTATCTGAGTAGTCTGGGACCAGCATTTTACCTGTAGTTCACTTTTTGCCATCTGTTAAACATCTTAAGAAATTTGTGCTGAATGTCGAACATGCTGAGTTCTGTATCAACTGGGTTATAATTAATGAGTGGTTGTGATGTGACTGTTGGAAGACTTCCACAGAAAGTGGAGCTTCTTTTATCCCAGCAGCTCTGCTCCCCCTGTTCATCCTCCGTACGTTCCCTGTGGGTATGTGTAGCCAAATCACACAGTACTGATCTGGATTTCCTTGTTAAGCACTGCTTTTTTTCCAACGCAAAAAGGAGATGCCAAAGAAGGTTGTTGACTTCGTGTAATTTCTCTGAGGTGCTCAGATACCGAGCTGCTGAGCATACTCTTGATAGATGAGATTAGATAAAGAAGGAGTGAGATCAAATAGCAGTTTTCTGTTACTACCTTCCAGACAGTTGAGATGGAGCTCAGATACTAATGCGATGGGCATCCTAGAAACACCTAAGAAAGATAGGTCATTGAGAAGCAACTAAATAAACCATTCTCTCCCCTACAATTGTGGCTATACAGACACTTTCCCCCAGCCCATTAAACTCTTCTCTGTTCCCAAGAGGCAGCAGTCTGTGTCTCTATAGGTATAAAATTTCGGTGTCTTTTTGTCTGCCTGTGGTGACTGTTGGAAAGCTGGGTTTAAAGAGGAGTATGTAGCAAAATGCACATTTGTACATATGAAACTTTAAAAATTAATTATAAAAAATGCTATATCCTTTTTAAAATTAGCAAGAGTGATTATTCTAATTGCCATGGTGTTCGATTAGAGAGCTAGGAAGTTTGCAAAGTATACTTCTGCTAACAGATTGAACTTGACAATGTTTTGTGAACTAAACCCATGCCTTGGAAAGGCTTTGATGTATATTTTGTCTAAACGAGAACACAAGTAGTTAGTGGATTGTTAGCATCAATTAAGTTCAGAAGAGTGCTGCTCTACTGGGATTTAAATCTTTCTCTCAGTGGTAATACTTGCCATCTAGTTTTGATCAATAGGTAGAAAAGCATAGCTAGCTTCCAGGAAAATTTTCACGGAAGCTGTAATGGGAATTATTTTTTTGCTGAAATACTTGGGAGTGATGTGGGGAAAAAGATGGCAAATCAAATCTTCCCACAGGAAGGCACAATATTAAAGAAGAATTCCAAGCACTTGCATCCAGAGACATCCCGGGTCATCATCATCCTCTGTCCTGTTCCCCTTGTATTCTGGACAGACCATTCACACGTATCAAAACATGTAGAGGATTTGGGACCATGGGATCCATGGAAATACAGTTTCTATGGCCTTCCTGGGATCACTTTCCTCCTGGTCTTCTACCCTCACTGGATCAGAGAGGCTCTTCCCATGAAGAGAAATGTGAGAAGAGTTTTGTGCTTTGGCTCTGAGATCAGTACATTTCAACTATGATGCCTGAGATTTAGCAGCCGGGGTTGTGCTCTGGGTGTGCGAGGCAAACTGCCGTGTGTTCATGCCTGGAGAAGGACAGCATTTGCAGAAGAAGGTGCTTACAAAAGCTTCCACTTTATTCTTGAACAAGGACACCTTGCACTCCACAAACTTCTCTTGGGGTTCATTCTTGACACAGGTCTCTCCTCCTTGGAGATTAGAACAATATAGCGGTCATGCCCACAGTAGAACAAAGAAACATCCCCTTATGCTGAGCCAGCACAGTAGCAACACCATTAGTTAGAAGAAGAAATTATGAGCCAGTGTAGCCGTATGTCTCTAAACAGTGACACTGATGAGGCTGTATTGCCATCTGTGCCATTTAGAGCTGCAGTGCCAAAGAACGAAAGTATTTTTAGCATCACATCAGCCAGCTCTGCTCAGGGATGTTCAACACTGAAGTGAGTAAGAGGAGATTTCTAGAGTGTCTCACTTCCTGTGACATCACTGTCTCAGAAATCCTAGCATCCTTTCCTCAGGAGGAAGTTTCTGGCTACCTTTGGCATCACTGGATGATGACTTTGCGTGCCTGTGTTTAGGCCCTGGATCAGTGCCCGATTTTCAAATCCCATACACTTCGTGTTACAAGGAGTGCCCCTTCTGACCCTGGCATCTCTCTTCCATCTCAGGCTGAGACTACAGAGGTCTGGGCCAGCAACTTCTCCATTACCTCTCCGGTAAGAGTCAGTTCTTCCGACGAGACATGGTCTCCAGAAGTCCCCAGTGCGGCGGTGTGCATTCCAGATTCCACTTCAATTATTCACACGGGGCTGCAGTGTGCTGCCTGCTACTCAGACAGCCTTTCTCTCTCACTTTTCTTTTAAATAAGACGTGCTCTCCTCTAACCACAGAGAAAGGTCTCAAGAGCTGACATGTATTTACTCTAAGTAGTTGAAAAAGAGATGTCCTGTAAGGTATCAGCAGCAATCCCAAAGACAGTTTTGGTGAAACACATTCGGAGAGACTTGTACCATCTGAATTGATTTGGCAATTAAAAAAGAGCAAATCTCCAGGTCTCTGTCCCTCAATCTTTGGAGACTTGGAGCCTGCACCTGAGCTTTGAGGCACTGATGGTAGGTTTAAAATACCATGTTTTCTATTTTAAAAACACAAAAACCCTGTACCTGTAAAGCTGCTTTTTGTGCTGAAGGATTTGTTCTCCTTGACCCTGAGAATGCAAACTGAACTGTTAAAAGTCTGGTCTTAGGGAGGCTGTAAGGTTGCTTGTGACCTGTTGGAAGCGCTTTGCTCTTGTGCTCACAATACCTCAGAGAAGACCAGCCATTGGCATCACCATACAGGAATCCAAACTGTGCAGCACAGCTGGCAGGCCACATCTGGGGTTTCTAAATATACAGATGTGATAGACTAATTAGAGATGGCATTTAGAATGGGATTTTCCATTGTAGTCCCAGAAAGTCTCAGATTTCACCTACAAATGGGGTACTCTGACTGGCAGCCCAAGGGCCACAATTTGCCCACAGAAGAAAATTCCTTTGCTTTGCTGGAAATGGGGAACAGCTGCTAGGGCTGCACACAAGGGCCAACAGCTGAATGACCCCTATGGTGCCTGTACATAATCAATTATTAAGAGTCAGGACCTGCCACTGTTGTGTCCACATGACCTGCAAGGCAGGTTGTGGGGAGAGGGCTGCAGAAGGATTTAGCCAGAATCACCTGGAAAGGCTGCATTGTCCTGCTCATGGCCGGTGTGGCTCGGGGGGGAGCATGCAGTTTGTTTTACACCAGACTGCTAGGTCAGACAGGGTCAGCAGGACAGTAGATCATACAGCTTTTAGCTGTGTTCAAATTCTACAGATCTTTGTAGGATAAAAAAGGGTGGGCTGGCATCAGCTGTACCACTGCTAATAGCATTGGCTGGCTTTTTGCTGTGAAGTATTGTTTGTACTGTCTAAGAGCAGGTACTATACATTAACTGAAAAAAGGCTCATTTTTATATACCAAGGCCAAGACACGGTAAGGCCTGGTTTTGCCAAATATCTCCACTGCTGCTTTTGAGTTCATGAGCTCCTATTAGACAACCAACATCCTGGAGCAGCTGGTATTGGGAGTGAGAGCAGCCAGGGCGATGAGTGGAGAAATACTGAAGGAAATCAGGAAGTCTGTGGCATGTGTGGCCTCACCCCTCCCTAGTTCTTAGGCATTTACCTGTGGCCTTCAGTTGGTTCCTGTGTGCAATGGGGGTTCACAGCCTCCGGGTTATTTCCTAAGAATACTCATCCCTTTGGGACACAAGTAACTGGCTCATCAGGCATGTGCTTGTCATTGTAACCACCCTACTTATTAGGGCAAGGCACAAAATACGCAGCTGTAACAACTTCCATTCAAAAGCAAGGCTGGGAGAGGAGACAGCCACATGCCTCTTGTGTCATGGATGGTGGTTAGCTCCCACAGCAGGGAAATGTCAAGAAACAGAGCGGTGTCCTGTGGTTTTGCACGTCTGCTTCATGGCTCCTGGAAGCTCTGTGTGTTAACTATGGTGTAGCAAGAGTTTGGCAGTAGCACAGAGTGTGTGGAAGCCATCGGGCCTTGCAATCAGTAAGGACACTTGTAAGTAGGTCTCACTTTGAACAAAGACAGAACTCCTAGAGCAACTTTTCCTAAATTTCCAACCCTTCCAAGTCTGTGTGTCCAGTCAGCCTTGTTTAGGTTTTACATAAATAGTATAGACTCCTTTGTACACTTTGTATTCATGTCCTGCACACCTATCTGATCACATAACCATCTCCTGGCTTTCCAGTTGAGTCACAGCACCAGCTTCACTGACTGTATGTTCTTGCTGTGGTTGTGTGCACGAGTATCAGTATTAGCAACACCAAGTACCTGACAATCGTGAACCAAGCCACAAAAAGGCAAAACTTTGCTTTAAGAAACACATGTTTTTAAGAAGTTTGTAGTTTTCATTCTACCTGACTCCTTGCATTTCAGTATTGTGAATTTTCTCCTCCATCACCATGGCTAGAAATAATATTTTGGCCCATGAAAGGGGCATGCCAGAAAGCACTAGATGTCTTGAGGCTCACAATTAATTATTTGAATTGACAATGTTGTTTGGCTGTTTGGAAGACTAACTAGCATTTAAACCCAGAGCATGAAAAAATCTGAAGTGGGTAGAAAATAATGTGGGCCTGGAAGGCTAGCTGACTCTGCAAATGTGTAAAGGGCAGTGAAGGATGAGTAGAGCGGTGCCAGCTGCCTGCACAGTCCCTCGCCTGCCACGTGCTTCACATGTGGCCTTGGGCACGTCACTTGTCTTCCCTGGGACTCGGCTTCTTGCCATCATGAAAGGTGGGACATTTCCTCACTGCACATTGGTGCGTTGGAGACAGGTATGTTACAAGGGAGATGGGTTGGGGCAGTAAGGTTGCTAAGATTTGTTCTACAAGGTCAGAATAATAGAGAATTAGGGTTAGCCTGGATTCAGAAATGGAATTTGTTTATTATATTAAAACTGTTTTAGGAGATAAAGACATTAAAAGTAAAATATTTCTCCCCTCCCCCACCAAAAAGAAACTCCACCCCTTCAACTGGATTCTGCTACACCAGCTTGTTAAAAAAATCTCACTTGTCTTTTCTCTTCAGCCATTCTGAAATATGAGTGTTGGGTTTTTTTTCTCATTTTGTTCTTAAATCAAAGGTGCATTAGGCATCTTCATCCAGGTATAACCAAAGCTGTTTGGTTTACATTAATTTGTGGGCCTTCAGATTAGTTCTCAGTCATCTCTCTCAAGGACTTCAATGAAAATGTTTAAAAAGGTATTGCCAAGTAGGATACAAAGAGGAGCTTGGATTCAGAATTTATTAGTGGGAAGATCCCTTGAGGTCTTTACACTTCAATGCAAATAGCTCTGCATGTCTGTGGTCTATGGTGCCACTGAAGCTCAGATGTGATATTTTAGGGATGCCATCAAACAGTCTGGTCTCCTTGCAGAAAAGAGGAGCCAGGCTTCCCCAGCAAGACTCTGCCTTGCAAACCTCATGTGGCTCTGTCTGAACTGAGCCAGGGACCCCATGGCTCATACACCACTCCAGGTTCAGCTGCCTGAGAGCTCGCTGCAGCTCCCTTCAGCCTCCTTCGCTTTTCTCCATGGGGCTGTAACGAAGCTGAGTTACAACCACAATAAAGATGTACCTAAAGGAGAACTAGACCATGCTTTGTAATCAACCCTCCAAAGCTTTTGTGGGTTAGCAACACAGTTCCACTTTTGACTCATCTCTAGAAATGAACTTCCTTTCTCTCTGCCAAAATAGGTGACCTGCCCAGCCAGTCTGACGCAAGGTAATTTGTCCTGTTTATCTGATGACTTTGATAAGGTGTAGAGATTACTGCTCCTCCTTCATACTAAAGTACCAGTTTGTTTATACGCTATAATCCCAAGTGACTTTTTTTATGGTGGGAGCTTGAACATGACAATAATTTGAAGAGAAATCTTGGTTGTAAAACTCAAAAAGCACTTTAAATACACTCTTGGTGTCTTTTGTTCCAGCTTGCGCGTTATCCCTAGTCCTGGCCCCTCTCAGCAGTCACGAGATAAGCTTCGAAGAAACAAGGCCGTTGATTGACGGCTCATTAGAAGTTGCAAGAGCAGCAGAAGGGAGCCTGCCAGCAGCCAGGGCTCACTGCCTGCCTGGCCGGGAGCCGCTGGTCAGCACTGGCCTGAGAGGAACAAAGACTGCGGGAGACACTGGAGGAAAACAACATGAAATTTTCATGGTGCTCGAGAAAGGCCAGGTGTAATGGATCAGGGCCAAAGTCTCCCCTGCCCCCACTGCCCCACCGCATAGATTTACTTTCTATATATAGGCACAAACGCAGAGCATAGGTTGTGCCATGCAGCACGTACACATGCACACGAATTCAGGGAATCCAGACTCAATTTATCTGTCGATCCATTTATAAATGAAAGGCTCCAAGTACGTACAGTGTTAATATCTGTACATATTAGATGTCATGGCTCCAGCCTTAGATAAGGTCACACACTGAGCCAACCTCACCCCTGCTGCGTAAGCCAGGCAAGGTTTACTAGGATTGAATTTGGCTTAAGGAGCCTGCCTGTAGTTATGTTTGTTTTTACAAACCTTGTTTATCCCTCCTGTAAGCATATTCCTCATCATTAGAAGACTTCTACCAGGCACATGCCAATCCACCTTCAACCCACCAACCGGGATTTCTGTTTCTTTAGCTTCCCTCAGGGGTCTTTCAAGTCCCCTGGTTCATGCTGGAGGGCGCTGGCATCAAAGCCCCTTCTCACCATGCAGGGCTGTTGACAGCCCTCCCTCAGTCCTGGGAGTGCTAAACAGGAGAGAGGCGGTCATAACAAATTAATGCAAGGAAAATTAGCCTTCGCCCTTTGTATACAATGTCATCTGACAATAGCTACAAGTGATTTTTAATTTAAATTTTCTAATTCAAATTTTTCAACTTTCAGTTGAAGTGATTTTTAGTTGAAATTTTCCAATGGTCTTTTTTTTTCTCAAATCCTCCTTTTTCCATGCTGAGAAAATGTATATGTATAAGTAAATGTTTAATGTATAAGTAGGTGTACTTGGTGTTGAAGATTGTATTATTACTATTCCTGTAGGTCACCTAGTCAGACTTCTTGTGTAAGTACTCAGAAAAAAACAATTATTTATCTTACCTAGTAGCTATCTAACTTCTAGTTATCCTCTAGCTATCTACTTTTCATGAATCCTCAAATACAAGGGCTTTACATTTTTCTTTTAAACTTTGGTATTAGTAGAAATTCACTGTACAAGTGGACCAGCATGGCTGCTTTATCTTTATTTTGACATTTTGATACATTAAATAGATACGGGATCTTTTGTAGGATGCTTCTAAATCTGGGACATCCTGGAGAAAACACTGGAATTCAACAGAAAATGTCTGAAAGAAGAGTGAGGTGGGTTATAACCACTGCTGTTAGACTGTTTAAGCTTTGATACTCTCACATCCTGCTGGAATTTAGGCGATGCTTCTATTTGCATAAAGACTTTATGGGTTGAGGAGAGATAGTATTTTGTGAAATGGATAAGCTGAGACTGTAGGCATTATTATGGCATGGAATTTAAGTCCATTACCTCCATTCTTCACTAAGCATAGATTATTATTAAATTCACTTGTTATTAGTGTTACGTGGGCATAAAATGGAGGTAAACAAGCATATAGTCTAGAACTCATTTTCAAAAGGAGAAAAGTTATCTTTCCTATAATACATTAATAATATTTTTCACTTCTTAAATGTGCTTTCTCTTCAGAACTCAAAGAGTTATAAAGTTGATGCCTAAAATGATATCTTTATTTTAGGAATAGCAACACTAAGTCCTGAACCAGGCAAGGTGATTCGCCTAAGCAGCCCCACAGATTCATTTCAAGCCATCTTTCATTCCATTGTTCTACCTTCTGCTCATGCCAGACCTAATTTGACTTTCACCGAACCACTGAATTTACTCATGATTCTTCAGAAAAACTTCCCAAGTGCTGTAAAACACGACAAAGTAATAAGGACCAGAGCTTGCATGGAGAAATCGCTGATTCTAGTAGAAGTTTAGGGATGGGGAACTCTCAGAGAATCACCAAAGGCACGGCTGTAGCGGAAAGCCCGTGTGTGCATGTGGAGGCAAAGACCCTTTCAAAAATTGCTGCCACAGCACAGCGATACACAAAAAGGCACGAGACGTAACCTTTCTCCTACATTGTAATCCAGCCCTTCCCTAAGTGGCTGCAGTGAATTGAAAGGAAATATTGAAGCGAGCGGCTCATTCTTCTGGCGTGGGGCTGTGTGGGCTTCCTCGAGCCTCGCGCCACACAAAGGCGAGCACTGCTCTGCAGGGACCCGGCCATCCCCGGGGGCCCCGCGCGGGACCTGCCATATCCCTCCATTGTGATTTCCCTTCGAAAATAGTCTCGTGTGTTACAAAAAGTCCAAAACACAATAGTGTGACTCAGCAGTTTGGATCTGCAGGCTACCAAGCCAAACCTGTGAAGGTGCCATTGCTTGTGACCGAAAGAGGGGTCACATGCCGTCCACTTTTGAACCTTGCTTCACAGCCAGCCATCAGTAAAGTAGTCCAACAAGCTCATGTCTGTGCTGGTGCCATGCTGCTGGATGTCCCTGTGCAGCTGTATAACTTAGTGTGAGATGCTGAAAGAGCAGGCCTTCAAGGAAAGCATACACAGAAATAATATAATGGTCAAACCTGCCTTGTGATTTTGGGAGGCCAGCTAGTATCTCTGTTTGGACATCAAAAAATCGTTAGGCCTGCAGATGGGGGCAGCTATCTCAGCTTCCCTCTCAGTGAATCAGGATGGACACTGTCTGTCTCTCTGTTACAATAACAATACCATTTGTAAAGTGCTTTGACAACAGAAAGCACCAGCTACAGCTAGTAACATTCTGCAGCAGTGCTGGTGGCTGGAGTCACCGGTCCCCTTCCTTGGCAGTGGAGAATAAGAGAAAGAAGACTGAAAGAAAAAATGAGACCAGGTGGTATAAAGCAAGGGGACTAGCAGAGCAGCAAAGGTGATGGAAGACAAGAGGGGAGATGCTGTTAGGGAAGAGAAGCTGAGATGTGAGAATGAAAAAGAAGCAGAAAACTGTAACAAAACAGAAGGAATAGGGAAAGAGAATACGAAAGTTGCTTTGACCAGAAAGAGTCCTTCTGGTTAGTCCCCTGGGAAGGATAGGGATGAGTCAGGTCAGGCATGTGGCTGCACAGCAGCGGCAGGGGGAGGCAGGGTGCTTCCCCAAGGGGAACCAACCAGTCCTGAGTCATAAATGCAGAGAGGGAGGGCGCTGCCCCTCCATGGCCCCACAGCATCGCGTGCCCCACAGTGAAAGCCACTGAGAGATGGGACCCACAGCTCTCAGCCCGCTGCCTGGCTTTGCTGGCCCCAGCTTCTCCTCTCTTCACCTGCTCCTCCTGCTGCTCTGACACCAGCAGTTAGCCTGCTGTCTCTCTGAAATCCTCAAAAAAGTTTTCATTGCCCCAGGTTCGTGGGTACTCCACTGGCCTTCAACCTCCCCATTTTGGTTTCCCCACTTTGATTTCCCTCTAAGTTTTCCTCCAACCTGAAGTTCAGATCTTAAAATCTGTGGCAATGCTCAGGTGTGACTTCTGCACCTGAGGTACACATGGACATTTGAAAAGATGTCCATTTGTGGTTTGATACTTTCCAATATATCTCTTTGAAATGAAGTGTGAAATTTCTTCAGTTGCAAGCCGCTTTTTCCATGGAATTTTTGGCAGCCATTATGTTTATGTTTCCCTTTAAAGAGGAGACAACTCATGTGTTTTGCTGGGGTTTGTGTTCCAAACTGTTGTATTTTGAGTGAGTAACACCCCATTTTGTCTTTTCTTCTCACAAAAATAGATCCATTAAAAAATAGGGAGCAAATAATGAAGATTGGTCCAGTGAGTTTCACGTTCTGAGTTTTGCATGTGTCAATCTGCTGTGCCTCTGCATGGCCTCAGCACTGGAGGACAGGAGTTTGAAGGAAGACAATCTGCCTTTAGCAGAATGGACAAAATTACTGCTTGCCACCTGCTGGCACCTTTTGAAGGCACTCAGTGTGTTTTCTGCCACAATATTCTCCACACCACACACCTGTAGAACCTGAAGCACAAACTAAGTAAGTGGATCCCACTGTGCCTTTGGCAGAACTAGGATGCAGGTGTCACCTCCTGACATTCTTTGTCCTGTGCAGCTCTTCCTGCCCTGTCAGTCCTGGCCGTGAGTCACCCGGTGGGTTTTCGTGAGGTGTCCATAAATTGAAACAGAGAAAGAAAGCACAAACATCTCTCCAGATTTAAGGAGAGACTTCACTGTAGTTTTGTAAGAGGATCTCATCTATCTCTTTAATAAGTAAAGAATTTGGGTGACACAGGACCTTCTTGTCTCCAGTGGAGGACATTTTTTCCCCGGGGAACCTGAAGCTCGGTTATTAAAAATGAAAATCTGTCTCGGCCTTTCAACTCAGTTCTTGGAAACACCAGCTGTTAAAAAGGGGGGAGTTAAAGAGGAACCAAACCAAGGGAACCCTTTTCAGATAAAACTCTCCTGTGATCTTGGTACCAGGACGGCTGCATCTGACTGCCTGGAGGAGAAGAGGTGAGCTATGAGGCTTGTTACAGATCATGCAGCAACTGCTGCATTTCCCCTCAGCCGCTGCCTGCCGGGCGTGCTGGGCTCCACAGCTCAAACCCAAAGAAAACAGCCCAAAACTGCCTGCTGCAACTCCCTGGGCTGGTGTGGGAAACGGGTTTGCACAATCGTTAGAGGTACTGGTATGAACTGGTGAATCGTTAGTTGCAAACGTTCTTTCAGGAAAATTGTAAGGCGTCTCCTGTTCTGCCAAATTATTTTCAGACTGATTTTCCAAGATTTGAGATTTTCCAGAAGGTTGTTTTCTTTTTCCTACCCAAGCTGTAAAATCTATCCTTTCTAATCTTACTGGAATTTGGAGATGATTTGCCACTGAATTTACTGGGAGAAGAATAAGGTCCTCAGTTTTCTGTTAGTCCTTATGAGTATACATAAAAAAATACTACATTTACAATGAAAACAGTGCAAACAAAAAGTCAAGGAAGCAAAAGGAAATTTTTCTACAAACAGTGAATTTATTTTGCCTTCACAGCAATTTTTAACATGTTTTATTAAAAAACTTGTCATACAAGGAGAGTTTACTAACATTTTTAGCTGAAGATAATAAGGACAAACATCAAACAGTACTGCAAGAATATTCTGGGGGTGGTGAAATAGAGGACATACATAGATCTAAATAGAAAAATGGAATTTACAAACAATGGAGCCCCCAGCCAGAGACTTTCCTGGAAGGCATTCTGAGCTGATCGAATATTCAACATCCTGTAAGCCCTTTACAAAATTGTTAGGAAAAACTATGACTGGGGCAACAAAATTAAGTTCTTTTATATTTTTCTATCGTATATTTTAAATAATATTTTAAAATCATTTTAATAAATTAATAAAAACATGAAGCACTTAGCAGCTTCAAGTTCTAGATGGTCCTTTTGAACTATTGGCAGAATATTATTCCTGCTTTTATTGCCACTTTTACTTTCTAACTTCAGTTTATTGTGCCTGGGACTTAAAGCTCCACTGTGCTGAACACCCTTAACGGTCCTGTATTGCAACAGCAAACATAAACACTCAGAGCTAAGGGTCAAGTTTCTCTGCTTTATCTTCACATTCAGGATAGTCAAGCTCTATTTTTCCACCATTTTCCATCCCAATATGAACGTTTTTGAGATCAAACCTCAAGAAGCAACACTGAACATTTACCAAAACAAATGCAATACTCTCTGCTGGTTCCAGCCAAAGGTCCAAATAGCCCAACGTGCCGCCTTCAGCAATTCTTTGCCAAAACACATGACTCACTACTGCGATGTTCCTTTTCTGTAAGATAGGAGGTAACACATCTGTATTCTGCCGGGAACACATGTAATGTACTTTTTTAGGACCTGATTCTGCCAGGACTTCTCTATTTTATATCCTCTGAATAGCACTGAGGATAATAAAAGCTCAGGGAATTTAGAATATGTGTATGCTCTCCAAGATAAGGTTGATTATTTTCATTAGTTTAAAAAGAAATGGGAAAAATATACTGGGTACTTTTTCATAAATGTAATAAAAAGGTATCACTTTGATTTTTTGAACTTGTTATTTAAAAAAAATCTTCCACCCAAGCTGATTTGTGCTGACACAGGTTGCCCAGGGAGGCTGTGGAGTCTTCATCCTTGGAGACATTAAAAAGTTGTCTGGACGCGGTCCTGGCCAACCTGCTCTAGGTAGCCCTGCTTGAGCAGGGGGGTTGGGCCACATGACCTCCAGAGGTCCCATCCAGCCTCAGCCACACTGTGATTCTGTGATAACGGAGTTCCAGAAGTAAATAGCCTTATACGGGCAGGGAGCCCTTGCAGGTGGTGAAGAGCATGGTGACAAGCACTGAGGTTACACATTAGCCAGCTGTGACATTTAACAGCACCATTAACTTTTTATGCAGTCATACAGGGGAAAGCCCTAATTGCCCAGCACTGACTACATCTGGTGAGTCCTGAGGAGGATCTTCTGCATCCATAACCAGTCACACTCAAAAATGTTCTTGGTATTTTAGAGTCAGATCTCACCCCTCTGATGTCAGCTTTCCTTTGCCTCTGGCAAGGAGTGGATTGGGCCTTTACAGAATGAGGCTGCAACTCTGTAAACATTGTGTACAGATTTTACTTTAATACATAACACAGTCCCCTTATGAAATCCCTGCACCAGAGTCAAACATCTGAGGGAATTTATGCTGCAGGAGTTGGTCCAGAATGCAAGAGGGAAACAGACGACAAAGGAAGGAGAAGTGAACTCGTAAGAATGAGGTGGGAAAAAACAGAAGAGACGGGGTAGGAGTACTGAAACAGGAGGAAGAGTCAGACAATGGCAAAACCCCAGACATAAGAACAAAAAATCAAGTTAATTGATTTCACAATCACAAATAAAATGCATGAGAACAGATATTTTTTTTGTCTCTCCTTTTTTTTTTTTAATAGAAGGGAAGAGAAATCCTCATTGGAGCTTCCCCCTAAATCATTAACATGCTGTAGAAATTCTGTTCTGTGCAGTCTCTGTAGAACTGGGAGAATTTTCTTAGATTCCTTAGAGATGGTTATCCTTAGATATTTTCCTTAGATAATTCCTTAGAGAAAGAATGAACTTGTATAGGAAGCCTTTGTGGGAGGAAGGGAAAGAAAGAACAAAAGAAAGAAAGAGAAAGAAAGAAGGAAAGAAAAATGCAGTATCACCCTAGCATACAAGAGCCCACTCAGTGATAGCCAGAAAGGTGCACACCTTGTCCTCCTTCAGCCCATTGCCTTTAAGGCCACGAGTGAATTTGCAGGGCTGACAGTAGAAACACTAACTGGAAAGACTCCTGTCTTCAGCATTTGCAGTAGGAGCCAAGCACAGCACCCCGAGAGAGGATGAAACATTTTCCCAAGGCAGTCCCGTTATCTGGGGAAAAAAGTGTTTCCATTTTGGTTCCAGAAAAGTGAGATGAGCAACCCCAGTGAGTCTTCTTAAAATTTGTTCCCTTCAGAAGAAAACCCCAAGAGCAATATCCTCTCACTATTATTTATAGTCAGAAAGTGATCCTGCTCCTAAATACAAAGACTTTTAAAACGTGCAACATTTTTCTCCTACCAGCACTGGGTGCTGAACCCAGTGAGTCCCTCTGACAGGATGGAGGCCGCTTCCTCCACGAGGACTGCTTGCGTGAGCAACACGCCAGGATGGCCAAAACCCGCAATTCAAGCTGGGCCTTTTCTGCCTCACACAGTGACAGCAAACTGTGGCACAACACAGCCAGCGGCTCTGTTGGTAGAGCAGAAGACGGTACTTTCCCCTCCTCAGCACTCAGAGTGAGTGAGCCCACTGAAAAATCATCAAATTGACCAAATGCCCTTAAGATAACAAAATAAACAGAATCAGCCCTGAGCGTTTTTCTTGTTTGTCCTTAGCTCTGTGATCCGGGAGGCTACCCTTAATCTCCCCATTCTGACCATGAGAGCTAGAAAAATAGAAAAACAGAAAAGAAAACTGAGCTTATGAGACAAGACTTACCCCCCCCTCAAAGTCAAGTTGGCCCTGTGTGGGTTTTGGAGCCCACCCAGGCAGAGCAGCTCACAAGACCTGTGCCTGAGATCACAATGCACTCTGCAATTACAGCACAATGCTGACAATAGCATTTTGTCAGTAAAATAAGAAGAAATAGTTCTGAAGACACATCAGGTCTATGGGGTGGGGGGGTGTGACTAAATAAAGAAGCAATTTTGTTCCTTAGTTTTTTGAGCAGTAGAGCAGGCTGACAAAGGTTATAGGATGGCACAGTATTTCCCTCCACAGATGTCACTGGGACACTACTGCACGTGATTTAAGATTAATCTCTTGAATCAAAATGCCACCATGTACACTAATGAGCAAAATCTCTCTGGCAGAGTATCTGTCCCTGGGGCTCCCGCTTCCAGGTAAGAAGCTTGTCTCCATGCTATTGTAGAAAGTCTCTCAGCAGAGCGCGGTGAGGTTGGTGGTATAACTTGCCCCCAGTTCACAATTTTCCATTTCAGACTCGCTGTCTCTGTCTTGGTTTCGGTCTATTTACTCGGAGCCATTTCTTAACAATGTCTAATTTCCTCAAGGAATCCCTCTGAGTCCCCTCTCTTAGAAAGGCTGCCATATCTTTTTTTTAATCACTGAAAGGCACAAATATCCTTCCTGAGCTCCCTTACCATCCAGCCTGATTATATACATAGATTTCAGTTTCCATACATTTTCTACACAGTAGGAGTTCCCAAAACACAGCCTCTGGGGATATAAAGTGTGGCCTCAACTGCAGCTCAATGAGATGAAAACAAAGCCGATCAGGTACTGTTTTTACTGTTAATGAGCCTAACCAGCAGGCAGTTATTACTCAGTCTGGAAGACATAAGTGGTTGGAATTGTAGTGCATTCATTTTTTATTTATAGCGATGCACGTTCAAATTAGAAGTAGCCCTCCAGCAGCTGGCATTTTGCCAGGGCCTGACCATCAGTGTGATAAAATTTGAACATCTTGAAGACATAGAATGCTTTTTGTTGCTTTTATTATTTATTTTTAATACTATTCTCCTCCCCTCCTACTCTCAACTCCCTTGACTTGCAAAAATGGACAACAATGCTTAATTAATTTAGGATCCTGGCCCGTACTGGAAATGAACAAAATTGGTTGTTTTTCTCTTAGTGGTGAGGTACAAGTCAGGCATGCGCTGATCTTCTCGTAACAAAGCAAAGGCTCAAACCTTCTGGCAAATAAAAGAGTAGAAATGAACCCTTGGACAAGAACCATAAAGAAATAGGCTCTTGGAAAGGATGCATGTCATTAGCCTGTTGATCTATTAATGGCAACTGTAAATACCTCACCCAAAATCACAGTGACTCTAAAACATTGAACTGGAGAGGCTCACAGAGCCTGGCCAGGAGAATGTGATATGAGGAACTCACGGCAATTTGCCTCCCCTTGCTAGTCATCAACTGCCCGATCTAACCCCTCCCCTGAGTTTAAGTTACAAACCTCAATAACTGAGTGGCAGACTTGACAACAATTAACATTACTCAGCTGCCTGCTGGATTTTAAAATCTCCCTTCCAAGTGATCTTGTTACGTGGGTTTTAAGAACAGCCTGACAGGGTGCTGCTCTGTGGCGAGGAGCCACGCTCTGTGACTTCACCAGATTCTGCTACGGATTTCAGGGCAGCTGATAAATCAGCGATAGAGTACGGGTAAACGGCACTGAGCTGGTTTTTGGAGTGTGAGACTTGTTTTATCTTAATCTTCGCAGTGAGGGGGCTTTACAGAAAAGCACTATTGAGAATTTATTCTTGTTAGCTTAGTTCTTTCGTCCCGCGTGTTACTCATATACAGGAACAAGCACGACATGCTGCAAAGTGCTCCTTGACCCTCACACCTCCAGCGTTCAGACTTTAAAAGCCAATGGGAAGTTGCTAAGTCATTGAAAGCTAAGGAGTAAGAGTTTTGTTCGAAAATAACTAGTTGGAGTCAAACTTCCACCCAGCCCTGCTGCCTGGAAAGCTCAGCTCTTGGCTCGGGGTGACCGCTGGGGCAGCAGGAGCAGGGCTCCGGCTGGGCCTGGTGCCAGCGGTGACCCCGCTGAGGCCTGACAGACCAAGAGGCTGATGCCCTCCTCGCTCCCACCAGGAACAGGCCACAGCAACTGATTTTCCCGCAAAGGCTTGGGATGGAAAGGCAGTTTTTAAGCGAAGCCCGGTATCCCCGTTGCGCAGCCCTGTCTCTGGGCCGCAGGCCGACCTCGACCCTCTCCTCCACCTCCCTCTCTCCTTCCCACACCCGCCACTGATGAGGAGCGCGGACAGGCGAGGACCCGAGGTTCTCCCACCGCGCTCACTCGCCCACCCGGCGTCTGCGAGCGGCAAGTCGGTGGGTTGACACACGGCAACGCCGGGCGCGCCCCCGAGGGGGCCGGGCCGGGGAGGTGTCTCCCTCCCTGCCC
>VZTM01036169.1:94678-123773 GCA_013400555.1 Jacana jacana
CAAGAATGTTACTGAGTGCTTTGCCAAAACAGCACTGCTGTCACCCAGCAGAGCTGGACCAGCTGTGGGGCTGGTACCTGTTCTGCTCTTTGCACTCCTCTGTGGGAGTTGTGGCTGGTAGGAGCAAACTGCAGAGATGCAACAACTTAAATAACTGTGATGGCCCTGAGTTAGAGCCCTGCACAAATAGTTCTTGCACTGCTCTGTCTCTTTGTCTCCTCTAGCATGTTGGTATTGTGAGTGCTGCTCACCTGGGGGGAGATGGGAGCACCAAGGGGAGTGCTGAACACATCTTTATGAAACTATTATTAATGTCTCCTTCAGGCCTGAAATTCCTCTTGCTAGTCTTCCGTTCTGTTAAATGCTTCGCAAACCAGAGCAAAGGAAGAGACATGAAGAGTTGAATTTCACTGCCTTGTTTGGAACTGGGTGGAAATCCTGGAGATGGATCTCTTAGGAGACTGTCTTCCAATTGGGGTAGATGCACAGGTAACAGTAAGGGGACTTGTGGCTTTTTTTTTTTTTCTTTTTTTCCCCAATCTGCTGCTAATTACTGTATGTTTGCAAAGAGCTCTGAAACAGTGATTTAGAGTTTGTTGGTTTGGTTTGTGGTTATTTTTCCTCCACCATCTTTGTCCAGCTTTGTGCTGCAACAGAGCTCAGGAGTGTTGACAATGGCAGCTACAGAAGTCCTGCTTTAAACACTGACACCAGCAATGTTTTTTCTTTAGCAGCGGGAAGAACTAGTGCACTGATGGTGCATGTAGGCTTTAGAGCAAGCTGGATAATTAAGTGACTACATTGCCAAGTTTGGGACATGTCTTGTATTGAGCTGAGGGAAGATATGAGAAGTTGAACAGAAAGTTGGCCTTTACAGGGAGAAGTTATGGAGACCTTCACAGATATGGCTTTCCCAGCTCTTGAGTTTTGCAACCACTGGGGTTTCTTAAAAGTCTGGCCTTGCAACCTTGTGATTACAAGAGCTTTATTTCATCAATAAGTAATATATGGGAAAACTTAATTGGGGCATACCATAAAGTTCAAATAAGGCAGGCCAAAGCAAAGCAGAGCCTCAAAGAAGCTGGCTGGCCATGGGGCAATTTGAAGGATTGAGGTTGCTTTTTAAGATAATGTCTTTTCAGTTACTGTGTGCTGAAGTTGGGGGTTGGCTCCCTCCTTGTGACCAGTTGTGGAACTGGAGCCATGGGTGGACTCTTAGACACATATGAACTTTGTCTCACTCTGGCCCAGCACTTGAGAACTTTCCACAGATCCTAGAACTTCACCACTGAGTCACTCACCTCTCCTGCCCATTCAGATGAGCAGCATTGGGAGGGAGGGAGGGAGACAGGTGTGAAAAAAACAGGGCTGTGTTTTATTGATGGAGCAGAAGGCATTCTCTCCTGGACAATGTTCTTGCTGTGTCTTAGCTGTTTCCTCAAATGTCCCTTTATTGCAGGAGCAATGGATCGCCCCAGCTACCTGGAAGAGGACTATTCTAGCCTGGATGGGCTGGACGATGACGTGTTTCACTCTGATGACTTTGGACTTGCAGGTCAGCCTGGTGAGATGACTGCAAGTGGCATTTTCACACAGAACCAGTCCTACAGCTGCCTTCTGGGGAGGTTTCAACTATTCCCCCTCACACACTGCTGTGGTCCCGGTATCAGGCATCCTGAGCAGCAGGACAAGGCAACTCAAACACTCAGCCCGTCCTCATCCAGTCAGGATGTTATGTTGCCTTGTGGAGTCACTGAAGAGCCCCGGAGACTCTTCTATGGTAAGAGCACTCCAGTGTCACCAGCTTTGCAGCAAAGGAACTGTCCCTTTAGCACTTCCCCAATCAAACAAGGTTTCTTTCATTAAGGGATTTTATTAAAGGACTGAAAATTGTTTTTCTTTGGTCCTGCTCCTTCCGTAAAGACAGCTTATATTTTCTCATCCTTGCTTGTCCACTGCAGGAGCCAGGCACTTGCTCATTGCTTCTGATATCTTTGATATTACCACTCTTTTTCTTTTTGGCTTTGTTCTGTCATGTTTTATTTTACTGCTAGATGTTTAAGTGCTCACTGTACCTCATATCCTATGATTTGCCTACATTTTTTAACTTCAAGTGCTGTCTCATCCACTTAAGAAGACTCCTAGAAGTTTTCAGTGGAGAGCAGGGATTGCAAAAATTTACACTTGGTGGGACAGCTTTTAGGCTCTTTATTTGGGCTAAAGTTGTTGTATAAGTAGCACGTCCATCCAGTATCCTACTAGTAACTGATGGGACACTACTCAGTTTTGTGTATTTGATTCAATTTTAATTAAAATCAGTCCCACTAAATGCCAGAGAACTAAGTAAGCTCTGACAGAAAAGATACAGCAACATTTAATGGGAAACAACTTGAGGCACAGATCTTGTAAAACTGCAAAATTGTTATTGAAAAAAACAAATCAGCACTTGGCTGAACTATAGACAAGCAAAAGGAACCAAGTGTAAGATCCCAACAATCATTTGGTTATGGGAAGCAACACAATGCTCTGCTTAATTGATATAAATCTACTTAAAAGCTGAGCAAATGTTTTACTGCATGATTATGATACACACCATCGCTGTTTGAGTTTCAGGAACTGGACTTTAACATGAGTCTAAAAACTGAGAATTATGTGTAGCTCTTTAGTCTGTAAAGTGTACCGAGTAGAAGAGCTATTCTTTGTGCTGAAGAACAACTTTCTGCTATCTGTTTTGTAGGGAATGCTGGTTACCGTTTACACGTCCCTCCAGCTGGCTTTGCGTTGGATCCACACCTCCAAGAGGAGCCTCAGGAAGGTCAGCGGGAAGCACGCGCTGAGGTGCAGATTGCACGGAAGTTGCAGTGCATTGCCGACCAGTTCCACCGGCTCCACATACAGAGGGTAGGGTGTCTATGGAAGGGAAGGGAGGGGCGGGGGTTAGCTGTCCAAGAGTGGTGCTCTAGAAGACCGGGTCCAGGCATCAGCTAAGTGGAGTGTTGTCTAAGGCAGCAGACCAACATTAGTGACAAAATGGCAGGGGTATCCTGATGAATTTTGCTTATGCTAGATTGCTGGCTTTTCCTAAAGATTGGCAGGTAGAGGGAAGAGAATGTGTGGGATTGCATTTACTGCCTGGGAAGATAGCTGCTCTGTGTTGGCTGCTGCTACTCCAGCTCTTCCAGTTCATCAGCAACAGGGTCACTGAGGCTTTCACCAAGGATCACTCCCTTGCTTTTTATTACAGCTTTTACTCTTCTCTACTCTCCTCATCACCAGTGTCTTTTCTGTGGCATATAAGTGGCCATCCGTGGCTTATATCAGCTCCTCATGTTGGAGATAGCAACAGGCCTGGAGTCTGTTCTGACGCTCTTTGTTGTGTAGGGGTAGTTGTCTGAGATGTTGTGGAGTATATTTAGATCACGCTAGACTTGCTAGCAACTCCTCCGTCAGACAGTCCTAGCTAGTGTCTCAGACTTGTGACTAACTTCCTCACAACAAAAGACAGCTGTTAGATGCCATCAGGTTTGAAAACCACACTCCAGAATCTTGATTTTGTTTTCTTAAAAAAAAAAAAAAGAAACCTTGCTCTTCAAAGAAACAAAATAAAACCCAGCACCCTTAAGCCCTCTGATTCTTTCTTCCTCACCCTCCATCCCCTCTTGAGTAGGGGTGAAATGGAAATCCCAGCCCATGCAGAGTTTGTCAGAGGTGGCAAAAGTTTGGTGATAGGCAGCCACGTCTGTGGAAGCCCAACAAGGAGAGTGTGTATCTGCTTGCATAGGAAGAAACTGACACTCTTGATGACTTCAGGGTGGGACAGAAAGCTTCTCTCACTCCAAGTGAGTTGATGCTCTGTTAACTGTGGGACCTGTGGGAATTCTTCTCAAAGGTAAGTGAGGAACTCTGTCGTGGACAGAGAACGTGGCTTGTGGTTGGGAAAAGGTTTGGTCCTGTCTGTGTCATGAGGGAGATGAGGGAAGTCTGGGACTCTTCATCTCCAGATAGCAGAAAGTTTAAAGAAGCTGTAACAGAAAGATTAGCCTGTAGAAATGTAGATGGGACTGTGAATGTCACGTAGCAAATTGCAGGAGTAAGAAGCTACCGGGAGGTTTTTAACATGAGTTGTGTGTGGTTGAATGGGGGTTTCCCCAGTGCCTTAGACAGCTAAGAACCCCACTCTCTCAAGCCAGATTCTCACAGGAAAGGGAAGGTTAACCATCTCTGTGGAAGAGCCCTGGAGTGAAGTGGTGGAACTGGTTGTAACTTGACCCCTTTCATCGGGACAGAACCTATCTGATATCTGTGCCTTGGAAACCCATCCAGGAATGCCCACCCAAGCCGGCTGCACTAAAGCTGCTTTTGGTCAGGCTCTCTGTTGTCCCCCAGCTTGGGGCGAGCTGCCAGGCGCGAGGGCTCCCGGTGCCATGCACCGGACGGCAGCCAGGGCTGCCGGCCTGGGCGAGCTGCCTGTCAGCCAAGCATGTGGGAGAGTTAGTAAACAAAAGCGTCCGCCTGCACTACCCGATGGCGCAGCCAGCAGAGGAGGAGCTCTGCTGTCTTTGTTTGAACTGGAAGAGCAACAAGTTGTAAAAAGGGGGGGGGCGGGGAAGAAGAGCTGTTCAGCCATTTAGAATTTAAAAACAAAACAGAACAGAAAAAAAGAAAGAACCCAAAAACTTAACCCAAGGATGGAATAGTTCAGCCAGTGGTTCTCCACAGCCTGACCCTGGGATAGGCCTTGTTATTTGGATTTGCTAAGGGATTCTTTCTTGTCAGGAAAACTGTGCACTGAGCCACATATTAGAGTTCAAGGCACTGTTCCTGTGGAGTGTTTTGTTGTCATGCCCAATCCCTTCCCTCCCAGCCCTGCATGGAGGATTTCCTTTGGCTTTTGGCACAGATCTCCGATGCAGAAGCCCCTCTGTCCTGTGTGTGCAATGACTCTCCCCAGCGTGTTGCTGAAGAAGCAAGCAGTCTGCCCCTGGAGACATGTGAGCTCGTTCACAATGTGTTGTGGTTTGGAAGGGGCAGTCTCTGAGACATGGAAAACTGGTCTGTCGTTTATCTTGCTGCAAAACTAATCCCTGATTTGGATGCCCCATTCCAGCTTGTCTCAAACATTTGGTCAAAACCAACTTTCCAGAGTGGTGTCTTGAATCAGATTTAGAACACCACAAAGTTAGTCACACCAATGTGGTCATGTGAAGTCCTGAGAGAGCACAAGCCTGATTTTCAACAAGCTGTGCCTCTTTTTGGAGCTTACAAAACATCTTATCTGTGAACCTGTGAAAAGAAAACCTGTGCCCTTTCAGTGGGAGTTAGGAAAGGCTTTCATTGTTGGAGCAGTACATCCAGCTAGCTCAAGAGTTTCCCACCCATGGCTCTTGAGTTCTGCGAGACTCTCCAGCAGTTCAGCTATGGCTCCCATTCTGCTGCTGCAGCAGCAGCAAGGCTATGTTGACACAAAGGCCGCTGGTTAATGTACACCCCTGGCTGAGAGAGGAACTGAGCAGGCAATAGCTGCTGAGGTAGACGTCACTGAGTTGTCATTGGCCTCAGCTCCATGCATGGTCTAACCCCATCCCACACTGGGAACCCTGGAGAGTCACTGTTATCTCTTCTCTGGGCTCCCAGAGCTATGTGGTATTTATTTTGTGGTTCTTGGCTATAGAAAAGATTTTTGGA
This sequence comes from Jacana jacana, assembly GCA_013400555.1. Taxonomy (NCBI): domain Eukaryota; kingdom Metazoa; phylum Chordata; class Aves; order Charadriiformes; family Jacanidae; genus Jacana; species Jacana jacana. The sequence continues at coordinate 100,364 of VZTM01036169.1, forward strand.
TATGTATCTTGTAAGAATAAGAAAGTTGGCTGCACCTATGCTTGCTTTTGGCATGTACACCATTTTCAGGGTTTAATTTCCTATTAATATATTAAACAGAATACAGTAGTTTAAAACCTGGCCTTTTCATCCTTAGAACAGTGCTAGAGCAACATTCCCTAAAACTCTGTGGCTTTCATCTCCTTAAGATGCTGAATTTATTATAGGAAGGACTTGAGCAACACCCTGCGTTCCTTAGTAGCAGAGCCTGCTACAGGTTGATCCAGTTTGCAAAGGGAATTTGCAGAATGACATGCGAGACCCATCTATGTTTTCTCAAGCTCTTCAGTACCTCTTACCTGTCTGAGGCTGTATAGTTTCTGGCAACGTTCCCTCTGTTGTGCTTTTCTCACCCTGCACCTAGAAAACAAAGGTAGAGCCAAGCCATGCTTTTTGCAGGAGAACCCAGTACCTAACACACACACACACACACACACACACCACCTTGGTTTGGGGCAAGTTTGCCTTTGCCATGGGATCTGTGAAACTGGTTGCTGTAGCCCAGCCTGTGGCTGAGCTTAAAGAGGGTGCACTGAAGTTATAGAGAACAGAGCTGAGCTTAAGGGCCTGACTGGTAGGTTGGCTGGGATGCCTTCCCTGTACCAAACATGTCCAGGCTGTGGCAAAAAATGCCTGGGCTCTGCTTTAGGTTCTGAGTGCACTTGAGTTCCTTTGCCTTGAGAAGCAGCTTCAACCTGTGCTGAACCGACAGTGTGTTTCATGACATGAGGAACTGCTAGATGGGGTGGGAGTAGACAACCAGAGGTGGCGGCAGCAGCAGTGCAGGGCTGCCCCTGTAGGAGCCTGGGGTTATCCAGGAGTGGGGTGGATGACACTGCATATCAGTATCACACCCCTTCAGTTTGACTTGCTCTGTTGAGACACTGGAACGCTACAGCTTTTTCCAAATAAAATAACTCCTTCTAAGCAGGCTGAAACTTTGAGGGGACTGTTTTTATCACATCTTTTCTTGATGGTGATAAGATCATTTCACAGGGGATAAAATTGTCTCTTTAAGAGCCAAGGAGTGGTAGCCTTGAACAGTTCTGGGCTCAGGTCCAAGCAGAGCCACTGACTTGCTGTATGACCTCAGACAAGTCTCTTGACCTCCTTGTGCTTCAGTCAACCCATCTGGGAAGCTCAGTTTAAAAAAAGCTGAGCCTCAATGAGAACCAGATGCTGAATCAGAGCTGAGCTTTCTTGAGTAAATAAGTGCATTACAAACAACAACAAAGCCCCTTTCCAACACATCAGGAATCCTGCAGTTGATTTAGATATGCTGACCATGCTCAAAAAGCCTTCGTAGATCTAGCTATAGAAAACTTTGTTTCTCTCAATTCTTCACTTGTTAAGCAAGTAACTCTGTCTGTCACTGCAACAGGTTCAAGCAGCCTGTATCCATGCTGGCTGCAGACAGATGGCTGGGCATGTACCTGTTTGCCTCAAGTAAATGACACTGAAAATGTCCAGGAGGAAATGTTGTTTTCCTTTGAAAGTGAAACTTGTTACATTTTGCATATATTTTGCCCTCTGTCTCTCGTGAGAGTTATCAAAGCCTCCTCTGAGACACTTCTGCTTATGCAACAGGGAGCCCATGTCTCCTGTCGGAAACTTACCGGTGTGAGAGAGTGGGTGCACAGTACTACATGTGCATCATTTATACCAAAAGCCATCGGGCTCCTCTCCAGCATTTATTTAGGACACTCAGGGAATTTTTAACAGTTATGGTTTGTTTTTTTTTTTAAGCTGGAATTGTTTGCAGGAAACTGTCCTTTATGACGACTTTACATTTTAGGAAAAAAATGCAGAAAAGTTTCATAATAATGTAATGCAGAGACTCTCAAACTGACCTTTGCAGCTGATCCTGTAGCACCGGCAGCTCCTTACTTCACTTGTACCTGCAGTCTCTTTGAGACTTGGGGTAAGTGCTTTCACTCATTTGTTTCCCAAGTAGGTCAGTACGTTTCAGGATCACCTCTGCTGGCTAGTGCTTGCTGGTCCCTGCTGCTGCTGCTGCTGCGCAAAACAGTAGGTCTCCTCTTCAGCTCTGCTGTCTGTGGGATGCCCATCGGTGCGGGACTTGAATTTCCAGCTGAGGATGCGGGAGCATGGCGAGGGAGAGTACCAGGTGGAGAACTCCTGAAGTGGGTGAGCCCGGTTTAGAGGGTGGGAAGTAGGGTGGGTGTGAGCTTGGGAAGACTGAAGTGTATAGCAAACTTTTTGCAGGGTTATGGAATGGGGGTCCTGGGCTTGAGGGATGGAGGGTGCCATAGGGGGCAGAGGTGTTTACTGTCAGTGGAGTCAGGAGTTTGACATGAGGAAGCAGAGACAGATTTTTTTGCTTAATATTGTTAGATATTTTCTTCTATTTTGACAAATGACAATGAAGGGAGAGGTGGGCTTGGAAGTGCACCTTAGGCTGTACATACAGGTGACACAGCAACCTGTTGCCCCTTGCCTAGCATTCTGGAATCCTGCCACTTGTGGAGCTGATTACTTGACATTTAGGTAAACAGAAACTTGCTGGACCCTTTTACATCTGATCTGAAATTATATTCTTTGATATGTTAAGAAAATAAACTGAGAACAAGAACATAGTTATGCCACTGTATAAATCTATGTGTCTCCCCTATCTTGACTGTCACATCCAGTTCTGGTTTACTTCTTCTAAAAATGATGCAGCAGAACTGGAAAAAGTTCAGAAAAAGGCAAGAAGGAGACTTCCACATGACACAGGGGGAAAAAAAAAAAGAAGAGAAAAAAAAAAAAAAAAAAAAAAAAAAGGAGGAGGGGGGAGTGACATGGAGGAGATGGATAGACTAATTTCTACCAGTACAGAACTAGGCAAAAACAAGTCAGGCTAGTAGGAGCCAGGTCAAAGGAAATTAGGTAGTTTTTCATGCAATAGCTAGTTCTGTGGAACTTGTCAAGGCATTATTGCGCATCCCAGCACTTTACCTTGGTTCAAGGGGGAACTGGGACAAGTTTATGGCCATTGAAGGAGACCTTAAATAAACAGAAACTGGGTCTGATTTGGGAAGTCCTAAACTCAGACTAGTTAGGTTGCTAGAAGAGTATTAGGGGGAGCTATTGCATGTACTTGCCCTCTGCTTTTCCTCGGGCAGTCACATCAGGCTGCTGTTAGAGGCTGGGCTGTGTGAGCCCTCAGTACAACAGTCACACAACCATTGTGTAATGGTTTAATAAAAAACACAAAACTTTTGCATCAGCCTAATCTCTCCTTCTTCTCTATGCTCTCAGCTGACAAAAGATTTAAATATATTATGATTTTGTTCCTGCTTAAAATAGGGGATAATGTTAAAAAGCAAAACTTCCTGCCTGGGTCTGGTAGAGGAAGTGGGCAGAGGATAAGGGAGCCTGGTGACAGGAGAACAGTGTGAGCACTGTGCAAGGGCCTCCTGTGAGCTCTTCACCCTGGCCACAGGGCTGCAAGCATTTTAAGGTGGTGGGGCCATAACCTTAGAATTCCAAGATTACCCACATTAAAGAACACAAAATAACTCTTTGGGACAGCACAAGTGAATTGTTTTACAGTATTTCTCATATCATCTGCAGTATCGGTGTCTGATTTTAAATAGTGTACAGTGCTGCTGCTTCTCCTGTGCAAACCCAACAGTCTCTGCAGGCCCTTCTGCACTTCCTCAGCTCTCGCAGCAGTGTGCTGGCTGTGACAGCGGCACCGTGCTTTCGGCTTGTAGCAGTGTGACAGCTGAGAAATTATTTTTCAAGAAATAATTGCGGTAATATCCCATTTCTTTTTTAGTGTGGGGGACTAGGGAATGCAGGTTGCAACTTGTCTGAGATCATGCAGGGCTCGCTGGTTGGAATCCAGTTGTTCTGCCTCCAGTCCTCCTCTTAGGTTGGTTGATCTTATTAAGATACTGCCATCTCTGAGGGGGATGATGAGATGTTTGGATTGATTATTTATGGTGAGGAGTGTGCTTGTTTGTATTTTATCCAATTAAATTTTATGGTGGAGAGGCAAGAAAGCAAGTGCCCAACTGCAGAGTCCTCCTTTGTTTCAAGCCATTGAGGAGGAACGTCCCGCTAGCTTTTTATAGTCTCTGTTTTAGGGTGGGTTTTTTTTTTTGTTTCTCCCTGGTAGCTACCCTTGCCAATAGCAAAGGAATCTTTCTGAGGACTGTGCCACAGCAGAAAGCACAGTGATCTAAAAATAAAAGCAGTGAGGCAACTTCTGTTAACCCCAGTTAGTTTTTCCTGAGGTAACGCCCGAGGAGGCGCTGGTGATGGGGGCTGCGGCCGCTTGCCGAGGAGCCCCCAAAGGGCCTGCAGAGCCTGGTCGGCTGGCGAGGAGGAGCGGGTCCTGCGTGAGAGCGGCTCTGCCGGGCAGCGTTTGCTCTGCGGCTGCTGTGTTTATATCCCTCTCTAAATTTAGCCTCTGAGTCATCAGAACTGCTGACGAGAGACTGCTCTGCCCGCAGGCTCCGGGGCTGCACCTGCCCGCCCGCCCTCTCGCTCCCCTCACAGCGGGGCAGCCCTGCAGACCTCCCCCCTACCCCCACCCAGAAACATATTTTCCTGCAAAAACCCGAAAAATGGTATTTTAATCACCACCACCCCCCCAGATGCACTTTAATCACTAGGGGGTGTCTCCCATGCAGTTTCAGGAGTACCTCCATTCTTCTGGTGGGGAAGGAGTCAGTGCGAAGTAAAGGTCGGTGTGTCCCACAGCCTGTGCGGTTTTGGTGATAAACAGGGTAAAGCCGTGAAATGGCTCAGTCAGTTCACACTCAGGGTCTCAGTGACTAGCTCTGGCCCAGGCTGTGGCTGTGGGAGGAGGTGGAGGTCTTCTCCTGGGCACCGAGGAGGTCTGGTGTCGTGGTTTGGGCCAGACTGGCTGCTGAAACTGCACCTCTTCCTGCACCCTCATCCCCCCTTTCCAGCATGGGGACGAATCCCCCTGCTCCCACACCGGAGCCTGTGCTGCAGCTGGAGAGCAGCAGTATCAGGTGCAGCTCTATGGAAATGTAAGAAAGACCCTTATTTACTATATTTACAAAAAATAAGCCAGTGTGCCCCCCGGGGGTGCAGGAGGGGAAGGCTGGGGGCCTGGGAACGTGCTGGCCGGTGGTTGCCCTTCCCAGGTTGCCGTCAGCTGGCTGTTGCCATGGCGTCTGTCTGCTTCCCCTTCCTGCCCTCTCTGGAGAGGAAGGCGCGAGTGGCTGCATATGTTTGTTTTTGAACTACAAGAAAGTTGAGAAAGGGCTCACCTGCACAGCTGAGCCTGCAGCAGGTCTGGGGCAGTGAACATCGCTGTTTGCTGCTCAGACATGTGCCAACCCCCTCGCTCAGGCTGGACAGCCCATAAATGGGCTCTAGGGGTTTTGTACACTCCACACCCTGCCTACTGTGCTCACTCCTGTGTATCCTCTCTCCATAAATATGTGTATTGCTTGTCTTGCCTGGCAAAGCCAGACAGAGGCTTTGAGAAAGCGAGCAGTACTTGAAATGATGGCTCCTTCTACCACAAGTTTAGTCCCACTTAGCTTGAAAGCCAGAAGGATGCACATCTCCAAGGAAGATCCTCTTCCTCATCTGTGTGTCACCATGAGAAATTGTGCTGCTAAGCTCCTCTTTCATTTTTTCTCTGTTACTATCTCCTTTTTTTTCCCCTGCTGCTTTTACACATGCATTATTCTTTGGTCATTAGGAATCACAGCTGGAAAGATTTGTATTTGACTTCCATTGGCCTGCATTTCTCTCTCCAGCGGGGGACACCTTCTGTAACCTCTGTTGCCTTGGGGACTGCGACTTTCTAGTCTTTCTAAGCTAAAGCATATTTTGTGGTAGCACAATATGCCTCCAGCCACCTGGCAGCCAAAACAGCCTTCAGCGATGAGTCAGCAACTGCTCCTGGTGTGCAAGTATTTTTGTTTTCAGTGAATAAATAAAATCCCAACAACTTATTGCTAATACTTGTATTAGTCATTAAAAGAAGAATGATGTTTTTATGTACACATATGCCATTATTCTTCAGTTGCTATAATAGCACCATTTATGGCTGCATTTTAATCCCTGTAGTTAAGATGGCATCAGAATTTGACCCTTAACCATCTGGAAGCCGTGAAGTAAAGTCAAAAGCTGCCCATAAGATAAAGAGGGTAGACAGGTGTACCCTTCTGTATATGTGATAGGAAGGTACCAGACCCACATATGACATGTGATTAACATGTTCTTTATTTTTTTAAGGAGGGATATTAATTGCATATATGTATCAGATGGAAAAGTGATTCCTATTTATCCGTTAAAAAGTTGTGCTCAGGTATTCAAGGAACTGTGTCAGAGGAACAGCATTTTCTTTAAGGTGTATTACCTGTACTGATCTTCCCTTGGTCACCCATTCAAGGGCTTGGTAGAAGTAAAAAGCTTTTGACATCTGAGGTGCTCTTACCCAGATACATAGCCATATACTCACAGTGTGAAACATGCATTAGGAATAATAATTATGGGGAGGGAATAAACATTGGGTCAATCCTGTCTTTCTTTCATTTGCTTCCAGTAAAAGTCTTCGTGTTTTTTTGGTGTTTGTTTACCAGTATTCTGGCTTTTAGTTCAGTACAGTTCACGGAATAGGCTTCACTAATGTACTGTTGCTGCAGAGGACAGTTTTCCTGTAAAATGGCCTTTCCTTGTGACTCATTGGGGCATTCATGCTAATGCCTCAGACAGACAGTCTCTTAAGGATATCCCCTTTAAAAAGCAGCAGCTGCAATAGGAAATGGTTTTATGTGTTTCCAGTTTTATGTTGACTTACTGTATTCACAAGTCTAGTCTTCTTTAGTTACAGTTGCTGTAGAGGGCAAAAGAGGCTTCTTTCCATCTTGGGAAAAGAGCTTCAAAACGTTCATTGTGTTGCTACCGCATGGAGGTGGCAAAGTGTTCCATGATTCTTTTGTGCAGTAGTGACTCTGAGGGTTGCATTGCTTTGGTGAGGGACAAATGGGCACAGTGAAGCTTAGGAAAGTTAGAAACATGTGCCACAATAGTTATGAGCCTTAGAAGGCTGTAAGAATTGACTTGAAATGTGTCACATCTTACAAAATTTTATGCCAAATCATGGAGTCTTTTGCCTGGGTTTTCTGTCCTTGCTGGCAGCTAAATTATACCACACCAAAAAGCCCTCAGTCACTAAATATTTGAGTATTTTGGTCTCAGCAGAGGTGTATCTAGGGAAAAGCTACTGAAACTTGTGAAAAGGACATTTTTTAGGCTGGGACAGTCCTTTCCATGAATTTTTACTCTACTGCAAAGCTTATCTGCCATTTCCATTCTGTGGCTCTTGTCCCATGCTGAATTAGTACCCCAGAAAGCAGATCAGCCCAGAAGTTAAGCCATAACTCTGTAAACCCCATTAGCTAGGCTTGCCCTGAAGGAGCCAGTCAACTTCCTTTTCTTCTCAGGTCATCTTTTGGTTGTGCTGGCACAAGCATCGGCTTGTCTACCTGATGTCATGGATCAGATAGGTTAGGATGTACTGACCAATACTAAAGCTAACTTCTGTGCCAGATTAGTTCTGGCCTTTATCATTGTCCTGTTCGAGCTCACTTTCCTGCAGTAGTGTGAGGAGAAGACAGTGTATGCAGGCTGCTTCAGTATGCAAGTCAGGGAAAGTGTGTGTGGGTCTACACATCAATGTGGAAGGAAATGCTGGCTGAATACGGACCCAGGGAAATGCAAGTCCTAGATCTAGGAATAAAACCTGGAAAGCTGCCCTCAGCCTAGTGCTCTATTTTTTGACTAAAAACAAAATTAATGGTGTCAATGTCCTGCATAAAGTGATTTGAGATCTTATGCTTCTTATAAGCAGGGGACACAAGGGTAAAATAATTCCTATTCTCTTCTTACATGGAAATATCTTTGGATATCTCAGGCAGATATCTCAGTGGGAAACATTTTTAACTGGAGGACAAAAATGCTGTACCAAAAAAGTGGCTTCAAGATGCGGTGAAATAAACACAATAGAATATAAACTAAAAACAGTGTTAAGAGTTTTTCTCAGTATTTGTGATACCACATCCCACTGGTTCTCTCTCAGGTCTGTAGACCCTAATGAATGTAGAGCTTTAAACTTCATATTTACCAAATGAAACCAAACCTCAAAACCTTCCTCAAAAAGCTTCCTCCCACTTCAAAAAGAAGTGAGGAAGATGAGCTCGATCCTTCCATTGTTTCTCCCTGAACATGGCCTCCTTTACCTATCACTGGAAAGAACAAGTAATCCTTTTCTTCTGAGGTGACATGTGAAACTTAAGGAGGAGGTAGAATATTTAGAAACCTGTTATGGTATGTGAGACGTGTAAAGCGGCTTTATAAAATTTCATGCAAGTTTCCACTAAAGAGGGTCCACCTGTGAAGTGTTTAGAATTTATACCAATTTTTAAATGTCCTTTTGCATTTTCCATACTAAATTCCTATAAGACACTTCTTTACCCTCTTGACAGCCAATAGAATAAAATAATCTGCCAAAGCAGTTTGTCTTCTGAGCATCTATAGTTTGTCCACTTTACTCTCCTAGCAGAGTTCCCTACTTGTGGGAACTGCAGAAGGTGGTGTCATACTTGCATGCTACTTCTTTGACATACTACCCAAAGGTCTCTGTTTAAGGAGCACGCCACTTAAGCTGTAATAGCTTGATAAAAACATGGTGTCTAAATGTCATCTGGATGTTGTGGTTCCACGTGCATGTTTGAGCAGGTTTGGGAGTATGGCTCTGTGGAGGAGGGTGAGACGAATATCTGGAGTCTGATCAGGAAGGACAAGCCTGGTCAAACTGAGAGACTTGTAAGAAAACAAAAGGAATCTTGCTTTTTGAGACCAAATTATGTTCTTGTCACCTAGCCTTAGGGGATAGTTTATAAAAGATTGTTTTGACCTGTAAACCTAGCAATGCCTGGATCAACACGGACTGAACCCAGGGCTGGTTACTTTGAAATAAATGATACTAGGCTCTAGAGTCTCTGTATGTGGGTTATGCTCCAAACACAATGGTGTTGAAATGTGTGATGGGCTCTCTGTGAACTCTTCTAAATCCAGGAGACAACTGTTAAGTCTTGAGGGTAAAATGAATGACCCACCGCTCAGATGCGAGATGAACACACAGGTTTTCTGAAGCATGTTTTGTGTGTACTTGTGACTCAAATGGCACAAATTACTCACGATGAAATACGAACATAATTTAATGACTATCTGGGAGGGCTTTGGAGGGTTGTCTAATGACGTATCTCCAATACACCAATTCTGGTTGCAATTCTCTCTTATTTGTGATTATGTAAAGAATGCCTTGCAACCGTGTTGTTCTGCCCTGTTGGGCTAATCTGAGTTGAAACATCTTGTTCATATAATGTGCTTCAGTGCTCTTTTATGAACTCCTGTGTACTGAGGCAAAGTTGTTGGAAGCCAGTCTTCTGTTTCCTCGTCTGCTGGGGACTGGGGGGGCGGGTTGAGGGGGCGACTGGGGCTGGTTTGTTTTGTTTTCCAGAAATGATCAGTCCTGCTTAGCAAATATGGAATTCTGGATGAGAAAACAAAGACTGACTTCTAATAGAGGGTCGGTTATTGAGGTGAAATAGTATCCCAGGCTGGGCAATGTAAAGAGAAACCCACCTGTTTGTATGAGATGCCATTAAAGTGCGGGAAGGTGGGGGTATAATCGGAGCCACTTTTGCAGGGGTGATTACATACAACAAAAGAAGGAACAGTGTCCCTGCCCCAAAGCTGCATTATATAGTCTGGTGTCCCCCTGAAACTCAACTCCCATGTTTCTTCCTTGACAATGGGACCTGAAATAACCTCTTGGTTTTGGTTTTTTGTGTGTTTTCAAGTATGTTCTTGCTTAAGGTTTAATTGGCTCCAGTCAGTAGGAAAGGGCTCCAAGGCTGATTATTTATGGCTTACTGTCAAAAGTGGCTATAAAAAGGGCAGTATTATCTTGGAGATGCTGGGAAGGAAAATGTGGTGGGGGGAGGGTGGGGGAGTGTGTGTGTGCACGAATGTGTTTTCTTGTACTAGATGAAATCAGAGTTTTGCTGTCTCAGCAGTGTGGTTTAAATTGAAGATTAACCCTTTGACCTTCACGGTGTCAAATCACTTACAGATGGATCACCAGTTATATTTTTTTCTTTTTTTTTACTTTTGGGGTGAAGGGGGGCCTTTTTTTAAAAAAAAAAAAAAAAAAGGTTGTTTGTTCATGCAGCTGGGGCTTTTGAAAGGCTCAGAAGCCAATCTGATTAAAAACAGCACTTGGCTAAACTCTGCAAAATCCTACAAGCAAAAAAAAAAGTTTAATCCTCTTGTGCACAATGCATAAAGGGTCTGCTCTTTTCTTTTTGTAATGTTAGAGCTACAATTATTTCTGGAGAACTTATCATTTCCCTCTCTCCCCTCATCCCTTGCTGCACCCCCTTGTTATGCTGATGGGATTAAAGTATCTGCTCTTGAAAAGTGTAACTGAGTTGTTATTGGAAAAGAGAAGTGGTATGTTGCAATTTTAGAAATATAAATAACCTTGCTTCAACCGTTCTCCTCTACAGCATCAGCAGAACAGAAATCAAGTGTGGTGGCAGCTTTTTCTCTTCCTACACAACTTGGCCTTAAACGCGGAGGCGAACAGGAACCACACTGGGCAGAGGTGAGCTTCGCCCGCCTGTTTCAGGCCGCATCCAGTCTGCAGGGAGCACAGAACAAACACTGGTTCGGGGGCGAGACATTGCACACCGCCGGCCGGATGTGAGGACTCGGAATTTCTGATACTCGTCTTCAAGTTTGGGCGTTTGTACGGACTCTTCTTTGCCGCTGCCTGCCTCGTGAGGCAGGGAGCTCTTGTCCAACACTGTCGAAGGAAAGCCAGAATGTGGGTGTGTTTGGTAAAGCTTGCTGCTGGTTTCCCATGCCGGTGACCTCTGTGCAAGGAGGCAGGTATTAAACTAACAGCTTCCTCTGCCCTGTGTGTTAGTCAGTGGTAGAGTGCAGGAGTGTCATTTTGGCTGCCTGTTAAAAAGGATGTCTGGGATTGATGAGTCTAAACATACTTTGGATATCTTCCAGGGCAGAGATGCTCGCTTCCTCCACAAAGAAAGTTCTTCTTAGCAATGAAAACATTCAAGTAGCTTATATCCATCAGGTTACTTGTTTTCTGCATGGGTTACTGTTTATTTCCTTGCACTCTGTGTGAGAGAAAATCACAAAGAAATCTGATCTCTTCAATCTTTCCATTGGGCACCAGTTGCAGCTCTCTCACATGAAGTTGCTCTTTGTCACTGCTATCAATAGACAAAATCATTTTAACAGAACAGTCTTAAAATTAAACCTTCTTGGGGTTGCTGGTGGCTATTAATTTCTGCCACCCTTTGCTTCCAGTTCAGTGTTCACAGTGCACGTGAGCCAGCATAAAGCCCAAAACTATGGAATATGGCACAAACGTCATCCTTCTAGAATGCTAATGTATATTTTTATTAGTTTTGTGATGGGTGTTTATTTTGTTTTGTTTTTCTCATACTATAATGTGGTTGGTCAGGAAGGCTTAGGTCCCAGGCATCCAACAGTTTTGCTTCAGGATTTGACAGGGAAATTAATTAGCAATTAGTCTGACACGTACACTGTACTAGTGGTCTGTCTGTTACTCCAGGATATAATGTTTGGAAGCTGCTGTAAGCATATAGTGATAGCAGCAGTAATATTACTTCAAGGGAGAGCTTCTAACAGTTCCCAGCTTGTATGCACTCAGAAATTTGTCCATATGACTGACACTATTGGACCAGCACAGAGAACTTACCCTACGAAAAAGAAGTAGCCTTAAATATCAATGGCTACTTCTCTGTAGCTTTAAATATTGTTAGTTCACAAACGTAGTGACAACTAGCGTTAAGCACGAACAGAAAGGCAATACAGACTTTGTTTTCTTCAGACCATTTCCCTGTTACCACTGCACCTTGTTGTATCAACCAGCATGAGGAAGAGCTGTCCAGAGAGTTGCTCTTTGGTCCTGTTACAAACATTGACTTCAGGTGTTGAAGAATTTGGAATTATTCTGCTCTTGGTGCGCTCCGAAAAATAAGCATTACTGATGGGAAGAGTAGTTTACTTGCACATACACTTTCTCCTCCACCCTTCTCTGCATATCCTTCTCTAATTCATGCTTCCTCTGGTATTTGTATAATCTCATCATTGCACTGTAGTGTCTGGTAACAATTTGCTGAACACAGTTAAATTTGGACTTTCTCCCTCTCTCCCAGCCCCGTTCTCTTGATTTGCATCCTGCTCTACTGTGACAAAATGTGCTTTAGCTCCCTGAAAGAGGTCCCCAAGCCTTTTTCACTTTCATATATTCACAGTCCCTCTCTTTCAGCATAAGGGGAGTTTATATGAGAAAAGCTTTTTTTCCTCCTTTTATGTTATTTTTCTAGCTAGGGCTAGAGTAATATGTTTGTCCACGATGGTTAATAATTCATATAAATGAATCTCTAGTAATATTTTGTGGGGTGGGTTTTATGGAGAGGGAGGGTGGGAGGGTTTTTTTAGGAGGGGGAATTGTTTTGGTTTTGTGTTGTTTCTTTAAGCATGTGCACTACAGAGTTAGCCAGAGGGGTACCAGCGGTGGCTGTTGCTGACTGTGCTGCAGGAGTATGGGAAGCCACTCTCTGCCCATGTTGACAGAGGCTTTCTGTGCCTTGCTTTGCAAGGTGCTTGGAGTAAGCGCTGGTCATTGGAGAATGAAGACTTAAATGGGGAGGGTGGGGGGTGGGTTGCCCTGAGGGGTAGTGCAAGCAAAGACTGAACTGAGGACCCCTGAGGAGCTGGATGTTAAGGAGAAGACTCTTAAGTAAGGAGCTCTCAAAAGAGGGGGGAGTGGAAGTGCAGAGGCTCAGGAAGCAATGCAGCGATGTTGGCTGCCTGCACGGCATGCGCTAGGATGTGACGCGTGCCTTTTCCCACCATCAGGAACATTCAAAGCTACGTCATAACAGCCCTGCAGCTACAAAAAATTCAGCAAGTGTGTCTGACACTTAAAAAACGTCATGGGCTTTCCCCTTCCCTTGACTTGACTGCCAAACAGGCCAAAAAGGCCTGTTCTCTGGATGCATAAGTTGGAAAGATAGGTCTAGTACTGGTGCTTTCTGGTATTGCCACCCAACCAGTTTTATCAACCAGGGTAGGACTTTTCTTAATGTGGAGAAACAAGTATCTGAAATCGTTCCTTAGTCAAGCTGCCTGCCTCAATAGAGTCATTTGGCTCAGGGAAAGACACATCTTTACCAGTCTGTATTTCCCACTGTAACAACAGACTTATCAAAATTAGTCATGCCAGAGTCTCAAGTTAAAATCTCCTTGAACAACAATAGTTCATTGGAGACATAGAGCTAATGCTAGACAAAGGCTGATTTCCTGCAATATGTGTGTTGATTACTGGTGCCAGAGATTTACAACCACTGATAATATATTTTAATTATATTCCATATCTGCATATCTTGGAGAAAGGAAATATGATCTGTCAACCCAAAAGTCGTATTGATTTGGAGGGGCAGGCTGGTTATTTACTTTAGGGAAAAGCAGCTACTTCGTACTTACAGTCTCACCTACTTGAGCAAATGGTGCGAAGATTTCACACATCTGTCACTTGTTCCATGTTAGTAAGGCCCCTTGAGCGTGCACTGAGGAGATCTTCCCTGAAGAGTAGCTATGTGTGTGGCAGTGTGACCATGGACATGCATGGATTGTTTGGGGAATCAAGTTGCTTCCAGTTCCAAGGAACATGATTTAAGTCCTGTTGGTGAAGGAGTATGGTTGGGGTTTTAGATACTAGTTTGTCTTGGTGAAAAGAATGGGATATTTCTCTCTGTGTTGTAAAACTGCAGTCTAACAATTCAGAAAGGACTGTCAGATCTTTCTCCTAAAACAAATTCCTGTTTTTAGTGAGTAGTTCTTAAGAAGAGCTCGAGCTGTTTCTGATGGTACCAGCAGCCTTGAAGTGTCTTACTTGCCTTCCCCAGATCACTGAAACAGCTTCAGACCTCAGCTCTAGTTCCTTGGGGGTCAGAGTTCTTCCTATCCCTTCCCAACTTCCCACCCTTTTGAATATCTTCCCATCCCTGGATCCAGCAAGCCTGGTGCTATTAGGGAATAGGTAGTTTTACTTTTGTTTCCTGCAGTTCTTGAAAGCTGAGCCAGTAATCACAAAGTGACTGCCCAGGGATAGCTGCAAACTGCCCTAAATAGGATACAGAAAAGGCAGAGGAGAGGATGAATTTGCATGGAAAGGGTTGCCATTGGATCTGTGTGTGGGACTGCAGCCTTCTCCCAAGGTGCTGATAATCCCTGGTAGCACTGAATTCCCATATAACTGTTCGCATATCTTAGTTTAAATACTTCGTTGTTATTAAATGGTTGTTGGCTAAACTCTTGTTAGAGTGAGTCCTGAAAGAAACTTCCCAATTAGCCTTTGTTTTGGAGCTCTGTATCAACAAGAGACTAGAGGCAAGGAACCCAGTCCTTCTTGATGTAGAAAGGGTGACTGCAAAGAAATCTTTCTTTCTACTAGCCATTTACTTTGTCCCCTCAAGCCTGGATTAAAGATATAGGTGATGTGTGCATGTGAGCTTACTGCAGTCCTGGAGTGGCTCCATGGCAGTCACTGCATCTGTACCCAAGGTTGAACTTCATTCAATGTGGGGCATGGCACTCTTCTGGGAAATGGCAGATTCTGCTCATTAGTAGACTAGGGTTGATTTTTTTTAAGAAAAAGCAAAACTACTTGAGGCAGTTGTTGCAATGTGACCCTGTCAACTCCACAATGAATTTCACCCTTCTGTTGCTGGTCCAGACCCATATGTCTGCTGAAGCTGTGGGAATGGTGAGGCTGTAACATGCTGAATGGTGTGCTATTGAGGGTATTTTTAAAGGGAAAATAGCATATGTGCTAGAATTAAACAAGAATCGGATATGTGGAGGTCTTGCCTTGTTTTTACCAGCAATATTTACTGCAGGATTTACTGTAAAAGGACCATGAGATGCCTGTTCATATTCATGGGAGCTCTGCATGTGGACCAAGCACTATGAAGTATTAGCATAATTTGACAACAAAGGTTTTTAATAATGTCCTTCAAAAGTCTGTCTTTCAAACTGGCATTTGTGATCATTTGCAAAAATGCCTACCTGTTGCCTTTGATTGTTTTAGCAAGAAGAAATACCTCAAGGAATTGATAAAAGATTATAGGACAATCTTTTACAGTTCCTAAAGACTTCAGCGGTCTCTGTTTCTTTGGTTTGCATGTGTTCACGCAGGTGTTACACAGCTCGGTTATTCTCCACCAGGAAAAGCAGAAAAGACCAAACACATCAAATGCACTGGAATGTAATTGTGTGTGCGCGCCTGTGTGTGTGTGTGTGTGTGTGTGTGTGTGTGTGTGTGCCTCTGTGTGTGTGTGCCTCTGTGTGTGTGTGTTCTTAAACTGAATGCAGTCTGACATCCCCTACCCCTTCTTTCTTCCACGTGCCTCACCTTCCCCTTTAGCCACAGAAAGGAGGGTCTCTTCCTGCGAATCCCATGCTGGAAGTTGGTTTCTGGGAAGCGAAACCTGATGTCTGTGGGCTGTTTTTTAAAGCCATGTTTCAGTTCTGTCTTCAGACTCTTTGCTGCCTTTGGGGAACGGAGGGGTGGGAAGGGTAGATTCTTAAACCGTTTTTAAAATCTATTATGAAAATTTTGCATGTATAAAGTTATTCTTAAATCTAAAGGAGTCTCCCTGATTTGTGGACACAGCTCCAGGAGAGCATCATCACAGATTCCTCAGCTCCAGTTTTCATCAGACTATTCTGAGAGGAAAATTTGATGAGAGAAGGGGGAGAGAGTGGTAGGATGGAAAGACGACACTGTCAGTGTCTCCTTAAATGAATGACAGAAATTAGGCTTGTAAAAGGGAAATTGCGAAACAGCCCAAGGGGTTTGTATGTCTGTTTCCACTAGGTGTGTTTGAAAATCCTGCCACTAATTTGAGTTTGGGATTCTAGTTTGTTGGGTTGTTTTTTTTGGTAAAAGTAGTCATGTATCTCTTCTTCTGTTCTCTTCAACGGTATGTAGCACAGTCTCCCACATTGCTAGGTAAAATTCACTGCTAAGAATACTGTGAAATGTGGATTCACATTTCCCCCTTCCTTTCCTGCATGACTTTTCTACTTTGGTGGGATACTTTTTGGTTGGTTTGTTTTTTTTCCTTTTTAAAATTTCAGAGTCCATCATCTGCAAAACAAAAAGGGTGAGGTGAGCTAGAATTGGCAACGTACAATAAACTGTCCCTCAGTGGAGGGTTTCCCCGTGA
Source organism: Jacana jacana (assembly GCA_013400555.1). NCBI lineage: Eukaryota > Metazoa > Chordata > Aves > Charadriiformes > Jacanidae > Jacana > Jacana jacana. The sequence goes on from VZTM01036169.1 coordinate 116,755, forward strand.
GTTCTGATACTCACCAGAATATGATACTGTCCTGCTGCAGAAGTAAACCCGATGCTCTCCTGTGAGATTTCTGTCTGGATTAGTCTTGAAGTGCACACACCTTCTTTGCCATGGACTGAGACCCAGTGAGAATGTAGCATTTTGTTTATCCTGGTTGTGTGCCTCCAGGACTCCTGCCTGTACCGATGGTGACTGGGCAGAGCTCCTTTTTTTTTGTATCTGTGCAGTATATTTGCTTTGTGCTTTCTTTCTTTGGTGCTCTTTAATGCTTTAATACTTGGATTTTTTTTTTTCTAATAACTGGTACAATTTTTAATAAAAATGCTAAATTCTTTGTGTGTGTTCTTTGTTTTATTTTTTAAGGGATGGAGGGCATTTACACAGCTGGCCTGTTCTGGAGTTACCCAAATCAGTGATATAATGTCCGTTGATCAACTTTGAAAATAACTGGTAGATCCTTTTACATGCACCCTAATACCAGGCCCTGCAACAAAGACAAAAATTTTTCCAGATTGGACTGCTGTCCTCAGACATAATTTAAGAAATAGTCTTTCAAGGAGGTATATGCCCCTGCTTGGATAGAGAACTGCTGTTACTTGGAGCTGCACAGTTAACTTGCTCCTTCAGGAAGGTCTCCTAAGACATACGTGGGATGCATCCTCGAAATTTGCAAAATGATACCTTTGATTGACAGCTGCTTACCTACTGCCTATATGAGTACCTTCAAAAGCATTTGGACCTTCAAGATACAGACTCATCGCTTGGTAGTCCTACCAGGGAAATATGGTTCTCACTGGTCTTCGGACGTAAAGGCAGCGGAGGAAGTTTGGCTGTGCCTTTCAGAGGCCTTGTAAAGTGGTGATGCCCCCTGAAACACAGATACGAGAATGTTTTGGCCATCCCAAGTGACAGCAAGACACATGGTTTGGTAGTCATCAGGCCTGTCCTTAAGTTTTACTCCGTTCCTGTAGCGAAAAACAACTTCCATTAAGTAGCGATAGTTAACATGGCTGGAGCAGAAATGTTGATGTTTGTACCATAAATTATTTATAATATAACTGGTCAAATTCCTTCAACCACACATTCCTCATCCAGTGTGATGCTGCTCATACAGTGTTCATGGGAGGCTTTAGGGAACCCAGTTAACAATCTTACCCGATGTTAAGTTGCCTCGGCTGGTGTGTTCATGTTACAAAAGGGCCTTTCATTCCAAGAACACATGATGTGTGTGGTATGAAAAGCCACATGTGCATCTAAGACCACAGGGGGAAAAAGACAGTTTTTCTTTTCATTGTATTAGATCTAGTGAGAAGTGTGTCCCCTGGCCAGCCTCATGTGACCATGAAAGAGCCTCTTGTAACACACTAATACAAGGGGACAGAAGTGAGATTGACTTGGATGGGAGGGTTGACTCTGAATTTCCTCATTTTTCGGTGGTTAAATTCTCACTATTAATTAAATTCTCACTCTTACAAGCTTTAGTAATTCTTTAATAACTCTTGTATCAAAGAGAAGAGTGGCTTTTAAAAATGAATGGTTTGTAATATTACCCCAGAAGTATTTGCCAAAGCGGCAGGATGTATTTCACCTTGTTCAAAGCAAAGGCAAGTGCACAGATGCAAGGACGGCCTCCCTTCCTCTCAGATCTTCTGGATTAAGATCTCTTCTCAGCTCTTTGGTTTGGCTCTGCTATGACCTGCTATCTGTCACCTGGCCATGGCAAAGTAGACTCAGGGTGCATGGAAACATAGACAGGGGCAGGTATCAGGACCAAACGTTACAGGCTGGAACATTCCTATTACAAAGGATGCAATGGATGTTAATTTTTTTTTTTTAAATAATTTTAAATTTTTGGTAGTTTGAAAGAAAAAGGATATCTTAGAAAAAGTACTTCAGAAAAGCTTTCTTCTTAAAATACTAACAGAGCACTTTCAATCTATTTCCAGCCATGGCCACTTTCGTGGCAATTGCATGTCCCTCACTTTCTGTACTAACATGACTAGCACTTTAAGGGAAAATGAGTTTTGTTATTAAGTTCCTAGTGGTATGCTGTAGGGACAAGGTAAAAAGTTTAAGTAGGATTACTGCTTCAAGGAAAAAATGTTTATCAAGTAGTGCTCAGCCTGTCTCGTTAAAAATAATAAAGCACTCTCAGGACGAGAACGTTCTTTGGTTGCGCAAGCTACTGCACAAAGCACTCTGTTTTCATGGCTCTGACTGCTGAAGTTTAGAAGCAGCTATAGTATATGGATTGGGGAATATTTTTCATGCACTCATAACATTGTTTTGCAGTGCAGTAAGTGTACTGGTCCTTAGTCTCTGCAGTGTATGTGCAGGCTTGGAAGCAGCTCTACTAACCAGCTTTCTCCTTGTGCTCTCATACCTGAGTAACTCAGAAATAATCCAGCACCATTTCCTGCTTTCACCCCTCTCCTCCCCCTCTCTCTGTTTACAGAAAGATGGGGTTTGGGAAGGAAAAAGTGGACTGAAAGCAGTTTTTGACAGTTTGGGGAGATTGTTGTTAAAATGCACAAGAGCTCCAGTTGCTTCATTGTGCATATCCTTAGCTCCTGTTGAAACGCTTGAACTGAAAGAAACCCGTTTCCAACAGGAATCTAACAAAGAATGGATGGTAATTTCTGGCAGTGAGTTGTCTTCCACCTGACATGATGCATGGTACCCTGACACACGTACAGAGTCCAGCAACAAACCACCAGGCGTGACACGCTGACGTCAGTATTCATATTCCCCTCTATAAGTCCTTTAAATCTTGATTTCTCTTAAATGAATTATGTTCTCTGTAACGTTCATAATGGACTCTTTTCTTTCTCCATTAAAGTCTGTGTCAGCATTCTCCTTCTCTGTGTTTTGCCTCAGGGTTCTTGATGTATACAAAGGCTCCTCTGTTTTCTGCTCTTAGTCACACGCTTTCACTCTTAACCTCAGCGCTATAAACTAAACATTCACCCACCATGGCTGGAGATGACCCTGTTTACGTCTGCTGCTCAAATCACGACAGCACCAGTCATGAAACTATGTTTTCATGGAGACAGTTAGCTCTTAATAAGAGGACAATGAGACTTGACTTCTTAAAACACATTGAGTTTTTGCAAAAATGTCAACAGAAATAAATAGCCAGGAAAAGTTAATGGAATCTGTAAAGAAATGGCTTGTTTCAATCATTTCACTTCACCACTTCTTTAAATTACTGTAGATGATTTGTTGTAGCAGTCCACTGCGGTATGGGGATATGCCAACTCAATCCAAGACAGCAAGGGCACAGGTAGGGGAGTGGGGCTTATGTTAACATTTCAGCGCGAGTCATGGTGATCAGCCAGGGGTATAACTCTTTTCTGTACCATCAGCAGGGTCACCCACACTTCTCAGAAATTCCCATTTTCGGATACCTTTACTATCAGTCTTACTGCCACAACAACTAAGCCAAGGGCTGGTTGAAAAGATGGCTCTTCCTAAGGAGACCACCAGCCCATAGGAAGCAGAGTGAACAGTGATGGACATGGGAAAATGAGGGAAAGGGGCAGGAACGCTGTTAACAACTCACAGTGTGGGACAACTTCTTTTACTGGCAGTTGAAACAGGCTGCCAAGCGGGAGCAGGCTTTATTTCTCTGCAAGCATAGCGAGCTGAAGAGTTTGCTGGGAGTGAGGTCCATTTCTCCATGTGCGGCTGCTGCTCTCCTGGTCAGGTCTCAGCAGGTGCTGCTGGAGACAGAGCAGCCTTGGAGGATCCGCCAGTTGCACTGACCCCTGCCTCACACATGGTCACCTGCTGTGCTCCCCATTACTTTTCATCTTTTGGCAAGAAGGTGCTGAGATGCTGATTTCAGTGTCTTCCTGAAGGGTCTTCCCTGCGACCTTGCCCATTGTGTCCAGCGCTGGGGTGGCAGCTTGCCAGCGCTCCTCGCACTGCTTTCCTTCACACAGGGAATTGCAGGGCTCCACAGCAGGCCCACAGCTCACTTGGTCCCCTCAGCACTCACACACGGCCCTCCTCTGACAGGATGGGGTCACAGAGCTCATTTTGCCTGTCACTGCTAACACACTCCCCATAGAGTATTTCCTGGCACTTTCATTAGTCTAATTTTAAATATCCCAAGTGAATGCCTTTCCACTGTTTCCCTTGGGAGACTGCTGTACCTACTAATAAATCTCACTGACAAAAGGTTTTCCCCTATATCCATCCTAACTTCTCTTTCTCTTAATTATATTCCAATACCCTAGTTGTATGTCCTTGTGTCACTTTGCAAGGAAACCTTACCAAAGTAATTTCTATAACTAAAGTGACCCAGAGCTCACTGAACCCCTTTGCAGAAGCTCCTGCTCACTTCAGTAGACTTGCAACTGGCTTCTGGGGAAAGATCTGCCTCCCTTCTCACTGCAAGCTTATATCCCTGGAGCCAGTTTGGTGCAGCAAGGCACAGCAAGGCTCGGTTACTGTTGCCAGCCAGCCCTTTCAATGCTGCCCTCATCCCCTTTCTGCCTGGGACCACCAAAGACTTCAGTGAGGGTCCAAAAATGGAAAACAAGATATTTTTCAAGCTTATGGAGGTGCCCAGCACCCCTGCCTGCTGACGCTGGCTGGTAGACTGTGGGATCTGGGGCCAAAGCTCCAGCAGGATGGTTTGGCACATATATCCTGGGAGCATCTCACCTGGGACTGCCCAAGTACTACTGGTCTGGCAGCCATGGCTGTGTCCCTGTATGGAAATATCCCTGCCTGGGGTTACACTAGTAACAGCATGATGTTTGCTGCTGCAAAGTCAGATGTAGTAAACCATTTCCCTTTGTTTCCTTCCCTGTACGAACATGAGTCATGTTTCTTGGGAGCAGATAACTGGGGAAACCAAACAGTACCTTGAGTTGTGCCCAAACATGAACAAATACTTGATCAGTCAGGGATTTATCAGAAAAAGAAATGTTTAATGACATAAGCTGTTATTTGGAGTTGACATTATGTGGTCCTTATGCCTCCACCTGCACTAGGCACTTTTCCTGCAGGTGGCCTCACCCACAGAAACAAAGCCATCCTCACTCCCACTGCAGTAGTTCACTTGCCTCTTTGGAAAAGAAGAACCAAAGCAGAGCACCTGGCTTTGCACCAGCAGCCTGTGAAGTTGCCTTGGGTGAGTCTCCCTTGCTGGAGGGGGTTCACCACAGGCCATATCTACAGCAGTCCTTATTTCCTTTGTGCCTCAGTGACCCTCCCAGCTGTCTCCCCACTGAGGACACCAGCCTGAATGGCCTCCACTGCTGGACATCTACTACTCATTGCCTGAGGGGCAGCTCAGGTGCCTGGTTTGGGGTGGTGAAGCTAATGGAGTGGCTAGGCTCCCAAAAGTCAGGTGTTGCAGGGTTCATAGTTAGGATGTTAACTTCCCTTTGTCTTTGTGCTTCTACTTACTCATCACTGTGTGAAACTGGGCAGTGCATTTCTGTAATCTCAGAATAGACACAGTTCTATAATGGGACATTACTTCTGTGCACTGCACTTCTTTGTCCATGATAAGATATGGTTTCTAATGTCTCTTTTGGTGTTTGGTTTTTTTTTTTTTTTGAGTTGGTACTTGTCCAGAGCACTTCTTCATCTTGCCAACTAGTGATTAATTGGCTGTACTGAAAGGCTCAACACTTTCCTGTATGTTTACCAGAGGAGGTAGAGGAATGCGTGCTCTATATAGAGTAAAAGCATGCCCCAAGTGGGTTTAAAATTGGGTCATCACTTGCTCATTTTAGAATTTTTGCCCTTAAAACATGTAAGGAAAGGTGCCCTACCTTTTTGGTACCATTCTTTAAGATCTAATGATGAGTGGGAATCTCAGCGGAAAGTTCAGAGACTTCAGTAAAACAGTACAGACAGCTCAAGCATAAACCCACTTGTCCTACTCCAATGTCATTGGCTGTCATAAAGAATGTCCCTTGCTGCAGGTATATCCTGATATATAAATGATGATAGAAATTTTTACCTCCTGCCAGTTCAGGGAGAAAAAAAATATTGAAAGAGATTGGCCAAGGCAGAGCCTTGTCAGCTGCGGTTTCAGTTACAGTACCTATGCTGACTGAGATGTTTTTCAGCATGCTGAGCTATATATTAAGGTTTTGGAGGGTTAATGGTCCACTTTACAGCCAGGAGACTCAAGAACACTTTGAGCAAATCTTGGAACAGGACTCAGCTCTCTGATTCACGGAACTACATTTCAGCTACTTGCTACGAAGCCTTTTGAAAGGAAATCCCAAATTAGGACCTTTCTACAATTCTTGTTGTCACCCTTCTGCAAGAGAAGTTCGTGAAGCAACTTGACCTTGGTCCTAGTTTTGTGTTAGCATCTTATATGTTAGCCCTAAGGTTGGAAATTCATGCTCTTCCAACCAGACATCCACGGTTCATGTCTTGCAGATGACCCAAACATGGGTGTGTTTCAGCTGGCCATGATGTTTGTAACCACTTGACCACAATCTTCTCCCAGAGCCAAGAATAGCAGGAAGATTTCTGATGTTCAACTTTCAACAAAGCTGTCTCAATTGGAGCGTTGGCAATGTTAGTAAACTGCCAGGGACCCTAGGAGTGGGCAGGTAGAACTGGAAATGGAAAGGCAGGACAAAAGAAAAAGGATTTTTTGAGGCATTTTCTAGTCTTGTTTTTTAGGGTAGGTTTTTCTGGGTTGTCTTTTTTTTTTTCTTCTTTTGAGTCTGACTCACAATTTTTAAATTTGTGGTAGGTTATAGTGTTGCCAAGACTAATAAATCTTATCCTTCATCTAATCTGTCTCCAAAGTTTTCATGCTTATTCAGTCCTTGATCTATCTTTTGGGATGGCTTCTAAGGATACCAACCAGTAGCAGATGTAATGCAGGTTTTTTGGTTTTGGTTTGGGGTTTGGGTTTTTGTTGCTGTTGTTTTGGTTTTTGGGTTTTTTTGGTTGGTTGGTTGGTTTTGGGTTGGGTTTTGTTTTGTTGTTTTGGTTTTGGGGGTGGTGTTTTTTTGGGTTTTTTTTTTTTTTTT